>JALPQD010000580.1:0-43013 GCA_023101885.1 Typhlomys cinereus
TTTCCTTTCTTCAGTACTATGCTATGTAGTAGATGCTTGCTTTGAACTCACTAGTCTCAGCCTCCCAAGTGCAGGGATAACAAAGGTATGTCAACTACTTCTGGCTTGAAAACTCTTACAATAGTTATTTTGAGTTACAAAATGAATGTGGGCACAGAGAGAGAGAGAGAGAGAGACAGAGACAGACACAGAGACAGAGACAGAGACAGAGAGACAGAGACAGACAGAGAGACTCTAAAACCATAGGTGCTGGATTATGCTGCCTGCATTACTATTTATCTTTCTATTTGTCTTGTGTTCATACATGTTTCTAGATTGGAGTGCCCTATTCCACTTCTGACATTTTACGCTCCCAAAGAAACTGCCTTACAGTTGGAGTTTTCCCGTGCTTCTATCACTGTTCATGAAAAGTTTTGGCCATTCTTTTGATAACTAACTGCATTTCTCATTCCAGTACTTTCTGTGTCTTCAGGGAGCATTAGCCCTTTTTATTTTATTTTATCCCACACAAATGAACTACTGAAAAGCCCTCTCTCTAAGCCCTTCCTTTTTAATTGCTTCTGTGCTCTGAGGAACGAGGGAGCTGCGGCATAACTAGCGATGAGCAGATAAGCTTGCACAGTACGCACTTAATTATACAAACAAGTCTTTCTGGAGAAAGTCTTCTGACAATTACCTCCCGAAATAAATATAACTCAGTGACTGTCAATAGTAATAAAACGCACGCGATCATTTCTTAAAGCTTTTATTGTTTGCCTGTAATTAGCATGTTGATGTGATTAAAGGTACATTTGACTTCTGATAAACCCCAGACTCCCCTCGATAACATTTGCAGGGGTTCAAAGCTGCTTTCATTAGAGGCGATATTTATCTGATTTGTAACCAATCAATGGGAAATAAAACTTTCCTGTGGCATGCCGTGAAAACAGCCGGCAGCAGCCCGAGTTCCCTCAAGCCCCTCTTGCAGGCTGCGTCCTTGAGCAAGATGGATTCCATATGGTTGGGAGGAGGAACCCGGCAGGGACTGAAAAGGTAGTGCTTGCAGTTCTGGGGAGACCCTTCAGACCTGCGCCTCTTTCTGTCCGCTGCTGGTGGAAGGTCCCGAACTCCTGCAACCAATTTTCTTGAAAAATATACTTCGCTTGGCAGCGGAAAAGCCTGCAGAACTGGGGTTTGTCGAGGCCATAATTTGGAATGTTTACTCTGCTTCTATGTTCTGAAGTTCATGTTTAATTCTTTTATCAGACCCTGAATTTATTTTTAAGTTTCATACCCTTATATTCCGTTCTTTCTTCAAGTTCTCTCCTCCATTTTCATACTGTTTTCACTTTTATTTGGCTCTTTTTCTCCTTTCTTTATCTTTACCCTCTTTCTCTTTTCGTTGTGGATTTTGGCTGTATGTAATTTTTTTTCCTATAATTTGTTTCCAGTCTGCTTTGATTTGTCTGTTGGAAGTTACAAAACTCTCAACGGTGAAGTTTTGACAAACAGATTTTCAAAAGTTTGTTTGACTCCACCAATATGTGGAGAGTGTCGGCAGGTGGAGGACTGAGATGTAGCATCTCTTACGGTCACCTTAGTAACGCAGCATGCTACAACTCATTTTCTGTGTCATTTTACCTCTACATAAACCTATTTGTTTTTCTTCTCAATAGGAATAAGAAAAAAGAAGCAAGCAGCCAGTCCCACCTTACATATCTGTGTGTACTATTCAAAGCACTTCATTCTTACCCTCCACACTCTCCAAACATTTCATATTTTCAGAAACGAAGCTGAGAAAGGAAAATATTTTCTATAATGGGTCAGTGTTGACATGCAAACCTTTATGCATTTCTAGCCATGCCTCATTAAATTCCTGTGTTTAAATGTATGGTAAACACCATATATAGATGCTATGTATGCCCTGTCTTTTATATTGAATTTTAAAGCAAATGTACATAAACAAAATAGCCTATTGCTATCGAAACGAAAGCATGAAATCTCTGTGAAGCCCTTTACACTAACCTGGTTAAAATCTTTCCACTTTATTTATTTACATTGTCTCTCAGTACCCATTACAAGTGCTTTCTCAGACCCCTGTAATTTCTAACTTTATAGATAATCCCATGCAATTCCAATCCTCTTTAAGCTTATATATCTGCACAGACAATTTGAGAGCATGGTCCCGAAATGCTGACTGTTTTTAATCTAGAAATGACTTCGGTTATGACATTTAATATCTTGGAAATGATGGATGTATGACCTATGGGCATTTGCACTTAAAAATCAAGGAAACTAGGGGGAGGAATTATTACTGCAAAATGAAGTGCTGAAACAAGAAGAAGATTGGGTGTGACAAGTTTGTCTCTATGGGTCTGGGGTTTACGAATATGCCTTTTAGTCAGGAGAAAGTTGGAGAATGTCAGACTCAAGGAAAAGCGTCCAGATGAAGCATACTGTGAACCTTTAAAAACAACAGTTTAATGTTTTTTTTCCCCACATTTAGAAAACAGTTTGAAAAAACAACACATCCATTTTAAACAATCAACCTATACAGGGTTCCTCAGTTCAAATGTATTCCCCTATTAATTTACATAAGTTCAGGTAGCTCCTTTGAAAATACAGAAGTTTTATTTTCACCATTTGAATTTGGATTTATTAATTTAAAATTATTATTCACATATGCTTCAGATAAATTTCATTTTCTGCCAGAAAAATATGAAGTATTAGAATTAAAGCAGGACTTCTTTATTGCAGTAGCCCACTGACCATTACAATAACAAGTAGATTCAGAACTTTCTAGACTTGAATGATACCTCAAAACTGAACTCTGAACATAACTAAAAGCACAATAGCAACATAACATTCAGATAATATAAATAAAGGAATAATTATTTTCAGATTTACAAAGAAAAATTTTAATTATGGTTTATTCTCGAAGGAGCTATCTAACTTACTGAGGAGTATTGCTGAAATAATATGTGAAACAACTACAGGTAGAAGAGGAAATCTGGCTTTGCTGCATATTTTGGGGGGTGTTTAAGTGTGCACACATATGTTTGTGTGTACACTAAGGACACACAAATGATTACAGTATCACAGTTTAGACATGTATTTTGTATCTTTTCTATAATTTACTTCTCTTGAGTCATTCTTGCATATCTAGTTTTATTTGATTTTTGTAAGAAGAATATACACTTGTAAAAAAGTTATTAAATAGAGCTACACAATGGCAAACATCAGGCTGAAAACTGATAATACAGTCAGCTGTCCAAACTTTATTCCTTTACAATGCCAAAGATCTGGATGCTTGAAACCAAGGCATCAAAGTGCTGTTTTCAACCTCCATCCTGGTATTAGGTATCACACAGACACAGCCCTGGGCTCCGTTAGTCTCTACTGAGATTACCTGTCAAACTGTAGCTATGGATCATTTCAAAGTCCTCAGTGGAACAAGCAATATGTGAATAGAATGACATTCTCCAGACTGCACAGCTAAAGAAATGAGGGAAGGCTTAGAGGATTTTTCTGGTAGGTAGCTAGACCAAGACATTTAAGTCCCACTTTATATCCCAAGAGGATTTTGTTTCACATCAGTCATGGTCCAAGTGGACTTTATTTTTGATGACCAAAACCTTTTTTGTTGGTGTTGTTGTTCATTCTGTGGCAGTCAAGCAGGATGTATCCCCAAGACCTCATGCCTGCTGGGCAAGGACTGTACTACTGAGCCATGCCCTCAGCCCTATAGCATTTTTTAAAAAATAATCTATACAGTGGAGATTTTGCTTTTGCTTATAACTCTATGCCCATCATCAGAAAAAGCTAGCCCTAAAAACACTGCTCTCAGTGAGACAGGGAAAGAATTTCTCAAAGTGCTACCTGAAGACAGGATAGGCTTCCTGCTTTCATTCATAGTGGAAAATATAGGATATATGCAAGCCAAGCAGATCCATTCCTAACGTACCATTAGATTGCAGGACTAATTCAACTTTAACTAACGCACCATTTATTAAGGGAATTGATTCTCCCCTCCTCAACATACTAATCTGGAGCACACATGTATGTTCTGATGTTCATTGGCCTTTTCAGGAGGTGATTATTCCTTGGTGGTAGTAACTACAGCTCGAATCCACAGCAGAATAGCAAACCCAGAAGATGAGGACAAATGACATGACCCATGTTTCACTTTGTGTTACAAGTTATTGCCATATAGGAACAAACGGGTCTGCTTAAATTTGGGGTTTGGGGGGGAAATCTCTTCTTTTTATATCAATATGTGGCTATATGACTAGTATGATTTCCATAACTTGAAACACATTGTGTTTTGTTTTTTTTTTAAAGGAACTCCAATAAAACATAACAGCTCTATAAATAAATGAAAACAGGAACCTCTACTCTCGGGTTTCCAAAGGCTAATTCTTAAATGCAAGTGGAAGGCTCTTCCTAAGGAAGTTTATCTGAACAAAATGGCGGTATTGGGGAAGTCTGTCCACAAAGGATTGCTGGGGAAGTCTTCTGCAGATTCCTGGGAAGAAATAGTTCCAGGTGCACGCTTGCACTCTGGAACAGGTCTGGAGTTCCCGGATCCTTGGAATCTGTAAACTTAACATTTTGCCTAAGATCCAGAAGATCTTATGAGACTTTTTTCTTTTCTTTTTCAGAGGGTCATTGTGGAGCCCAGAAGAAAGAATACCAAAGAGAGGTTTCAAAAGGAAAGGAAAGAAAAAGAAGACAAATAAGAAAGGGGGTGGGTGGAGGGGTGAAGACCAGGCCCTCAGCTCCGCGGAAACTATGGAAACTATGCCAAGAAGCGACTAACCAGAAACAGACTGAACAGAGACAGAAACGAGGAAAGAATAAAATGGTTTGGAGTCGGGCGGACAAATGTAAAAAGGGGAAAAAATTCACATGGTTTCAGAACAGTATTTGGCATCTATCTAGAGATGTGTGTGTGTGTGTGTGTGTGTGTGTGTGTGTGTGGGTGTGTGGTGTGTGTTTGTATGTAGTCTTAAATTTTTATTTCTGTAAGGTTATCTTGCAACTTCTTACTGAAAGATAAGTTATTTTTCTTCTTTAAAATAATGGGGAGACCTCCCTCGTCATCCTACTCCCCTTTAGAGATTTTTTATAATGCTTTTTTCTGTCCAATAACTAGATCACTTCTTAAGGTTACCAGCCAAATAAAATACTAACCCCCAAAGGTCTGGGCCTAATGACTTTCAGTTAGTTTCCTAACACTCTCTTTTGAGGAGATAGGGAACCACTTAGTCTTTTAATTAAGTCCATTGTAACAACAACAGCACTAAAAGGCAGCTGAAAAGAAGGCAGGGTATGAGAAGGGCCAGGGCTAGAGGCCTAATTCCTCCTACCAATGGAAGCTGGCAGGGCCCAAAGCATTTGACTTATTAGATTATGAACCGATGGGCTGTATGGTAATGGACGTCTGAGAAGTTTGTCTATAATTAGAAATTTTTAATGCTGTTCGCTCGGGCTCTCTTGAACTCTCCCATTTGTAAATGGAAGCCTTTGGGGGTGTGCAGGTTGATGCTACTCAAAGAGAAAGTTCTCATTTTCACCTACTAGGTGAAATTATGGAAAGAGTTCTTTTGAACGAGGAGACGCATAGGAAATATGGAAGAGTGCGTACAAGTGTGTGTGTGGTGTGTATGTAAATATATAGCTATATAAACACTTGTACATAACACAAACATATGAATGTATATCATGTGTGATCATTTTTTTATAAATATGAGCCAGAGGGTCACATATGCCAGGCAAGTGCACTGCCACTGAGCTGAGCCTAAACTCCCTCACAAAGTTGTTTAAACTAAGTTGAATACCTTTCAGATAAGGTATACAAATGCATTTTGGACTGAATTGCTTCCCTCTGCCTTTTATCAATGCCCTGGGAGATTTCAGATGCTCTGAACTAGGGCCTGGGCCCAGAGATGGCTATTTAGACCTCTCCTCCCGAGGTTACAAAGACCAGACTTGCTGACACCCAGAGCCCTAGCTGCCAGACTTTTGTTTTCTTCTGGGATAGACACATTCCGAAGCCTCTAATAGTGACTAGTCATCAGACTGACAGTGAGGATTGCCCAAAGGATAGCCTATTTTCTGCACTTTTCTCTTGCCTTTCCAGTTCCTTTCTGTCCCCAGGAGCCAACTTTAACCAGTTTGTCTGAGGATCAGCACAAGAGGAAAGTCACTCTGGAGAAGGTCGAGGGCTGCCTTCTGCAAGGTAGCCACTGTTCTTGTCTGGACGACATTTGTGTAGCCTGTGTTCACCGTGCCTTCCACAGCAGGCTCGTGAAAAACAAATGAGTCCTTATATCCACTATTTTTTCCCAACAGAAGTGAGCTGCTCAGTGGACTGCATTTCCTGTGGCATAGTAAGAAGACAAAGCAGATTGTAAGGTAGAGGACAGTGATGTGGAGGTATAGCACATACCCTTTTCTGAGGTATATCTTAGCAGCTAGAGAACAGGCATTTTAATCACATCCAAGCAGCCACGATATTTCTATTTTACCATTGACTGAACTGTTCTATCAATTCCTGGTATTGACTGAATTTTCCAGACCAGTGAAAGTGAAAACTGACATCTCCTGAGTAGTGGAAACAATATGTTCTTTAAAACAGAAGCTCTCTACTCACACAGTCACTATGGTATATATCAACCACGTGGCCCTTGACTTCCCTGGACCACAACTTCCTTACACCTAAAATGAACACCATATCAAGACTGCAGAATAGTCTTTCAGAAACTCTGTTCAGAAATACTGATGACAAAGCAAACTTATAGGCAACGCATTCTAATTTGTGTTAATTCTCTTTTTCTACAACTCTTTGAATGTGTTGGCCATTATTGTCAAGCCAAAAGGAACAGTTAGACAATTGTTTGAAATGAAAAAAATGTTTTGTTACATGGCATTGACCCAAATGCTCCTGGGAATATCACCAGGAACCCTAGTCTGATGCTAGTAATAGATTCTGGGTCATTAAACAAACTATTTTTTGTTGGAATATTTTCAAGCCAGCCAGGGATACACAGTGAGACATTGTCTCCAAACCCAATCCAAGACACTCAAACGTATACTTGCTATACCTGACTATATCTGTTTATGTTGAGGAGTATAAAATATACCCTGGACTTCAATATAACACAACCACATGAGACATGAGAGAGAGAGAGACGAGAGAGAGAGAGAGAGAGAAAGAGAGAGAGAGAAAAAAATGTAAATAGATCATTAATTTATTACATATTGAAATGACATTTTGGTAACATCTTGATATGAATTAAGTACATTACTAAAATCATCTTGTCCTGCTTACTTTTACTTATTTAAATGTGGCTACCCAAAATATTTAATTCATATGCTACTTACCTTGCAGTTGTATTGTGCATTTTTGGGGGGGCACTGATCTGAAGCCTTGAATTAGAACATACAGTAATCCATTCCTTGTCCCATGTCACCATGTTCATCTCAGAGCTAACCAATAAAAGCACTACCCACTTAGCTTCCATCCTATCCTGCTTTACTGAGTTCATGATGGGACTCTTTACATGTGTGGATAGATTCCTTGTGGTGTGTGGTTAGTGTTAAGGTGAAAATCCCTCAGTCATCCTAGTTGAAGGTTGATGAGAATTATTTTATCTGTCTAAGCCAGAAAAGATTGCATCTTGTATTATAAGGATGCATGACTTTATCCCTAAAAACACATCAAGAGAGCATTGGGAAAATTCAGGCATCTCCCCCACCCCCTTGGTTATGCTGACCATGGATAGGTGGGAGTGGAGCCTAGATTTGGAGCAGAGTACAGGGTTGTACTCAGGTTGAACTGAGTCGAGGTCCACCCTTACAGAAGTGTCGCCATAAGCATCCACAAATGTCTTTTCCATGTCCAGTGTTCTCATCTGAAACAAAACAGAGTGTTGGTCATAGTGACCCCCACATGAGGAAGATCAAATAGCATGGCCAACCACTCCACCTTGAAATGGTTTGTACAGGTCGCGAAGAGGAGGCTACAGCTGATTTCCATCTGGAAGAAGGAATTGATTCAGCCTGCCTGCCTGACATTGCAGCTGAGCCATATTTAGCCTCTAAAGCTAGATGTTTAGTGCCTGGCTCTTTTTAACTGGCATATGTTAAGAGCTTTGAATTAACAGGTGCATAAAAACTGTCAAAAAACACTTAAATCTCAAGATAGACTGTCAGTTGTATTAAAAAATATGGTGTTACATAACCACATACTCTCAACACGTTTCAGCATGTTTGCAGCTTGGAAAGTTCTTTTTCCCTCGGTACAACCCAGTAATATTAATCCACACTGTGACACAAAAGCCTAGGTCCTTTCACTGGCAATGGACAATGGGAGTTGTGCTTGTGGTGGCAGATGGGATAAGTAGATTCTAATTATGAAGGGGAAGGTTTTTCTCTTTTGAAACTAAATCTTCCCATTTTAGAGATCTCATTTGTAAGCCAAGTTAAAGGGGAAAAGAACCCCCAGAGCTCTAGAAGGTACTCTTCAAGTTATTCCTTTTAAGGAAAATAATTTGTCATATAACTGTAGTGAAATTTAAATTATCACAGAATTATAGAGAAGCATGAATTGTGTAAAGCTATGTGAATTGCAGTTGTTCCAAGGGAATATGCAGGATTGTCCTTGGACCCAAGTATGTGCCAGTTAAAGCAGAGGGTAAATCATGTTTATTTCCATGATCTTAAGAGTTGTTTTATCATATTTCAAAGACAATAGTTATGTATCACTAAGTCTAAAATTAGGTCAGGACCAAGTATCTATGACTTAACTCCTTTCTTGCACATAAATGCCGTATGCCATGAAGGCATTTTTAGTGAAACCAAATTAAAGTCTGAAATACCCTTGGTTATTTTTAGAGTGACAACTCATGCTCAGCACTGAGTACCCATCTACCAAATAACTAGGTGATTATGGTTAAGTCAGTCACTTTTTCTAAGCCCCACTTATTTTGCTAGATGCGCTAAGGAACGGTGTAGGGGTTGGATCTGTGAAAAAGATTCAACATGCATTTTAGTTCTAAAAAGTGTAAAACCCTATGATTTACAAAGTTCAACCTCACTTCTAAGTATTCTTAGATAGAATGCTAGACACTGTATTAAAATTTGAACAATGAATATTTTCGTTTTATTGTTTTTCTCTGTCTTGACATTTAATGTTGGATTTTTACTTATGTTTCTTCTTTTTTTTTATTTTAATGTGCACTCCAGGCCCAGGTGGCTTTCATATGTCACATCTTTGAGCAAATTGACTCTGAAATGGAGATGTGTGTACAAAAGTTTATTGGGGAGTATGTCTAAGGATAAGTCCAAGTCCAGAAAAAAATACTGGGCAGATTAATAGAAAGGGTTCCAACTATAGCAAAGCCTATGCAAGCCACGAGAAGTTCTGTCCCCCTGCTCTTCCCAAATGAGACAGCAATGGTCTCTATGTTCACTATTATCTGGCTTCAAGCCAACAATCCAAATGGGAAGCACTTTTAGCAAAGTCGCTGTATTAGCTTATGACTCCTGGACAGAGTATTAGTGCCAGCAATCAATGCTTTGCAAAGCTAGGGGGAAGGGGTGTCTCTATCATGAGGGGATCAAGTGACCAACATACCACATGTATCACAGTAGCCATTACAGAGATTATGCAAGATCTGTTCTGAGGGTTCTTACAGCTTCTTTCTCCTCGATGTCTGATCTTTGACAAGATATCAATTACTTTCTCTATAAGCTCATGATTTCCTCATTCCTAATTTGGAGAACCAAGGAAAGTTATGAAGGCTAGAGTAGTTTTGTAAAGCTTTTAACAGAGTGTGGATGTCTAATGGACTTTCTTCAACTGTTAGTTTCACCTATCTTTCAGTAAATAATAATATCCCTTTATGTGTGAACATAGCTTCAAAAGGTACATGGGGTATAACAAGCAATTGATTGTCCTTGAGGCTCATCTACAGTTGAAAATATTTTCCTCTTGTAGCTCATCTTGTTCCTGGGGCGCAGACACTATGGAGAATACTGTATTATTAGAGAAAGATACTATTTAAATGCTTTAATCTCTTCTTACCCTCATCCTATTTTCAATTCTGTCTCAAACTCTAGCATTACACATCACTTAGTGTTAATATATGCAGCACTGAGACAAAGTATTCTCCAGAAAGTTATTTATTCTCTCCTCATCTATATTTGAGAGATACCATTAAATATCCTGCCAAATTCTCTAGAATCAGAGAACTTGGATGGGATAGATGGGAGATACAAAAATATTTAGTTATTTTGCCAAGTTCCTTATTTTAAAAAAGATTAGGGATTGTATTCTTAAGAGAGATTTGAGAAGCTAGCATGCCTGTCACACCTCCAAGGGGTTATCTAGATTAGGTGATCCTCTGAGCATGCATGTGAGGTATTCTTGACTAGATTATTGGAATGGGACATCCATCCTAAATGTGGGCATTGTCCTCCATTGGTGGCCCAGCTATAAGGCAAGCTGGAGCGCAAAGCTTGGGTTTGCCTGCTTGACTTCAAATCAAGTGCTGCATTCACACTGCTGCTTGCCAAGGAAGCCAGTTTTCTGCCGTCCTTCACTGACACAGGTCCTAACTTCTTTGGCCTTCCCGTGTGATCTGAAGACCACTGGATCTCCAGGAATCCTTCAGGCCTTGGATGCTTCCTAGATTGGAGCTGCTGAAGCACTCAGCTTCACGGTTTGAAAACTTGAAGAACAAAGTAACAAGGAAATTCCTGAAAAAGCAACATCCCCGATGTTGGCAATCTTTTTCTTCTCTTCTTTTTCCTTCTATTCCTCCCCCTCTTTTTTTCTTTTTCCTGCTCCTCCTCTGTCTTCTCATCTCCCCTTTGCCTTCTTCTTTCCCTTTTCCACTCCTCAAGATTGTCCATTTCGAAGACAGCTATTGTTAAAATTACACAGACAATATTTGTAGCTAATCTGATATCTGTTTAATTTATATAATCTATTGGTTCAGTTCCTCCAAAGAACTCTGACACATGTATAAACCTACATCACAAATAATGCACACAGTCAACACAGTCTTCTATTGGGAGGCATTAGCTTGTGACTATTTTATTAAATTATATCATTGTTATATATTATATATAATCTATTACATGCTATATATTAATCATACAATTAATTGCTATTATTATTATTGAGAGGGGCTATATTATTATTGTTCTATCTTCATCGAATGCAAAAAAGAAATCACTTTCTATAAAGGGAACTGAAAAGAAAGGTATTTTCCCAAAATAAAGTACATTTTAAGATCAAAGTGTAGAGGTTTTAACTGATCCACATTCTCTGAATGCTCACCTTGCGGTCTTATTTGAAATTCCAAAGTGCATGTCATTAAGTCTTTAAGTCATTAGAGACTTGCTCTTATTTTTGCCTGTTTCCTCTGGCTTCTTCTGCTTGGAGGGTTTTCTGGCTTTTCCCCTTCTCATCATCATCCATAGTAAGCCAAGTAGGAAGAGAGAGAGAGAGAGAAAGAAAGAGAGAGACAGAGACAGAGACAGAGACACAGAGAGACAGAGAGAGAGAAACACAGAGAGAGACAGAGAGACAGAGAGACACAGAGAGAATACCACGACACACAACTGGAAGTCAGCAGACAACTTTAGGAAGTTGATTCTCTTTCTCTACCTTGGGACTCTGGAAATTGAGCTCAGGTTGCCAGGTTTATATTCAGCCCCTTTACCTGCTGATCCATCTCACCAATCTAAGATTTTGTCTCAAAACAGAAAAAAAAATAGGTGCATGATGCCTGATCAATAACACTCAAGGTTATCTTCTAGTCTTTTCATGTATTCAGATGAATACACATTCATGGGCCTGTACATTTTCATGTTCCTTACAGCACTAGTCTTAAGAGTGAAGACACAGAATGAACTGATAAACAGACAAAGACAGAAACTTGTAACAATAGAGATTAACTTGGAGAACATTATGTTAAGTGAAATAAGCTAGACATGGAAAAACAATTACACCATGCTCTTGGCTATGAGTGGAATGTAAAATTGCTGAATGCATAGGAGCAGAAAGCAAATGGGGGTTACCAGACAGAGTGAGTTGAGTGGGGTTAGTTAAATGATACCTAATTTTAGTCAATCTGGAGAAATAAGTCAAGGAAATCTATCCTATAACATTGTGACTACAGTTAATAACAATGTATTATATTTTCAAAATTATCAGTAGATTGTAAATATTATCTATAAAGGAAAAGTCACTGGAATAATACATAATATATACATAAGTATAATTTAGCCATTCAACAATGCTTGCATATATCAAAATATCATGTTACACATAGTAAATGCGAACTTTTTTCCAAGCAAAAATTGAAAAAGGAGGCTGGCATGTGACTCAGTTGTAGATTTGGATAGAGCATGCTCGAGGCCCTGAACTTGATTCCTGGCACTCACATAAATAAATAAATAAATAAATAAATAAATAAATAAATAGATAGATAGATTAGAACCAGACCAAGTAAAAATATGCACAAGTTTGGGCTAATGAACAACGGAAAAAAGTGAGAAAGATGTAGAGATGGTGTCAAGAAGGAAGCCCCAGGAACCAGCAGAATATACTAGAAAAACCAGAAACAAACAACACACACACACACACACACACGTGCACACACCATGCACACACATGCACATGCACACATGCCATTGAATTAAGAATCAGGAGGCAAGTCATCTCTTCAAGTGGAAATAATACCAATAATTGGTTTTGCCGGCTGGATCGGTCTAAGCTGTCAATCTGACACTTGGGAGTTAAACCTCTGAGCAAGACAGCAGGAATCTATCTTGACTGTATAATAGGTATGGGAAGATCCATTGCATTGTGAATAAGACCATTCCCTGCATTGTGAATAAGACCATTCCCTGCATTGTGAATAAGACCATTCCCTGCATTGTGAATAAGACCATTCCCTACATTGTGAATAAGACCATTCCCCAGCATGTAGATAAAGATGAAGCGAGCTAGTTGAACGTTTGTCAGGCGAGCAATGTATGCAGCAATGGCCCTTGTCCTCTGTTCTTGCTGTGGATGTGATGTCACCAATTTACCTGAGCCTATCATGATGTACTGTGACATGGAATTATGAGCTGAATAAAACCTCTTTTCCACTAAGCTGTTTGGGTCAAGTGTTTATTTGTAGCAACTACTTACAAGACTAAAACGACAATCTTCAGGCATATCCAATAAAACTAGCATTTGAGCATGCTGAGGTTCTGTTTGCTCTCAATTGTTAGGACTGTGTGTATAATTATCTCTTTTTTTAAATTTTTTTTATTTATTCAATTGTGTGTGTGTGGGCATGTATGTGTGCGCGTGCGTGTGTCTGTGTGTGTAGAACCACGGACGAATTCGGGAACCACCATGGACGCCTCCACCTCCTCCGCCCAGGGATTCACAGGCTCCACCCTACCAGGACCAGAAACGCAGGCCGCCCTGCTTCTGTCTGGCATCTATACGTGGGATCTGGGATCCGAACTCAGGACCTTCTGCCTGCAAGGCAGAGGCTTAACCCCTGAGCCACCTCTCCAGCCCTATAATTATATCTTTAGGAGGCAACAGGGCATTAGTATGAGGTAGTATGGGCTGAGGTGCTGAGGACCCTCCACTGGACCGTCATGATCTTGGAATAGTGACTTCAACTTCTGAACCTGTTCTTCATTTTAAAATGCAGTTAATCCTATCAGGGAGCTGGTTGTAACAATAAAAAGCCATCATGTTGCCAGATTCAGTCTTGGAATACTTTGCTCATGTAAGTCTGGGTTTTAAATGCAATCATTTAAGACGAACAGACATTTGCAGAGGATTTCAACTCAAGTTTGACAAATGGGACACTGCCATTTATTTAGTAAACCAAATGGCATCTTTGATGCATTATGTAAAATACTTACTGGAAACTAAATCAACTCCCTGAAGATGAAGCCATCATCTGTTTTCTGACTGCTGATGAGACCCAGGAGGACTTGCAGTTTCAACACAAGAGACCTGTTCACTGATGGTCACAGATATACAGTAACCACTCTGAAATATTAAAACAGCACGCTCCAAATGAAAAAGTGAAAGACCTGTGGTGAATGATAAACAAAAGAGCAAGCATTTACTCTCAGAGCATTTACACATGGCAGAGCAGATGATTTAAAAAATAAAAGACTGGAAACAGCTACAAAATTAACTTCTCCAAAAGCTGTTGGATTTGGTGGTCAAAAGATTCCAATCCATCTGACTGATTATAAAGTTGATGAAAGGGCAAATAACTATGGTGCCTTTTCGATGATATTGTCCTGCTTGAGATGTTCGGCTTCTGTCTTGAAGAAGAAAAGCATTTGCTAATGAAAACAGAGCAGTGATTTGAAGTCTTTTTTTTTTTTTTTTTTTTTTTTAGATACAGCAATAAAGAATAGCATAGCCAAGAAGACATAGACTAAAGTGTGCTGGGTATAGTGATGGCTCATGCCTATAATTCAAGTGCTCTAGAAGCAGAAGCAGGTGGCTTGACATGAGTTCAAGACTAGTCTACTACAGTGAGAACTAGATCAGCCAAAGCTACAAAAATACACTGTCTCAAAAGAGGAACTACTGAGGGTGCTGGCTGAGGGGAGCAGAGATACTTTCTCCAGTGGCACACCCGCTGACATATTGCCTGTGTCCCAATAAGTGTCCAGGGATACGCCAATGCAGGCAATCCTGATGAAACTCAATCGGCCATATACACAAAGCCATGAAATTAAGAGGGAGATTGGTTGAAGAAGAAGGTCTTCAATGGGAGAATGGGGAGAATAAATTCATTTTATTCACCTATGAAACTGTCAAGAATTAATAAAAAACTTAAAAATCAAAGTATAAATAAAAAAGAAGGCAAGAATTCGTGGGGGAGAGGGAAGCAACTCTTGGGGAAAATATATACACCAATGTCAAAATCTAAAGTTTAATAAGAAATAACTATGAAAAACTTTCGCAGATAGATAAAAGCCATCTGTAAAGAAAGATGAGGGACCAGAATTCTTCTCAAGAAGAATCACAAGCTGGAGTAAAAGGAGGAGCCACGTCTAAATACACAGTTGTAAGTCACTGTGGAGATCAACTCAGAGAAAGGGCAGAAAGTCAGCCACCTAGTGACATCTGATGTGAGTGTTTGAACATTATGCTGAAACCCAGAGCTTCCATTTCCTGACACTTATGGAAAACTCTTGCATGTCCACCATCAATTCTGTCTCCCTCGAACATCTCTGTAGTCACCTGTCTTGTGCTGTTGACCTGAATCATCTAGAACTTTTTATTCTTTTTTCAGGATAATTCAAACATTAAAAAATACCATTGTTTTCTGCTTGTCTGAGTGAAAAAATGCAAACAGGCAGAGCAAGAGCGAGCGAGCGAGCGCGCGCAAGAGAGACAGACAGAGAGAGGAGAGATGGAGAGACAGAGAGAATCATGAAAAGTGAGATCCATCAGACTTACTTGCAATCACAGGTGCCTCGTTAGGGCTGATTTATGTTTGACCAAGTTAAAGAAATGTTTTTACCTAAACAACCCAGTCCTAATTCCTAGAGCTGTGTAGCCTTTCAACCCCCATCCTACTCGAATGAGGAACATGATTTAAACTCTGCAATGCGCACATTGCCTGAGGCAAGGATTTAAAATCAGAGTCAAGTTTGCAGTCTTTTACAAAATATACTTTTGCACTCCCTGTCACTTCTCCAGTTACCAAATCTTTTCCAACCTGTCTGGACCTTCTGGGGCCCCTGCATAAATCAGGAGAGATGTGGATGGAAATGGCTTCCTTTTTCTTCAAAGCAATGTGCACCACCTCAGCGGAGCGCTAGAAACCCGTAATGGGTGCATGTGGTTTCCATACATCAAGGGAAAGCCTGTCCTCCTTATTCCAAATGGTCCTGTGGTGCGTGGTGGTGTTGCCGCCTGTCCTCCGAGCAAGCTGATTTTTAGAAATCTGAAATCCCCAGGTTAAAAATCAAGAAGGAATCACTATGTTTGGGAGATGGCTTAGTGGGTAAAGTACCCGCTGAACAAGCATGAAGGCCTCAGTTTAGATCCCAGTAACCAAGGAAAAGCCAGGCACAGTGTACTGGGGGCAGGAGTGCAGACAGGAGGAATCCAAGGCTTGGCTAGCCAGCTAGTCTAGCCAGAGCTGCGGGATGAGGAGAGCCAGCGAGACAGCAAGAGAGAGAGAGAGAGAGAGAGAGAGAGAGAGAGAGAGAGAGAGAGAGAGAGAGAGAAGAGAGAGAGCATGTCAATTTAAAATATGAATACAGTGACAGAAAGACACTCGATATCACACTCCATATGTGCATGCTGCGCACACAACACACACACACACACACCACACACACACACACACAAAGACACAAGGACAACTAAGTTTCTCAGATCCAGTCTTATTCTGACGAACACAGTTCGTCATGTTTTCCATGGCTGCATTCCTGCCCTTGCTTTCCCTGAGATTTTAATACCAATGGTGTGGTAACTTGTCATGATCTCAGAAGGAGAGACTGTGTTGTGATAGTTCTGATTTTAAATGCCACTGTCGTTCAGGGATTTCAGATTCCTCTGAGGCTGCGTTCAGTCTGAGCCAGATCATGGAAGGCCTGGAAGAGAACGCGGCCCACAAAACTTCCAGGCAAACAAAGGCGTGTTCATGGATATCTCACTCCGTGTGATCTCTCCCTCCCTTCTCTTTTCTGTCTCCTTCCCTTTCCATCCACCTTCCTTCTTCCACATGTCTTGTCTCTCTGTGTCCTTCACTTCTATCCTTCATTGTCTTTCTTATTACTGTTTCGACTTCTGTTTCTGAGTTTCATGGCACACTGGGCTTGAGAAGCGAATGGAAAAGATTAGTAAAAAAAACCATGTTTTCCAAAGGCTGCATTCCTGCCCCTGCTTCCCTGAGATTTTAATTTTCGCTGCACTGTTGCTTCCATCAGTGAGAAGCCATCCTGAAACAGACAAATGAATGAGCTATTGTGACAAATGGATCTTTATATGTCAATAAGAATTATCTAATGAGAAGACCAGGACTCTCTGAGAAAACATTCGTTCAAAGTCCCTGCCTTTTGAGTGTACTAAGAGAAGCCTACATGTGGCCTATCTTCCAAAAAATTATAGAGGGGGGAGAGAGAGAGAGAGAGAGAGAGAGAGAGAGAGAGAGAGAGAGAGAGAGACCAGGGCTTACTCTAAATGTATCAAATTATCAATTCATTCAATAATCATTTATTGAATAGCTATTATTTTAGGAGCTCCTCTGGTGGCCAAAGACAGATCAGTGAACACAAAGATAAAACCTCACTGAGTTACTTTGTAGGATAAGGTTCTATGTTGTATAAGGAATCTCTAATCCAGATAAATTATTCCCAGTTTACTCACCAGCAAAATGAAATGAAACCTCTAAGAAAATGAAAACCTCTAGGATATTAAAAGGAAACCTTCTAAGATGTTACATGAAACCTCCAAGATGTTAAATGACCATAACATTTTAGGGAAAGAACCTGGGTTTCAAACCAGTTCTGTCCGATTTCAAGGTTTGTGTGCTTTCAATTAGATCATGTGATATCTAGAGAGCACTAAAGTCCTCAGAGATGCCATAAGGAAAGAGAACCAGGTTAAGTGCCATTTGAAGAACCTGAAGGGCTGGAAGGTCAATGGGAATTTCACAGAGACATGATATCTGAAGGGGAGACAGAGCTGGGACAAGAGAGAGGGGAACCTGAGAAAAGGTATGTAGAGATAGATGAGTGCTCTCATTCAGGAACCAAGTCTAGAAATGACTTAAAGAAAAAAAAGCAGAGGACAGAATTAGGAGGCAGTTCGTGGTACACCCGGAATAGGAAAGCTGGTACCGTTGCTTGTTATCAGTAGAGTCTGCAAGGCTGGACTTTTACCAATGACAATAATCATACTCCTGCTGGGTTTTTACCTTTCCAAATTACTTCGTTATCTGTGAGACCAACAGTAATTATACATATAGTTTTAGATTCCAAGAGCTGTCAACTCATTAAAAAACTTTGTAAATTGCTGACAAAAAGGGCCAGTATATGCTTAGATTTCTACCCTGGATGTATTTTTTTTTTTTTAGTAACCACCAGGATTCTTCTTTGAGCAGGCTTGGTGTTCATATAACTGGATACATAAATATTAAGCCAATAAAACTGGTTGAAGAATGTGAGAAATTTATCTACTACATGAAGTCATTGTTTCATATTTGTCTGAAGCTCCCAGTGGACTCTGAATACCCGATTTCTTGCTCGCCTCTGCTCTCCACATTGCTTGTTCCCATGAGGAGAGTCTTTTGATATCTGCATGGGGTATATGGAATTCTTTGGGGGTGAAAGGTGTACTTTCTATTATAGTAACTTTTTATTTAACCAGTTCGTTTCCTTGCAAAACCTATAATGAACTGTGCAGGGGCAGAACAGATTTGCTTTACTCCTCTGTGAAGTTAAAGTTGCTGGGCAAATTTGTTGAGCAGCTGGAATTGTTAAGGTCACACTAACATTGAAAAAAGAAGGTCCTGACATCAACATACCCAAAGATCTGAATAATCTTGGGCTGCTTCCAATTTTGAAATCCATTTTTCTGGGCCTCTCATTTCTTTCTTTCTCCCATAGTCATTTCTGACTCTCTTCCACCCTTCTATTTTTTTTCTAATGAGCCCAATTCTATGTGGACTTAGATTTTTTCCCTGCTATAAATGCAAACAGTTCTTATGATATAACCTTTAGGTTAACTTTAACAAGTATTATTTGCTCAGTCTGCTCAGGAGGAAAAAAAAATCCCTCTTTTCTGCCCAGATCTTATGTAATTGCATAAATTCCCTGATTTAGTTGGCCACGCAAATCCATCTTAAGGTGCAGTCCACGACTACAGAGATGGAAGAGAATTCATTATACATTCTCTGCTGAAACACTGATCTGTACATAATGATGGAGAAATCAACTTTGATCGTCTAACTTTTCCTTTCAGTCTACTTTCCTCTGAACTTTAGACTGTAGCCTGTTTTTTGGCCAGATAGCCTCAGGACATACGGGGGTCTGATCCAGCAAGTGCTGAGACTTAGATTTTTCACACCATGAAGCTGGTAACAGTTTTGACTTCAATGCCTTGAAAAGTAGGTGATTTCAATTGCCCTGTTTCCTTTCAGGGGAAAATGCTTTCTTTGCACCTAAACAATCTTCCGGTGCCTTTGACTGACAGGCATATTGTTATGATTACGACTGGACTTCTTGACTCCTACAGGGATAGCATTTAAAACTGCCTGAGACTGGCACAAATCAAAATATTCATCAACTTAAACTATGTCAGCTAAAATGGAAAAGCCAAAATTGTAGTGTTTTATATCATGTCAGAAGTCCATGAACACACTGCACAACCACTTAACTCTTTCCCTGCACAGAGAAAACTCAGAGTGAGCTGTATACATACCTGGATCTTTTTTCTAAAATGATGCCGATTATGTAATGCTTTATCTCTTTCCTTTTGTTATTTTGTTTTTTAATTTTAAGTTTTTGTTTTCACGTGACAAGGTCTCATTATGCAACTCAAGTTGGCCTTGGCAATCTTCATACTAGTTTCCACAGTCCTCCGGTCATGGATGTAGGGCATCATATCGGTGTTGAATATGTAACACAACTCTCATTTCAAAGAGAGTAAAAGATAGCTTATTCTGAGCCAAATATAAGTGGCCACGGTCTTGGAACATGGATTCAGGTAATCCTGGATGACATGTTCCAACACAGAAGCAGTTACATGAACTTTCTAGTCAATGAGTAAAAGAAAGTCATAAATCAATGCCATTAGCAAATACATTAGTGGGGACAAGAGGTTAGTTAGGCAGGTTACGACAAGGATGGTGCTGTCTGATGACATTCTTAGCTTTTGGATTGGTGGAAGCTAATGGTTTGTTAAGCTAATACATGAAAAAGCATTTTATCTGACAGCTGAAGGGCTGCTAGGCAAGATACAGAGGCAGATGATAATTGGCTATGAAAGGGACTAAAGATAGTCCAAGAAAATTTTTGGATTTCATTGGTCTGCAGAATCTTCCACCTGAGTGTGGCTTGTGGTCACACCATGTATGATGGATATTGTCAACCTGACAGGATCTGGAATCACCTAAGAGCTAAGACTCTCAGTACGCCTGTAGATGGCACCATTCTGTGCACTAGGGTCTTAAACTATAATAAAAAGACAAAGTGAGGTGAACACTGGCATTCATCATTCCTTCCTCACTGATGCAGTGTGACCTTTCAAGCTCCTGTAGCTGCCATGACTTTCTTGCCAAGATGGACTTTACTCTTCTTATACTGTGATCCAAAATAAACCCTTCCTTCTTTAAGTCTCTTTCATCAGGTATTTTGTCCCAGCAATGTGTAAAATAACTGATTCCAGGTTATCTTTCTCCTTTTATAGTGATCACTGATGGCTTGGACATACTCTTCTTTTCAATTAACTCTCTATTTCATCCCATTCATTGATTCACTGGACCACTTGATGTATTTTGAATTCTAGTTACGTGCAGGTCACTGTTGCTTGTGAGGAAGAGGAACTAATTTGTGCATACAATTTCCTTGTGGTCTATTCCAAGAGACATGCCCACAGATAGCTATTAAATTGGCAGTATAGTTTCTTTGGAGGTAGATATAAACTGCCAAGGTGGTTCAGCAGAAGTGAGATCACTTCCAACTAGTGAATACTAAACTGAACGCCTAAGACGTCCTCTGCCTTGTGTCCACTTCTTAAAAATGACCCTTTCCTCCATTGGTGTTGAACACTTTGCTACATGGGATGCTGTCATTTCTGCTAGTGCTTTTTCAATCGCAGTCGATGTCTACTGGCCACACTGGCCTATTCAGAAGCCCTTTCCATTAGAATTCAAGCAACTATAGCTTCAGCATGGTCAGTATGGTTGCAAGACTAGAATTAGGCTGTTTCCACAGAGAAGTGAAAGACAGAAAGAGTGTATGCAGTTAACCCTTGGAGAAGAATGAAGACCGGAGAAAGCCAAACTGTTAACTGAAGTTCTGATCTCTGGCGCTTTCACTAAGCAGGAATCTGACCCGCCTTACTATTAGCACCTGCATTTCATCTTGTCTGGGAGTGTGGAGCAGGAAGGCGTGAACAGAAATAAGTTGATTTCTATTATCTCTTAAGTAACCCATCTACTACAGAAGGCTATGTAAGTAAACAAGAGTGGGTTCATTTCCATTCAGCAGAGAAGGAGAAAAGGCTAGGAATCCCAACATAGCAGCCTAGTAGTTTTCTGTATTACCAAAGTTTTCCCCCATGATTCCTGTTACCCTTGACCCGCCCCCCCATCTGGGCAGCTAGACCATGAGTCATGCCTCGCCTCAAGGGAGGGTTGTCACAGAAGAACCAGAGAACAAAAGAGACAAATTCTTGGCTTTGGAGTTTAAAAAGCTCAGCTTCAGGCTTCAGACAAAAAGAAAAAAAAGATTTGGAAGAATATTTGATTTATTTGAGCCAATTTTTTTTTCCTGCCCACGTAAGATAAAAATTCCCCTGGCTGGGATACAAGAAGCGAAGCCAGAGGGTTAGAAGCTGTGTGGCCCCTTTAGGGACTCCTGGGCTCTTCTGTCTCTTCCTGGCACTAAACTTTGCTGAGAGTGTGGGATTTCCAAGCGGGAAGAACAGAATTAGTGCTTTCTTTCCTAGTTGGGATCCAGAATATGGAAAACCTCAAAGATTCTTGCACCTAGCATATTACCAGGCTAAGAGATTTACCTCAAAAATGCACCTCACCATGGACTAGATGAAAAATTTTAATGGAGGTCCAGAACCACTGAACAATGATATGGAGAGGGAAGGAAAAGAAAGAAAAGGGAAGGAAGGAAGGAAGGAAGGAAGGAAGGAAGGAAGGAAGGAAGGAAGGAGGAAGGAAGGAAGGAAGGAAGGAAGGAAGGAAGAAGGAAGGAAGGAAGGAAGGAAGGAAGGAAGGAAGGAAGGAAGGAGGAAAAGGAAGGGGAAAAAGAGCCTAGAGGAAGGGAATGGTGGTTTTTTTTAATTTTTTTATTATTTATTCAATTGTGTGTATGTGTGTATGTATGTGTGCGCGCATGTGTGTATGTAGAACCACGGACGAATTCGGTAACCACCATGGTCGCCTCCACCAGACCTTCTGCCCGGGATTCACAGGCTCCGCCCTACCAGGACCAGAAGCGCAGGCCGCCCCCGCTTCCGCCTGGCGTCTATACGTGGGATCTGGGATCTGAACTCAGGACCTTCTGCCTTCAAGGCAGAGGCTTAACCCCTGAGCCACCTCTCCAGCCCCGGGAGTGGTGGTTTTTATACCCTTAGAGTTGGTGGGTGGGCTGAGGAGGCAGGGTCTGGAGAGATTTCTGGGACCTTTGCCCAGCCCAGGAAGTGTGGCTGGGATCAGTCTTTGACATTGGCCCCGTTAGCACTAAGGATCAGATAAGCCCATGCTCTTACAAGAACCAACTATTAGGGGGTCAATGATCATCAAGCAGAAGTTCTGAAGTTTGGGGGGGGGATGGAGGAGTGGGAATCCTATCACCAGGGATGTCAGGGTCCTATAGATCAGAAGAGTCTAGGGTTACCTCAATGAATTCTCATAGTTACCAGAGGTCAGGAAAGTGTGCCTGAAGTTTTCTTTGACCCCACCCCCACCCCCAGGAAGATGTAGAGGTGGCTAAGGAGAACTAGAGGTAGAGGAATACCATAGTTTGGCAAGTATGATGATGGTATTTACATGTATAGGGTACCAGGGACCAGTGGTTTCATATGTAACTTACAAGGTGGTAGTCAGACTGGAAAACCAAAAACCAGGTTGGGTATAATGGCACACAGCTGTAGTGCCAGGACTCAGGATGCAGGGGCAGGAAAGTGTGTATCTGAGGAAAGCCTGGGATAACTATCTCAAAAACAAACACCCCGAAGGACTAGATCACAGCATATGTTGAAAACCTAGTATGATTTGGGGAATGTAGCTCAGTTTCCTTTTATTTGACATGCTCAGCCACTCAGTAAGATGCCTCAGAGTCAAAGTTTCTGGTCGCTTCTCCGGGCCCCTAGCACAGAAGGAAGTTTATTGCTTTTTACTTATCTACCTGACCAGATCTCACCAATTACCTTAGAAATCCGACTGCAGTTTCATTAATGAATGTCCTATTGTAGGAAAGTCAAACATCACATCTCTGTTGGGCCTATTTATCTTACTGAAAAATGATTTACTATTCCTCTAAAACAGCCTCCACACTGATTCCCTCATATTGCAGTCTATGTTCAGCCTTCAACCACCTGTCTTTTTTCTTTGAGTGTCATATTGTATACTTCCCCGTGTTTCCACATGTCAATGAATTTTGTAGGCCTTTCTTGTTCATCTGTTTATTTCTAGTTTATTTCAATAGTTGAATTCATTGAAGTTTAGATGGGGAGGGGGTGCAAGCCTAGAATCCTGGCAATTGGGATGCTGAGGCAAGGTCAATTGCGCTAAGTTCAAGAGCAGTCTGGTTTACAAAAAAAAAAAAAAAAAAAAAAAAAAAAAAAAAAATTCAGGCCAGGGGCTGGAGAGGTGGCTCAGGGGTTAAGCCTCTGCTTTGCAGGCAGAAGGTTCTGGGTTCGGATACCCAGACCCCTGGTCCTGGTAGAGTGGAGCCTGTGAATCCCAGGGCAGAGTAAACAAGGAGGAGGTGGAGGAGGTTTACAGTGGTTCCCGAATTCTCTCGTGGTTCTACAGACACACACACACACACACACACACACACACACACACACACACACGCACACACACAGTTGAATAAATAATAAAAAATTGCTTTAAAAAAAATTCAGGCTATTGGGACTAAGTAGCAAGACCCTGTTTCAAACACAAATAAAACTCCTTCCCGAAAATTACTGGAGTGTGGATGAAAAAGTCTGAGCTTTCCTCACTGTTTCCAGATCTTTTCCTAAAAGCCGATTGATTTTAGAATACTGGTTACCTGAAAAGGGGCCGGGGCGAGAAGCCACCACTTGTTCAGACTTCTATCTAGCACAAGGTCTTGCTCTGTGGTATGGGAGACATGATGAAAGCACACAAAAAACAGTTCCGTTCAGACTTTTACTATCTTAAGTGGTAAGACTCAGAATGCTACCAGGAGGAATTCAGTAATTAGACGCTTGCCTCTTTCCACAGAACTTGCTTTAGCTGATTATGTCTCACTCTCTACCTTACCTTATAGTTAATTGGGTGTCTCACCCTCTCATCTTGGCTAAAGACCTCTCCCAAAATAGGGTAGAACTTAATTCTATGAAAGAAGGAAAGCATAGATTATAACTGACACAGATTCTCTGTATTAGTGAGAGAAATATTCAAGAGGTAAGCAAGTCAGCATATGGAAAAATGATCCAATGTAGTCATTTAGGCTTTTATTTTTCCAGTTCTAAACAACTAATCATAAATAATAGCAGAATGTAGTTCTATACATATGGCTATGGATTTGCATGTTTGTGTCCAAATCTTTTTTTTTTCTTGGCTTTGAAAATGAAGCTATTGTCAGTTTTTTTTTTTTTTTTTAATTAAGTGAACATCCTATGTGTAATAAATGGATAGCTTCAGAAAGCTGGATGAGACTAATGGCCACATATAGGACACACATGGCAGTATTACCCAACAACTGAAGTAAATGCTCATGAAATAAATGACTTTTCTAACTCCAATTATTCATTTCCGTCTTCTCCTTGCAGCAGCAGCACACTAAAGCTTGCAGGGTCATTATTTCACTCCTCATACGAACCTTTGGCCTAGTGACTTACCCCTTGAGGTACGCTACAATCACTGAGAAATGTTATCCCTGTCACGTCTTATTGCTTAATTATATCTCTGTTTTAGGTTCCTGGAGCCATTTGGCTTGGATGTGTGATCTCTGAATGACCCCGTGTCGAGTTATCCTTCATGGCTCCCAAGTTCTATTTCCATCTTTTCTGGCTTAAACAGCAGTCATTGCCCCTTGGTTTGACATGGCAATAACTGCAGTGAATTTTTATATTTATTCAATTTTCTATGTAGGAAGATACCATCAACTTTTTGTCTTAACAGTCTATCCTCATTTTTTTTTCCCCCAAATGTTTGGAAATGTCATTTCCAAGAGGCGTTTTATACTGGCTGGTGGATCTCCTGCTTTTAAATCCCTGACAATCCCCTTACCATTCCACTCTTGGTCCAATCACTGGACTTTTAAATCTGTACATATTGGTATTATGTATGCTTTTGGATTCTCTATTATGTTTTGCTCCCCAGCTCTAAAAGTGAAATACAATTATGGCAGCTTTTAGCCTTTAGCCACATCTGCAGATTGCTAAACTGGATAGATATTTAAAATCTTGAGGGTTATCCATGTTTAGTATTCAAACCATCTATTTTCGCTTTCCATTACCAAAATACGCTTTGTAACAGTTCTTGTGAATGTAAATCTTTTTCCTGCAATTAGACTATTTAAATTCAAGGAAGAAAGGCATAAATCATATGCATTCCTATTAGCCCAATCTATAAAAGCCGTGACATACAACTGTTTGACCAAGTAAATAGATGGCACTGCATTTTTAAAACAGCTGTTTGGGATTAGGAGCTTGCAAAAGTAGCCTAACATTCAGGTAAAGACAGACCCAAGAAGGAGCAGACCTGTCTCATCTCTAGAGAATAGTTCAAGTCAGGCCTGGGGTGGATCTATGTTGAAAAGCAGTATAATTACTGGGGACCAGAGTGGCCTCTGGCCTTGTCTGGCAGACTGAGTTATCAGGGTCTTTTAAAATGCTGACTTGGTTCCTTAGAAATATGAGCCCTAAACATCATTTATAAAGGTCAGCAGGAATGGCCTGGGTCAGAATAACTTGAGCAGGTTCTGTGCCAATGCCACAAAAGAGGAAGTGGTTGAATACATAGATAAGCTCTTTGAGAGTACTACATTGCTAAATCCAAATAGAGATTTACAGTGGAGCTTTAACTCTATAACTTGAATGCCAATCAGCAATGAAATCTGTTCTAGAAATTCCAATCAGAGATTTTTATCATCTGACTTGGAAACCAGATTAACCACTTGCAAATGCTATACTTCAGCAGAATTATGCAGAGGAGAAATTTTAGAAAAAAAAAAACAACAAAAAACCTCAAGTTATGTTCAGTGCAATGAGAACCACTCTTACGGGAAATCTGCAGAAAATACTCCACTATATATATATATATAAAAAGAACCCTTAGATTCTGTAACTCAAGTTTAAACAGATAAAATTATGCTCTACAAAAGTGAAGTTATGACCTGGTAAACACTTTTAACTAGAAAAAGCAAGAAAACTATTAATAATTTTGAACCTATTTCCTTCATAGAAATGAACAATTAGCATGTACTTGTGAATTTATACATCAAAGCTGATCAAATGTATTTTAAACTGTGTATGTATCAGGGCTATCCTGGACAAGTCAGTGCATATGGTTCTCATATCAATGAGCCACCATTTCTCATTCATTTACTCTAGTCCTCACACATGGGCTACAGCTGTCTTTGCATAAAACTGACGCAATATAATTTTGTCACTTATATCATCACCTGAGCACTCAGATACCACCCTAGGAAAGCCAAGCAAGATGCTTTTTAAAAATAATATTCTCAGTGTGCCCTTTTCCAACATATTTGAGAGCATCTCACATACGACCTAAATGGAGTTATAAAACAAAGTTGTTACATAGAAGGATGTAGTGAACTTCATGGCCTGATGTATGTAGCATACATCAGGAGTACAGGATTGCATCTGGTGCTACATGCCTAAACCACTGCACTTGGGAGATTAAGGTTAGAGGACCACAAGTTCAGAACCAGTCATCTCCAAGAGACCCCCACCTCTAAACCAGACTAAACCAAACCAAATGGAACAGAAAAATTAAAACATAACAACAAAACACTTGGCCGACTAGATGCTACCAAAATTTTTGGCTCTCAAATTCCTTGTCATAAAATGAGATACTGAAATCAGGTATCTAAGCTCTCATCCAAATCATTTTTTCAGTATTCTCATTTCTCTATACATCTTTTAAGTACTTATTGATAATAAAGCTTGCATATAACTGAAAGCAATATTGTAAGGCATTTGCTAATGAATTTTTATTAACAAAGACTCATAAAAAAGCAGTTGTCTGCAATCTAAACATTTATCATTATACGAATTACTGAAACTTTCAGCTTTTCAACTAAAATAGCCTTCTTTTAGTGATTATAGACAGCTCACCCTAAACAGGACACCTAAATCTCTCCGCCCAGCAAGGCTCAAGGAAAGTCATAAAAGAGGGGGCAGCAAAAATATGAGAACCTAAGGGTGATGAAGGGTGTGGCCAGACAGTGTCCTCTGGGCCTGACAGGGCTGCTATGCCATGAACATTTTCCCACAGAAGCGGAAAGATCTCAAAAGGCTCCAAACCTCCCTGACAGATTACTGGAGGTTAATGCTAGATGCGGGGAAGGGGAACTGCTTTCCTAGTGTTATACCCACTGAAACATCATTGATGCTCAAGTGCTCAGGAACATGCCATGAAAAGCAACCCAGGTGAAGCTCACTGGGCCACACATGCAGAAAGATAGGAAACTAGGAGGCAGACTGGTAGGGAAGGTGGTCTGCAGTGGGAAAATGAGAGGGACGGGATCGGGTAATAAGAGATGAAAAAGAATAAATTCCTTGACTCATATATGAAACTCTAGAAGAATTAAAGAGCAGTTTTTGTATTACAAGACACAAACTGCATTACTGACACATATACCCACACAGAGATTGAGGATGTACATTAAACTGAAACTCTTTAGATATATGAAAAGACTACACTAAAAATGCATCTGACATTTTTATTCCTTAGAAAAATAAGAGTGTCTGCAGCGATGATGCATTTAATTCATATGTATGTCATTCGTAAACAAAAACATCACTATCTAAATAAATGCTTCGATTTAGGGAAGTCAGTAATGGAAAATTATACTTGCAGCTCAAGTTATATAAAAATACAAAGTTCATCCATATTACCAGAAGACAGCACCAGCAAACAAACCATTTAAAAATAGGATGTCCCTAACTGTTCTATGAATTATTATAGATACAACTATCCTCTTTTAAAACAGTTCCTTTTTTGTGACTGAAAATGTAGTACTGTTAATTTTTGTGATTTCTGATAAATAATCATAATTTAAGTTAATATTGACAGATTTGTGACAAAACTACAATACTATGTACACATTCACATGTAGTGGTCAAGTACTAGGCAACAGATAATAAGGAAATATTAAACGCAATCAGCATTTTAACATTTGTAAATGCTTTGATGGGGTAACTACTGTCCAACATATACAATACAATTTTAAAGGTAAGGTAACTTTAGAGAGGAAGCACATCAAGTGGATAATTGAAAGTGCAATGAGATTTTCTGTATCATTTTCTTAGATGTTTTTGTTGTCTACGTCACACTAACCAACTTAATGATTAAAGAAACACACCATAAAAGTAAAACTATATGTATGCAGTATTTTTGTGTATCAACTAACAAAAATTCAGATTATCATGAAGAACATTTAACAGGCAAATTAAAGGCAAAAACAATGTTGGATAAAGTTGTCTGATTTTTTGTATAAACTGACATTTCCAAGCGTGTTTTGTAACTCCAGTAATACATAAAAATAGACAGTTTTATCTTTTTTTTCCTGTTTTACATAGTAATTTTTTTGTCTTTGTGATGATTGCATAAACAACTCCCAAAAGTTAAATGTTTAAGTACTGAGAATCATATTTCATTTTGCTTATTTGTATTTACCTAACCAAACACTTTCTCTACATAGTTTTTCTCCCATCCTTCTGTTGTAACAGTGGGACTCAAGCCAGTGCCTCAGGCTCTTCATCCTTCTAAGCCACTTTTTTAACTCAGTAATAAAGACTCAAATAATACTGAAGGGATTGATTGACAAATCAAGGTGGAATATTCCTAGAGAGAAAACTGTCATAATTTGGGGATTTGGAATGATCAAACTGTTAACATTCCAAAACTAATCCCGAGTTCAAGAAGAAACAGTTTCAAACAGGCTTTTATCAGAGGTCAGGACATAATTTGCTGCAGAGATAGGTAACTGGAAAGAACACCAGCTCATGTGGCCAGAGAAGCTGGAGTGCACTTCACTCCCTGATTTGTGAAGTCTAGACCAACAGAGAGGCTACTGGAGTTTTCACACTGCTTGACTATGTTTGGGGAAGCAGCTTGTTGTGGAAGTTTTTGTTCTCTTCAGTAAATCCTGAAGATACGCATTCCCCGGCAGGCTGCCATGGACTTTTTACAGCTGCCAGCTGTGGCACAAGCAAGTCTCCCCCCTTTCGAAGGCCTTGGGGTTTTTATCAGAACAATGAGGATAAACAGAGCACACCCTACACACACACCTCAAGGAATCATTTTGAAAAACAAATGAGATCATGTTTCAGAAGCATTTACTATGGCTGCACACAGGAGATGCTCAGTGAGTAGTAGCCTCATTTCTAATAAAATGGAGCTGGAGAATTCAGTAATTTAAAGAAAGTCAATTGCTGGAGTACCAGACTGTACTCTGTAGCTCAGGTCTCAGTTGTTTTGGATGTATTTTTCCAGGGATCAAATGTAGCTTTTTTTTTTTTTTTTTTTTTTTTTAGTTTGGGATAGGATCTCACTATATAACCCATGTTAGCTCCTTCTGTCTCATCCTCTAAGTGCTGGTATTATAAGCATGAACTACCCTGCACCTCTGAATGCAGTATGCTAATTAAAGTGAAAACTTCAGAGAAACCCACTTGTCTGTTCATGCTCAAGAAACTAGAGATGCCTGCTGACTGATAGTCAAAGTTACTTACTTGTGATTGCAATGTTTGGATATTCTTTTTTTTTCTTTTTCCATATGTGCATAGGTGATTGGGAGGAGGTGTGTGTGCATACGCACGTGATTTTACATGCGTGTGGGTGCATGTGTGTATGTGAGCATGCATACCAAGGATTGAAGGTGATTTCATGAATCATCCTCAATCATTTTTCCACCTTACTGTTTTGAGACTGAGTCTCTAACTAAACCCAGAGCTTGCCTATAGGGCTAGGCAGCTTGCTTTAGGGATTCCCAGGTTCTGCCTTCGAGGGATGGCATTACACGTGGATCACCACACCCACCCAGCATTTTACATGGGATCTGGGGATTTGAACACCAGTCCTTTTACTTGCATGGAAAGTACTCCAACCATTGAGCTGTTTCCTCAGCCCTTAAATACTTTTTTGAAGAAGAATCTGAAGAACTTGGTCTATTAACAGGAGTCTCTGCCACTCCACTCCCTGGCTGTGTGACCTTTGGCAAATTCTAGAATCTCTATGTCTTTGGTTGTGAAATGAGAACAGTGGTGGCTGCCTGCTAAGGTTGGTTTGAAGTGAAAATGAATGAATTGCTATAGCTGCTGAGAAAGGTATTTGGCAAAGACTTGGTACTTAATCTGGTTGTTATGACTGTGATTACTCCAAAATGCTTGCTTTTAAGCACATCGTAGATAGACTAGTATCTGCCAAATTTTCTAACAAGTAAATTGTTTGGAAGTTTTCTTTTTTTTATTATTTATTCAATTGTGCGTATATGTGTGTGTGCATATGTATGTATGTGTGTGTATAGTACCACGGATGAATTCGGGAACCACCATGGACGCCTCCACCTCCTTCTTGTTTACTCCGCCACCTCCTCCTTGTTTACTCCGCCCTACCAGGACCAGAAACGCAGGCCACCCCTGCTTCTGCCTGGCATCTATACGTGGGGTCTAGGATCTTGAACTCAGGACCTTCTGCCTGCAAGGCAGAGGCTTAACCCCCAAGCCACCTCTCCAGCTCCTGTTTGGAAGTTTTCATATGCACATTTTACGTACAAACGCAACAAGATTTTCTTGTGAACAGAGAGTAAGACAAAGTATACCACATATTAACAGCTAATTCTTAGAGCTACACTTATTTCTCAAGGAGCATAGTCTAAGTGATCCAAGACTTCTTGAATGTTCCCACTTATTTAGTAATAAAGCTGCTGATCTTTGACACATCCAGCTAAGCTAGGCCTGGTGGCACATGCCTGTCACCTCAGTTCAGGAGGCTGAGCAAGGAGAATTGTGAGTTTAAGACCGATTGGGGCTATCGAGTCAGACTCTGTTTCAAAACAACCACCACCACAGGAAAGAGTAATAAGAAAATAAATAGGAAGTAAAGGAAAAATATAATTTACATAAAGAAATACTGTATCAGCAAATGACCATGCCTCAAAAGGTTTACAGGAAGGAGACAAGATGCCATCCTGTGTGGAATGCTTGCAGTGATTGGCGCCTGCCAATCACTTCTGTTAGACTCATTCTGATGGTGGCTTTGCTAGGTAGATGCTCTTTTATTTACAAGATGAGGAAATTAAAATGCAGCAATGTCATATTCCTTGCTGTGGAGAGGGAGGGGTTCAGTGAACAGAGATGGGATTTGCTCAGGTCTTTAGCCACCCCCCTCCCCAATCCTGTACTCAGGTCAGCACATATGGATGCCTTTGCTGGAGAGGAGTCAGGCATTGTGCAGTTTTCCATCCCAGTGATAAAAAGGAAGTTCAGTCTGCAGTGGGATGAAAAAAATAAGAAATTAATTTGGAACTATTCTTCCTGGCTTCTCTATAGTAATGAATCTTTGGTAGACCTCTGCAATTAGAAAGAACATCTATGGGAAATGTAGCAAAGGCGATTTATTCAGAAAACTGTCAATGTTTGGGAATTCCCTGTGCATCATACAATATGGGAGCAGAGCCAATGATATATATATATATATGATTGTGTAGACTTGGACATTAACAGAACAGCTGTAGACTATAGAAAATATATTTTTCCAAGTGGCTTTAGCATTTGAATATATTTACAAATCATGGATTTGTTGGTCATAGATTGTATCTAAGTGCTGAGTTTCCTTTCGAAGACTTTGGTGCTATTTTTTTGATGTGTGTGTGTGTGCGTGCATGTGTGTATGTCTATGTCACACAAATATGGGCACATGTGCATGGCAGCACACATGTGCATGCATGTGGAGGCCAGAGGCTGACATCTGGTGTCTTTTTAATCACTCTCCACTTTATTTGCTGAAGCAGGATCTCTTTCTGATCCCAGTGCTTATTAGGTCAACTAGTCTACCTAGCCAGCTTGCCCCTGAGATCTCTCATTTCCATCCCAGCACTGGGATGGTAGGTGGCCTCTGTGCCCACCCAGCTTTCATCTGGGTGCTGGGGATCCTAACTTCAACCCTCACATTTGCCTGACAAGTGATTTAGCCACTGAATTATCTCACCAGCTCCAAGAATTTGATCATCTTTTTTTTTTTTAATATCTAAGGCTGTTTGTAAAAGACTTGAATTCTCATCATTTTAACTGCTTGAGTTGAACAGTTGCCTGAAATGCTAAAGAGAATCAGTTCCCTATGGCTTGCAGGAAGTCATAGGACATGTATCCTATTAAATAATATATCCATTATCAAGGTAAAAGTTTGCCAGTAACCAGCCAGAATTAAATTAACCATATTCTGCCTGGTTTTTATAGTTAGAAGAACAAGCTAATGAAAACCTTTTGGAAGAAAGGAGGAAAAATGTTAAAAATATTTTGAGTTGAAAAGAATGATACGAGTAATGAGGCAGGCAAGAACTGAAGAGAGATGTAAGGTGATGGGGGCATGGCAAGAGTGAATTCGAGGAGGAAAGAAGGAAAGGTGGTAGTAGGTAAGGAGACCAGGAAAACCAGAGCAGTTAAAGTAGTGCTTTCTCATTGCATTTTGGCTATCTTTCCTGGTTGTGTGCTGTGTGCATGTACACACTCTAGTTTTATGCTCTCCTAGAGAGCTGTCTTTCCTGCATCTTACCTTCAGCCCCTCCTTCCCAATGCCTGGCTATGTCCACTCAGCCACTGAGCCCCTTGCCCCTCTCCTTGTTCTCTGGCTGAGAATGCCTGTCAATCAGGAGCTTTGTCTTGCTCATCACTGGAGCCCTGACTTGACTCACACCATTTTTTTTCTCACAAATTCTAAGATGTGCTTTTCCCCCTTAACGTTTTAACAACTCAGAAATGGGAGTCACATATTACAATTGATGACCTGTCACTGTTTAATTGGCAGTGCCTTCTCCCTCGAGGTATTAAAATAATGGCATCTTAACAGCCAGTGGTGATAGATGCTTAGTGAACTGTGAAGGGAGATGCTCAGGGATTACTTGTCGAATGAGTGCATGCGGTAACCCATCTCTCTGCTTCTAGTCTGGATAAAAATGAAATGCTTGAAAGTTGGTTCTGGACTGTGTCTGCTGTTGATATGGTGGTGTTGAGGAGGTGCACACGCACTTATGTGTGTGTGTGCATGTGGATGCCAGAATCTAGTATCAGGTGGTTTTTCAATCACTCTCCACTTTATTTGCTGAACAGGGCATCTCACCAAACCCAATGGTTACTTATTTGACTGGCTAGCCAGCTTGCACGTGAGAGCTCCTATCTCTGCATTCTTAGCACTGGGATGACAGGCTGCCCTCTGTGCTTACCCAGCTTTTATATTGGGGCTGGGGATCCTAAATCCAGTCCTCTGTTTATCTTGGCTGGGCAAGTTGCTGCTGTACACTTTACCACAGTAGAACCCATAGGTGACTTTGCGCATTCTTGCAAATGAAATATTGGGCTAGTTAAGACAGACTCCTGCTAAGCCAAGTTTAAAATAATAAACAGCACTTTTGCCTAAATTATCCAGAAAGTTGTTTAATGTTCAACTTTGGGTTGCATACATATTGGTACTTCTCTTGAGAATTCATGAAGATGCTTTGGAAGGGAAGCATCTTCTTTCAACAGAAAAACACTCTAGATTATGCTAGGGTAACACAGATACCTTATAAATGAAGAAATCCTCATTTCGACTGCCCCCCCCCACTTCACACCAGTATCCATTGGTGTTCCTAACTTATGGAAGATTATGCTTAAGTGCGTTTCCTTTGTTTCAGAATATTATGTTTTAGCATGTCAGATTGTACTATATGGGAAGATATACTTCAAACTTAACTATGTAAAGTGCACTGATATTTTTGGTGTTTCTCTCTCGGATTGGGTTCCTCTGAATGGAAAATTTGACATTTTATTTTTTTGCATATGCATGTGTGTGTGTGTGTGTGTGTGTGTGTGTGTGTGTGTGTGTGTTGTGTGTTGTAGTAGTAATAGTAGTAGTAATAGTAGTAGTAGTAGAGGGTACTTGCATGTGTGCGTGCCTGTAGAGACCCAAAAGTGACATCAGGAATCATCCTAGATTGTCCTAGCTTCTTTTTGCTTTGTTCTGGAGTTTTCCAGTCTCCACTTTCTATGGCCGGAAGTGCAGGCTGCTACCATTTCTGTCTGGTGTTTTTAATGTGGTATGTGGGATCCAAATGGTCCTTCTGCCTTGTGAGGCAGAGGTTTAACCCTTAACCATCTCTCTAGCCCTTGAATGGAAAATTCAAATCCAAATTCGGTTCTGACATTGTTGCAGAATATTCCATATACTTATTTAATATAAGAAGGGGACATAAGCATTTTTAAGGACATAAGCAGGGGGCAATAATTAAATATTAAGCATGTTCTAGGAGAAACGTTAAATATATTGTAAGATAAGGCCTGTATGGAAAATGGCCAGATTATTAAAACATATTTTCATATGTTTCATAAACAGCCATTTCAGACAGTAGTGTTTTGAATTCCCAATTGCTTGGTAAGTGCATAAGACACTTAGGAAGCTTTAGGAAGCTAAATAATTTTTGGATTAGGGAAGTAATTGTTTATTTTTTACTAGAGAGCTTGACTTTTGAACATGTGAAAAATTGTGAGTTTGTATAGCCTATACAGAAATGTGAATACATATACAAAGGAACATGAAAATAAACTAGGGCATTATTCAAGTGCTTATGAGTCTATGGCATTTACCTCATTTCAAACATTTACCTAGCATTTTTATTATAATCTGATGCTTACATATGAATGCATAAAAATAAATAACATGGAAAACTCAAGTTGCAATGAAATTTTTATTTTCATTTTTTCTTAGTCTTCATGCATTTTGATTTTAAACAGTGCTCTGACTGTCATCAAATCAGCCAAGTTGAGAACTGAGCTGCATCAATGGAGACAGCCAGTCTTGATAATTGAGACAAAAATACTTTCTCTCCAGGGATAGCCTCCTTGGTTTATTTGGTCTGAATAGTTTCCTATGTTTCTAATTTATTCTTTTGTATGTACTTTATGAAAACAATATCCATCATGCAATGCAATATCTGTAATGATTTAAAGCTCCTTATAAATCTGGGCATATGGTATTTTGGGCACATCTCAAAAGTGGAATTAATGAAAGAATAGTCGTGTGTGTGGTGTGTGTGTGTGTGTGTATGACTTTGAAGACATTTGTCTTTCAGCAGACATGTATTATTGGACACCTGTCTCTTCCCCTGTGCTATGCTTGAAGGTCTTTGTTACATTTCAATATAGAATGTGGATTTTTCTCTTAGGTTTGCAAATGATACTTATGAGAACAATGTACTCTAGTATGCTGTAATCCTCCAGGTACAGCAGTGGGGATTAGAGATTAAAAACACATATGAAAATTGTGTGCATGCAGTAAGGAAGCAAGAGTCATCTGTGGGACAAAGTGACCAGCTGGGTTATCAGGAGGAGATAAGGCATGAGCTGGTCTTTGGGTGGGTGGAGGGTGGGATGTAATAAAAGAACATCTCAGGAAAGAGAAAGTGTAGAATTATGGTAAAGGAGATGGGCATCATGTGCATAGGTTATGAGGGGGACGACAGGTAGGAGACTTCCTGGGCTCTTAACATACTAAATCATAGTAAAATTAATTGGCAGGTCATATTCAGAAGCTATGTCTTATTTTTTAGGTTCTGAATAGGCATCTGGTCATGAGATATTATGAAAAAATGTTTTCCCAGATTGGAAAAGGGGCATGGAGAAACTTCTAGAAGGCAGTTAGTATAGTATAAGCACACAGTGATGAAGATGAAGCCCTTTCACAGAAAACAAGAAAGAGGTGCTGCAAATGCCTGTCTAGAAATATTGATCAAGTTCTTATGACCCTCTTAATATAAGTAGCTGCAAAGATTTTATCTCAAGCCAATTCTCTTGTAAATTTAGACTTTGACAACAGTCTTAATGAAGTCATTAGTTGTATCTAAGTTGGAAAGTAAAAGAATGATGTTTAAAAATATTTTTGAATTTAGTCTGGTGAGATGGCTTAGTGGATAAGATGTTAGGCCCAAGTATGAGGACCAGAATTTGGATCCCCCAGAACCCATGTAGAAAACTGAGTAGGTATTGCAGCAAACCATAACCCTAATTCTGGAGAGGAAAAGACAGGAATCCCCAGAACAAGACAGTCAGCTGGATTAGTCAATTGGCAAGTGCTGGGTTTAATTGAGAGGCCCTGTGCAATATAAATAAATAAAGAAAGAAAGAAAGAATGAATGAATGAATGAATGAATGAATAAGATGGCATGGCATTGAGGAAGATAACCCATGTCACCTCAGGTCTCCACATGCACATATGTGCACATGCGTGCATTCCACATGTGCACCTATACATATTAAAACATGCACATGCACCCACACAGACACACATATACAAGCACAAAAGAAATCGTGATCTAGAGTAATTTAGGGACCACTGCGATTTGAACTATATGAATGGAAACTGGAAAGAATGATTCTTAAATCTGGATTATTTAGCAAGGAATAGAATCTTCAACAGAAATGCAATTATTTGTCTGAAAAGCATGTAGTCTCATTGTGTGTTCCCTGATGGCACACAGACTTGGCTCCCTTCTTGGCTGTGGGGGTTGTTGGTTTTGTGACCTTGAGAAGATCAGCTTTATATCTGTAAGAGGAATACTGAATATGTATCCTATTCAGAATTGCTGTGGAAGTTAAATAAGATATCATATATAAAATGCTTCGCTTGTCCTAAACATTCAATAAGAGGAATAAAACTGTTCTTTTATAATAATACTCCTACATAAAAACTCTCATTACCTTTTAGAATTTGTTTCAAAAAATGAAAGGAGGGATGATGAGATGGTTTAGTGGGTAAAGACACTTGTCACTAAGCCTGATGACCTGAGTTCAAATTCTAGGACCCACATAGTAGAGAGAGAGAGAACTGATTCCCACATTGTCCTTTGACCACCACATGCACACTGTGGTACATAGATCCCATGTATACACAATAAATAAATACTAGAAATACATAGGATCTTATGATACACAGCTTTTGACTATGCAAGTTTAATGTATTTTTATACCTTGCATATACATATAAAACTATAGATGAAGAAGTATTCTTAAAGAATTTCATATTTAAATAATATTACTAAATAGTATAATAGTATAATTACTATGTATAGTAATATATAACAATTAAATGATAATATTAAATAATATTCTTAAAGGATTTCAAGGTCTTCATAAAAATCACATTTTATTGAATGTACCAAGTTTATTGTGGTAGAACATTAGACTAATATAAAATGAGTTTTGAGAAAAAAGTCTCATGAGAAAAGGATTTGCTAATTAATCCTTCAAATGAAGCTTCTTATAATACTACATCCATACATTATTCTAATTACCTATTTAAAAATCCCATTTTTCTCTTGGAAGTGACTATAATCACCTACATTTTGGTCATCTTCTTTGTTTATTTGTTGATAACTTTTAGAATATGTGAGTTAACACCTGGGACAGTGATTGTCACAAAATAAAAAGCAAAGAATCAAAAAAAATCCAAAAAACTATAAGTAAAATATCAGTGAGCAGACTCATTAAAACTCAGGGGTTAATCCTTTGATCAGGGGTCTTATTTTATTTATTATTATTTTTTTGAGACAGGGTCTCCTCTAGCCCAGGCTGGCCTTGAGCTTCTGATCCCTCTGCTTTCTGAGTGCCGGGATTAAAAGTGTGGGGCACCACCCCAGCTAGCGCTCCTGTTTAAAACGGTTGAGCTGCTCATGTTCAGATTGCCAAGGTCAAGATTAAAATGAGCTGCGTGGAAAACATGGAAACAGAAAAGCTAATGTCTTTCCTCTTCTCTGCCCTTTTCGTTCTGAACCAGTATTTAGTCCCATATGGTTTTAACTTTTAAAGTTATGCTTTCTGAAATTACAGGAAATGTGAGCTTTATCTTTTCCCCCAACAGGAATTAAAGTGTGTGTAAAACACCTTTCTCTCCTCCTAGGAAGAAGGGGAATGATAAGAGTCAGAGAGCTCCCCGGTCTGTGTCTAGTTAGGGCTATGGTGTGGACGCTCTCCCGAGGTGCAGGATGTGTCTGGAGCCACCAGGAAACTTAGTCTAGTAAACTCGTACTTCACTGAAGTGTGAGCTGTAGTTGACAATGAAGACAGAGTTGAAATTCAGATTTTAAGAAAATGTGTGCCTGATAATCTACCATTTTGAGCAAAATTGACCCACATCCTTGGGTCTACCTTTGAAGTTTTTCTATTGCAAGAAAATGACGATGGACTCCCAAGGATGCTGGCAAAGGGGAGCTAAGCCTAGGTTTGGAATCTGCTCTTCACTCCCAGCTGCCTTCATCACATCTCCTTAGTATGTGGCGGCCAAGACGTTAACATTTCTGCTCTTCTTCACTTTTCTAGTTAGACTCTAGGCAAGTGCTGAACGCTAGCAGGCTGTCCTCAGAATCCACACTGCACAATCCTTCCATCATGCAGTCAGCAAGTGTTTGTTGAGAGTCTACTGTGTGCAAGGCACAAGATCATCTTGGATGGATACTAAATGGACTAGATGTCTTACAGAATTTCATCTCCAACTTTTTTGTTTGTTTTGAGACAGGAATTCTTGTTTCTCTGACTGGCCAGATGACCCTGAACTTCCGATTCTCTCGCTTCTTGAGTACTGAGATTGTGTGCATGAACCACTTTTGCCTATGAGCTTTTTGTTGTTGTTTTGTATTAACTGGTGCTCAGGATCAAATCCAATCTACCAACTGAGCTATATCTCCAGTCCCTCCATTTCTAAGTTTCATAAGATAGTTACGTTTTTTACCTTGTATTATCAAACTCTACACATAGTTATATTATTAAACTGAGGTGTATATAAAAGTACTTATTCGGAGCTTTGACTAGATGCTCAAGGAATACCTAATGTGTGAATGAATAGACGAGCCACGTCAGTGCAGCTCCTCCATGGGCTGAGATTCCAAGGTCGCTCTGTCCAGGGAGTTGTCAGTAATATTTAGGATGAGGCAGTTGGCAGACTTGAGTTCTTTTCTGACAAAATTCTGAGTTGTACAACTCTGGGGCTCTGAGAACTACAACCCTCCATCCCTAAACCAAGGCACTCTTCTTCCCCTCCTCCACCCTAATAGTACAAGGCTGTTTCTCTAATGAGAATAGGCCTGGAAAGATTGCCCCATTGCATACAACTTCCTGTATTCATATTCATGTTGCATGAAGGTATCAGGTACAATACTCAGATCATCACATTTAAAAGTGGATATTTTAGATTGAGGATCTAGCTCAGTTGGTGGAGTGCTTACCTAGCATGCACAAAGCCCTGAGCTCAATTCCCAGAACTGCACAAACCAGGCAGGTGGTGTACAGCACTCCAGACATAGAGGTAGTTGGAGCTTAAGTTCAGTTCCCTACCATTGAGCTTCACCCTCAGTTCTGAAGCATACATTCTATCTGCTACAATTGTGCTTAGCTCTACTGGGAGTTCCACAGCATCCGAGATACACGAGACCCTACTTGAAAAATAAATAAATAGGCATTTCTTTCATCTTTTCCAGCTGTTGAAAGTAAGCTTTTAAACAGGAAAAAAAATCTACGAATATGCTAAGAAATTCCTAGGCTGATGTCACATGCTTTCTCTGACTGGTCTGAGATGGCAGACAGTGTCCACCACTTGTAATCTTTATGATTTTTCAAATAATAGTGGCAAATCCAACATGAAGTTTCCCTTGGAACTCTTCCTTCTGTCAAACTGGCCTCATAGAATTATCATGATAGAATTATTATGCTTCTTTTGGAAATAGAACTATGCAAAGTCTTGAATTTTATTACAGGATTTAATACCAATAATTACTTAAAATTTAATGAATTTCACTACTGACTTAATTGCTTTTGAGTAGTTCCACTTAACTTATTAAAGGGAAGCAAGGACACATTCATCTAATGAGCAGCAGAAGTCTTGCCCTCACATCTGCCTACATTCTCTTTTCAATTAATCAATTATAGTTCGATGGTGTGTAATTACACATTAGGAAAGTTATTGGATATCTCAGCACGCCTGTCCCAGGGGGCTCATGAATACACTAATATAACACACCTGTAATGACCTGTGCTCAGATTTGCAAATTATGCTCATTTCTCTCTCTTTTTCTCTCTCTTTTCTAAATTAAGATGAGAGCAATCATCATTAACTTTTTGAGTCACATCTAGTTGATATGATGTGGAGAGAGAAAGGGAGTAAAGATTGAAAGAAAAGCAAGGATGAAAGCCAAAGACTTCAGGGCAGCTCTAAATTATCTCCCTTTTGAAATGAGCTTCCCAAAGTCGCTCTTCCTGGAGAGCTGTTCCAGTGTGCTGGGGTGGTCTTTGCAAGTCCTGTCTACTAAGTCACACCCAATACTTGAGACAATCAGACCAGCATTATTGGAACCCAAATAGTGGCATGCGGCTCAGCTTCCTTCAGTCTTCTGATGAGAGAAATGGGAAAACAGGAAAACCTTTTGAAATCACATTCAGGCAATTTCGCTTGGCTTGTTTCAAATCAAACCAAAGTCTGGAACTGATCCCCATGCAGGAGCACTAAGCCCCTGCATAGCAACTAAGTCGAAAGACAGAGAGACAGAGAGAGAGAGAGGAGAGAGAGAGAGAGAGAGAGAGAGAGAAGAGAGAGAGAGAGAATCACTAAAAATGGAACACAAACAAAGGGCAATTTTTACTACGTGAATGGGCCTGAAAGTTCCAAGTCTGCAAAGGGGTATATTCTGGTTACATCCTGGGTTATGTGAAACCCAAATCATATAGTCAGAAGCATTCACAATGCCTAAGCCAACCAAGCGATTTCAAGCGAAATGCCCTGTTAAAATAAGCTTCCGACGTCTGCACAGCTCAAACTCAAGAAGCAATGTGTTGACATTTTCAGCAAATGCTATCCTAGTGTGAGACAGAGGCGCAGCGGCTTCCTGGGAGCATTCTTAAGTGCAAAGAGATATTTCTCCCCTTCCCCCGCTGCTCCCCCCACAACAGAACCCTGGTTCCTGAGTTCTTACTGCCCCCTTAGTGAGGGACCTTCAAGGTCAGATTTCCTGTGATTAATGGCTGTCCAGTCAGAACAGAAAGGAGATGGCGGTAGTCAGCTAACAGCTGCCCATGAACGTGCAAGCGAATGGCAACGCTTGCAGGGGATGGATTTGCTTTGTTGATGTTTTCAAGCCTAAGACAAACTTGGGGCATTCTGCGTGCTCTTTTTGCTGCCTACAGCTGGCCAGGCACAGCCCAGTGGGCACTTTGGCAGAGCCTGCCTCCCAATGCCATCTGAGGATGCCCAGAACCCCACTGATCCTGAATGGAGGATGTGTGTTTGGAGCTGAGGAACCCATGTACTTTTAGGGTGTGGCCCTTTCCTGGCACTCCTAGCCTGCTGGGACAAATGTCTTTGCCCAAGGGGCTGTCTTCCTGTGTGGGCTGCATTTGTGGCATCTCCTGGGCCTTCACAGGGTTGAACTGTAAATAGTGGCCACCACATAAAACATGCCATCTGTACCCCTGTGGGTAGTACGATGGAACACAAAAAAGATTTGTTCCAGGAATATGAACTGATGTTTACAGACATGCCAGGACTGGCTTTTAAAACACAGTGGAAACTGTCTCAAAAGTGGTGTAAGTACCAAGTAACAGAAGCCCATAAAAAACGGTTGTGGGGGCACAAAAGAAGGTCTGTGCTTGGAGAAAGGCACAAAGCTGGTGTGTCCATACCAGACCCCTTTGTGAAAGAGGTGAGAGTGTCATGTCTCCCTGTGAGTTTCTAGGGTAACAGGATTGAGTTGGGCAGTTTCTCCAACCCCTGAAATAATCTTAAAGAATTGGAGCTGAAGGAAATGGATTTAGGTTGAGCAAATCAAATTGTCTTGGCAAAGTTTCTTTATTTGCTGGGCTGGGGATTCAGAGGCTGGGGGTTGGGGAAATTGGTCCTGCAGCAGACATAGGCTATAGAGAAATGACTATGAGTCTCAAGAGTTGTAGAACCTTTTCTATGTGGTGTCTCTGTCCCCATGGAGCTGCCATTTGCCAATGGGCTCAAGGGGTCCTGCATTTGGAAACAGTGTCAATAAGTTTGAATTATTGACATAGTTAATCCCCATTGTATGAACTGGAAGTAATTTTTGCCACCTATGATACACATAGGGAATCTAAAATCATAAGTGATAGCTGACAGGCTTACAGATATATGATGAAGCTGTCTGAATGGGATTGACGGTTTCTGGTTTTCTGCTAGTAATCCTTTGCTGCCGGCCTATTGATTTGTTATCTCCAAATGCTCGTTAGCAGATACAACAGTCTCAGTCTGTGAGACAGGCCCTTTGCTATGGAATTCTGTGAACGTGTACTATCGTTATTGCTGAGTGACATCTTATGTTTTACTGCTCATCTGTTCTAGAAGTGGTTACTGCCTTCATAAAGACTGGATTTCCCTCGAAAGAAGTGGAGCCTCAATTTTCAAGTTTAACCCTGCTGCTGCTCTGTCCCTACTCCATTCCACCCCACCTCTACCCAAGTGTCACCCCTCTTGTTACCTGTCTCTCCTCTCTGTCTCCTCCCCCATGGTAATTCAAGAGCATGAGGACCGGGCACAGACAGGTTCATTGGACCATTACTTCCTTGTGCCTATGGAGACGCCCCCTAG
>JALPQD010000580.1:643023-1060255 GCA_023101885.1 Typhlomys cinereus
CATTTTAAACAAATTGAAAACAGCACTTTTTATCTTAGCAGTAACACCCTTATTATCTGATTGTCCTAGTGGAAATTATGCTGGAGTAGCAGGTGGGTAGAAATCCAGAAAGATAGGCGACAGGTTTGTAATTTATAACTTCCACCAGAGCCACCTTAGATCATTGTAGGCAGGTCTTCACATTTATTTAAAAATAATCTTTTATGTTTTTGAGACAGGGTCTCACTGTGTGGTTCAGACTAGCCTTGAACTGGAGCTGCTACTGCCTCTGCAATTCTAAATGCTGGGATTACAGGCATACACCACATGCCCAATGCTTTAAACTAGAGAGAGAGAGAGAGAGAGAGAGAGAGAGAGAGAGAGAGAGAGAATGAGAATGAGAATGTGTGTGTGTGTGTCAGAAGACAACTTTCATAAGTCACTTCTCTGTGTCCACTAGGTGAGCTGTAGAGATGGAACTCAGATTACCATGTTTGTACACAGACACCTTTACCCACTGAGCCATCTTGCTCACTCCATCATTCTTAAATTTGGTATTTTTGTACTGTTCCAAACGTTTCAAAAGTCCAGTTCTTACCTACTTTGTCGTTGTTGGAATGTTCCAATCCCTCCGCCTTGTCTTCAGGCTCAAAGATACATTCTGTCTTCCATCCACTCTATTGACACCTCTCACCTTCCGTCATTGCCTGAAGGACCAGCGTCGGCTGGGCAGCGGCAGCCTGGGCTGCAGACAGCATTGGCTGAGAGTATTTGCTGAGGCCAGGGCTCTGGGCATCTGTGTAGCGTTCTGTCCAAGCAGAGAGAGATCAGATTGACATGCTGCTCAGCGGCTCCCCTGTCACACTGACTCCTGTGCTGTCAGATTAGCTCCAAGTCCCTCCTCCTTGCATTCCTGTGCTTTGCCTTTTGTATCAAGTAAATGCTTTCCTCAGGGTCCCTGAAGGTGTTATAGTCCTCTCCGACTGGATCCCTCAGGTCCATTGGGCCCACTGAGCTCGGGGTTCAAATAATCCTTTGGCTCTTGTGTCTCTGGAAATTACAAACACAATAGAGCTTCCCACAGAATTCTTTAAAAAAAAATTCTTTAAAAAGAACACATTTAGTATTCTTGGACAATTTCGTACATGTATATAAAAGTCTCCACCCCCTCCACCCCTACCTCCTTCTATTTCCCTGGACTGTCCCTAGCACATCCCCCTCCTACCTTCATGTCTTTTTTTTTGACACACTGAGTTCAGTTAGTGCTGCGCACATGTGCATGAGGAAAAGTGACCCCCCCCCCGCAGCCATCAGCTACCAATAGCTCCTGGCTAGGGGCCTGTGCAGGTCACCTTGGCTGCCCTGAGGTGAATTCATTAGTGTGTCAGTGCCATATTCAGACAGCAGCCTTCCCCAGCACTCTTCCTCATCCTTGGGCCCCTGCATTCTGTCTACCCCTCTTCCTCTTCCATGATACTCCCTGAGTCTTGGGGGAGTCCCACTTAGGACTGAGTGCTCAACAGCACTTATTCCTAGCACTTTGGCCACTCTCTGTAATAACTGTGGCTCTCTGCCAAAAAACAAACCAAAACCGAAAAACAAAAACCCAAACCACACCAATCAACTAACCAGTCAAACAAGCACAAACAGAAGCAGCTTACCTGACCAAGGCTGAAAGCAGCACCAATCTATGTATATGTATACGAATATTTAGAAGGCAGTTTTACTATGTGGTCATTTAGCATAGCAACAGCATTAGGTTCCCCGGGGAGCTGTGCCCTACCCAGCTATTGACTTTTGATCAGGTTTGCAGTACCAGGCATGAATTTCCCATGTACAGCAGGACTCTAAGTCAGTCAGAAGTGCTTGGTTACCTTCATAATAGTTATGCCACTCTTGCATAAGTGGCCACATCTTGCCTGGCAGGTATATAGCGTAACTTCCAGAGTCCAGAACTGAGTAAGACCACTGCTGTGCTTTCTGCCCCGTCATGTCATCCTGCACAGCACTGTGGCACTGTGGAAAGTAGCCAGCAGGGCATTTTCCAGTCAATTCCAGCTTGTTTTCTCTGTGTCCTGCAACCAAAGTGTGTGGTGTCTTCAGTAATAAGGTATTCTGATTTTGTCCACTAGTTTTGTTATTACTATTATTATTAACTATGTTTTTCACTTCCGTTCAGTTTGGTTTTCTTCAATATTTCTATCTCTTCACTGAATACACCTTTCATATCTTCTTTTTCATATCTTCTTCTTCTTTCTTTCTTTTATTTAGCTGTTTGTGTTCTCTTGGGTTTCTTTTGAGTTTATCTTCCTGTTTGATTTCAATAATTATACTTCTAATCCTTTTGAGTTCTTTGGGATTTTTATCTTATTCCCTCTCCCTGAAAACCATCGTATAGGACTGATACTTTTTGGAAAAATTAGATTGCTTTGGTTTTCATATTGTTTGTAGTGTTTACACTGAGGCTTTTGTGATACATGTCGCACACAATAGCCGGTCAAGTATGCTTTCTGAAATATATTGAACGGTGGGGGGAGAGGGAATAGACAGGCTGGACGTGCTGCCCTTGTGCTTGTTTTTCATGTTGAGCACTGAACCTAGGGATCTTGCTAGGCAAGAGCTCTACCATTAAGGTACATCCCCAGCCCCCAGAAAAATGATTAGTTTTCATTGAGTTCCCATGGTGCTGCTCTTCCTCCCTGTCTTAGGTAATTTTTTTTTTTTGCTTGAACTTTATTCATTCAACATACATTGATCACATCATGTAAACAGCACTAGAGCAAATAGTTCCTTAAACTATTCTTGCAAAGTGTTTCAAAAACTTATGAAAAAGATTCCCAGTTACCTAACACAGAATGTTGCTTTCAATAGATTTCTAGTATGGAGATGCTGTTTAGAGATCTTTAGGTTTTATCTAAGTTTTTCAATTTAACATTGTTGTGAAATTCCTGAGGAATGGAATGTTTTTGCCCAGCAAGTTGAAAAATAGAATACCCAATGCATTAGAATGAGTCATATTAAAAAAATAAAAAAGAAGGAAAAAAATTATGAGATTTTGACAGGAGAGAAAATATGCCTTCAGGCAAGACTTAAGAATGGATGGAGTCAGCCAGGATAGCCACAGTGTGATTGGACCTTGCCTGACCTGCACAATGGCTGACATGTCAACAACCCCCCAAAGTCTAGCATGGATCATAGGGGAGAAGGCTTCAGGCAGTAGGATCCTTAAAGGCAAGGGATTAAACAGTCATAATAGAGTTCCCATACTAGTGGGCAGCCCAAGAAGGAGCCCCGTAGTATGCCACCCTCACTAGTGTACAGGGAAATTCAGCGTTCTGTTCTGGAGGCTGGGAGGGAGAAGGCAGGAATCCTCAAGAGAAGAGGAGGAAAGGAAAAGAGGTGTGTGTGTGTGGGGGACAGAGTGGGAAGGAGGGGGAGAGTGAAATAAGCGGACAACAGGGGGGAAGGGAAGAGGAAGGGAAAAGAAGGGGTTACCTACTGAGCTTGTATAACTAGGCAAAAAAATATAATAATAACAAAAAAGAATGGATGAAAGGTAACTGTGGGAATGGCGGGTTGAGACAGAGGAGACACTCCTGGCTGCCCTGAGCCCAGACATGGTCCAGATGGATCCTGGAGATAACGTTGAATTTGGCCAGGTTGGATGATTTCATAGACTGTAAAACAAAACAAAAGTGTCACAGACTGACTTCTGAATCTAGTATTTATATTTTTATTTTCTAAGATGGTTTGCATTATGTAGTCAGGCTGGCTAGAACTTGCCTTCTCTTGCCTTAGCCTCTGAGTGTTGGGATTGTAGGCATGCAATCCAGCCATCCTGTAACCTCTTATTTTTTTTTTAACTATCCTTTAAAATATTTTGTTTATTACTTTGAGGGGAGAGGGAAAGACAGAGCAAGCACATGCATACCAAGGTGTGCAAATGGAGGTCAGAGGACCTCCAGGAATTGAACTCAGGTCACCAGGCTTTTGAGCAGGTGCCTTTACTCACTAAGCCATCTTGTTAGCCCCATCCTAACAACTTTTAAGTACTCAATTAAATGGCATTAAATGCAGTCAAATGCTGTGTGCCAGTGGTACCATCTTTTCATCTAATGGGCAGCTCTGTGCCATTAAATAGTATTTCCTCCTCACTATCACCTAAAAACCACTTTTTTGGTTTTCTGTCCATGTGACTTTCAACTACTCTAAGCTCCTCAATATAAGAAGAATCATAAACATTTTGTCTTCATGTGATTAGTTTATTTTACTTGATGCACTGTCCTCAAAGCTCGTCCTATTTGAGAATTTCCTATTTCAAGTGTGTGTAATATTGTGGCTTTACAGACTTTACAACAAGTTTTTTTCTACTCACTGTGTATAATAGCCCCTCTCTGTCCTATATATAGCACCGTTAGGAACACTATGTGTTGATTATGTGTAATTATTTTCATGGTGGAGATTTATAATTTGTTCTTAATTTGCAGCTTTTTTCAAGGAACAAGCCTCCAAAGGGCCTGTATGTTTATGGAGATGTTGGTAAGTGTTAAAATACATCTTGGGTGGGCCAGTGAGAGAGTTTTGTAATTTTCACTTGTGGGTAGCTTCCATTTCCTTTTCTTAATCCAACACCTTGGGGAGAACAGGAGGAGGGTGTGAGGTAGGAGGGGGCAGGCCATAATCTCTGCTTTCATGATGCTTCTCAGAGGGTGTGGCTATGTCACTCAGGCAGAATCAGATGTGATGGCAGGGCATGAATATTTCATTATGTATGAAGTGGGTTAGTTTCCAGGAAGATAATTGCCTTTAGGGAGTATATTAGTCAGGATTCTTTAGAGTAACAGGGCTAACAGAACATATATATGTATTTACAAAAAGCGTACATCTACATATATATAATAATTTATTAGATTAATCTGATAGCAGCTGTCTGTAGCTGCTCAGTTCTTGAGCTGAACATCTTAACAATCCAAGTCTGGACCGAAGACCAAAAGATCTCTAGAAAGTCCCAGTTAGTTGTGGAAAACCCTGAAGACCACAGGATTCTTGAACCTCCATCACACTGGAGGGCTGAAGTGGCTGGGCTCCTATGTTAGCTATGAACAGTGGCAGCAGCAGTGAAGGGAGGAGAAAGGCAGCAACAGACCAGCAGTGGACTCAACATAGCAAGTCAACACAGGGCAGAAGAGAGGCAAAGTGTCTCCCTCCACACTTGCACTTTCTTTTATTGGGTTCACCACTGAAAGGCATCGTCCACTATGGGCTGGGTCTTCCACATCAATTAAACAGTTTATTCAAGGGCTTGCCCTAACTCTCAATTCTTCACAGACTATAAAAACTCAGCTTGCAACTATCAAGTTGACACCTGAGTCTATCACAGAGAGATGAATCAGGGTCTCATTACCCAGTGCTATTTAACTCTACTTACTTCTTTTTAAAAAATGCAAAATTGAAAAAAAAAACTTTCTATTTTCATTTTTCTGTTCGTAATCTATGCCCTTAGAGTAATAATATGATTAGTATTACTATTTTTTTCCCTTGAGATAATGTTGCAATTTGCCTTCCTGTTACTGATAAATTCCCTACCAAACAGCTTAAGGGAAACAAAGTTTAAAATTCTTGGTTACAGTTCCTTGCCCAGTTTGGGAGAAGAGCTCACATCAAAACCAGGGGCCAAGGGAACTGGATATATTGTATTCACAAGACTGAGAGCAATTCTCACTTGCTAGACTAGCATATCTGGCCAAGTATACCAAAGAATGCCAAGTTCCTTAACCAGCTCCTCCACCTTATTCATCTGCCCAGGTAGATAGTCCCACCCACCATGGGCTGGGCCTCCCTATCAATTAGACGGTCTCCTGCAGGTTTTGGAGAACTCTGAAGATCAAAGGGTCTTAACTCAACATTCTACAAATGTGCTCAAGAGCCTGAACTTTCAGTTGAGAAGGTGAACATATTATCTAACTATAACAGGAAGTTCCTGGGGTCTCTAGTTTGTGAGCTGAAGAGATCCTGCTGTCTCAGCCTCCTACGTGCATGTCCTACAGTTCTCTTTGAATTAGTTACCTAGGTATTCTTGGTGCATGTATGGGTCTATAAAAGCAAAAGACTTGCTTTTTTTTTTTTTTTCCTTCTCCTTGGTTCATCAGCTAATTGGAATTTTTGAAACCAATGTGTGTTTTTCTTTTACACCAGGTGCTTCATCAATTTTCTGTGTTTGAGCCTTTAGGCGCTATTTGCACATCTCATTCTCTATCAGCTCTGGCTCTTTCTGCAACATCTTGCTTCCTGTATCTTTCTTTCATGCTCAGTCATCAGGAAGCTTCTCTGTTCTTCCTCTTGCCTTAACCACTTAGCCATAAATGGAGATGGTTAGTGAAGTACAACCGAGAATTTCTGCAAGAGGACTTGAAATCAAAACCTGTGAAAGTTGTTGGATTTTCATTTGGCAAATGCAGCCACATTCTAAGTAGTGAATGGAGATACAGTATTATTAATTCCTCTGAATTCCAGAAAAGCCAGCCAGGCATGTTAGCACACATAGGAGGATTGAAAATTCAAGGTTAGCCTAAACCACGTAACCTGACCCTGTTTTAGATAATCAGAAAAATAAAAGTAAGCAAAAGGAAAGATGAAATAGAAAAGATGTGTTTGTGAGTCATCAATACCTTCATAATATAATGGGGAGAAACAATGAGTTCTGAAATCAGAAGGAAGAGAAACATTTTGGTGGTTGGAATCAGTTTTGAATTACAGAAGTTACAAAGGAGGTGGATTCTCACTTCATGGGCTTTAGCAGTGGCTTTGTGGCTTCTTGGGTCTTGGCTTCTCTCAGGTCTGGACCAGCAGGCTACAGTGATCACCATGGTAGATTACCAGAGAATACAGTCCTCTCCTGCCTCTCCCGGCTTAGAGTCACACCTTGCTAAGAGGGTTGGCTGGCTTTAAGAGCAGGAGCTAGGAAATACGGTTCTGCTTGGAGATGGGAGGGGGCCCACCACTTCCTGCTTCATCCCCAAGGGGACAGTAAGAAAGTGTTTTTGTTGTTTTTTTTTCTCGGAATAGTCGTTTTCGACGTCCTAACTCAGAGTTTGAATGCTGGGATTTAAAGTTTTAGGTTTTGCAAATTTATCCCCTGTTGTCAGCCCTCTCTTGAGAAAAGCAACTGATTTTATTTTGGATCCTGTAGAGACCATAACTTGACAGGATGTAGTGTTGGTTTCCTTCCCACCTTGTCCCGAGGTTCCTGACCCTTGTTCTCCTGGACACTTGACAAGAGTTCATAAGCATCCGCCCTGCTCCAGGCAGCGCGTTGCTTTTGGAGATGTAAAGACAAGACCCCTCCTTTGCTCATTCAGAGCCTATCCCTAATGGCAACCCTTACGTCTTCACCAACCATCTAGCCACCATTCTTCTTTCTGTGCCTCTGAGTGCTCTGGGTATCTGATTGGACTGAAATCATCCATTATTTATCATTTCATCCCTGGCTTATCACATCAAGCAAAATATCTTCAAGATTCATCTTCATTGTCCTGTACATCAGGAATTTCTTCCTTTGTAAGGCTGAATAATATTTCGGTGTATGTGTATACTACATGCCGTTCATCCATTTTTTCGTCAGTAGGGGGTGCTTGATTTGTCCTGTCTTTTGGCTACGGTAACCAAAGCTGCTGTGGACATTAAGGTAGAAATATGGGATATATGCCCAGCCATTGGATTTCAATTTTCACACTTCCTCACCAGTTTATTATTTCTTGGAATTTGGTAATAAACGCCAAGGAAATGTTAGTATTGTAGCTTTGATTCGTCTTACCTTAATGTGTACTTTCTTGGGGTATTTATCTTTTATTGAGTCTCCTAGTTTGCTGAGTTTTTTTTAATGTGAATGTGCAGCAAGTTTGCTAAAGTTTTATTATTGTTATTTTTCTAGTTTTACAAGCATAGTAAGTGCTTATCCCTGCTTCCCTCCATCCCCACTCCCACCCATCTCCTTTCCGTTCCTCAATCCATCTCACTCCTTTCCACCCTCCTGCGTGTCTGCTTCTGTGGATCCCAGGGTTCCCACTGGCTTGTCTACTCTTTTTTTCTTTCTTTCTACTTTTATAAGCATTTTGAGTACTTATCCTTGCTTCCTTCCATCTTTTCTCCCCATCCCTCCATTAATCCTGCCTTCTTGCCAGTCTGCTTCAGTGGATTCCAGGATTGCCTCTGGCTTGTCTACTTTTATGGGAGTTCAGGCCTCTGTGGCAGACCAAGTTGCCTGTCCTTGGGCCACCCCGCTTTATTCATCCAGCTTTAGTCCCCAGGGTTTCCACTGTTCATTCTTATCTCTCTAAGTTCCTCGATATTCTATGGGGGCATGTTGGTATGTCAGTCGTTATGCAGGTCTGATAAGAACAAATTTCACTGCACTGAGTTCCTAGATGTAGCAGTCCTGCCTTGAGTGGGATGTCTTGTCCAAAGGTGAACCTTACCATCTTCTGTGAGGTTCCCAAAGCCTTCGGATGGAGAGATTGTGTTGGTCTGCTTCTGGGTGTGCCTTGCTGAGTTGCTGGTACTGTGCATTATTGTTGACCTTGCTGTCCACTTCAATGTTCTTCTATTGCCCTAGACTGCATCCTGTCAGGGTATTGAGATTCTCTACCCAAAGTTTTTTTAAAATGTGATGATAATGTGGGTTTTCTTATTTATTTTGATTTTTAATGTTAAGTCTTCTTGCATTTCTGATGCTTGTTCCATATTGCTGGACTCATGAAATGAGTTGGGAAGAATTTCTTTGTGCACGATTGGTGTTATGTAGTCCTAGTGTGTTTTGTAGTTTTCATTAATGAAACCATTTGGGCCAGGAGTATAATTTGTGGGAAAGTTATTATTGGTAAGTTTAATTTCTTTATAAGTATAGTTGTTTAGATTCTCTATTCCTTATGCCTGTTTTAATAATGTATATCATTCAAGAAATGAACTCCTTTTATCTCAGTCAAATATATTGACAGAAAGATAATCTCCTTTTAAAATATTTTTAAATTATTTTAATGTCTATTTATATGACATATTTATATGTCATGAATACCATGACACAAAGGTGGAGGTCAGAGGACAGCTTGCAGAGGTGAGCTCTCCTTCCACCATAGTGGGAATCAAACTTAGGCTGCCAAGTTTGTGAGCAGGTGTCTTAGCCCTTGAACTATTTTGCTGGCTCTGATTAACTTTCTGAAACTGGACTTCACGCAGCTCATCCTGGCTATATAACTCTTTACTTAACCAAGGCTGGTCTTGACACCTGATCCTCCCGCCTCCACCTCCACAGTGCTAGGATTACAGATGCAGGCCACCATAGCTAGTTTATCCAGTCCTAGGAATCCCCAACTGGATTTCCCACATATACTGGATAACTATGCTACCAATGGAGTGAGCTATAGCCTCAACCCTGTGGACTTGTAGCAGTTTCCCCATTCTCAATAGTGATTAACATGTTTTTTTTTCTTTACATTGCTTAGTTCAGCTAGGGCTTTATATTTTTTTAATGTTTCCAAACAACCCCCTTTTCTGTCTTGTTGATTTCTGCGCTTCATCTTACAGTCTTTTCTTACACTTTGGATTTATTCGTTGCCTTTTCAAACTTGTAAAACCTTTGTTTTCCACTGAGCACTGAAAGCTATAAATTTATCTTTAGATGCCACTTCAATGGCATTAGTATTTGTTAATATATTGTCATTTTTAAATTACTTTTGTTCAATTTGAAGCAGGATGAAATGACAAGGAAAATTATTGGGGCATATGAGGCAAAAGAGATCCTTTCTCTGGAGTCTGGTTGGAACCTCTTGCAGCTAAGAATCATGAGTTCCAGTGCTGGGGCTGTGGAAATGGTTTAGGGGTTAAAATCTCTGGCAAAAAGACCTGAATTCAGATCCCCATAACCCTTGTAAAAATGCTGGGCGGAAATGGCATGTAATTCCAGCCTTGAAAGGTAGAGCCTGGGAAGCCACAGAACAAAAGACTAGGGAGGAAGAACAATTTAGAATGTCACTCTTAGCCTTCACAGACACAAGCAGTCAAGTCCCTCTTGTACACACACACACACACACACACACACACACACACACACACACACACACCAAGCACACAGTGTGCAGTGGACCCTCCCTGTAAAGAATGTCTACATTGACACAATGATGTTTTCATGTAAACATATTTTCAAACAAGATTTAAAAAAACACTTTTTTTTAAAGTAAGAATGTTGAAGCAGCAGGAACAACTCCGAAGGCCCCAGCATAGGCTGCCTTATCCTCTACCACGTTTTTCTGGAACTCTCCCAAACAAGACCATCAACTTTTGTCTACAAACAACTTCTTTCATAACTCCCGGGTGTACCCTAGCATGATCTGATTTAAATTCCTTGGCAGCCCTTTAAAGATAGCAACTTCAAACCCCACCTGGGTCCTATGTGTGGGCTTAGAAAGACAGAGGAAATATGAGTCCCCTTGGAGAAATCCACATCCCAGCTCTGGGGTGAGTCTTCTTTCCCTGTGCGCCACTCTTTCTATTAACTCCTTACTTAAATCTGTGTTAAAAAACCTCTTAAGAAACTCCAGCTCAGTTTTATACATGGCTCATTCTGAAATTCCTTTTGCCTGGCAAAGTCAAGAATTTGACTTTACTGAGCAGACTTCTATGGAAGGAGTTCCAGCTGCTGCAGAAGGCAGCGTGTAGCTGTGCCTATGGTGGGGCCCCCACTGTCGCTGAGCTTAATGTATTTGCTAATTTTCTGCATAATGCTGATTCCGTTGCACATTGTTTAATTCGTAAATATTGATTTGCTTCCTAATTTTATTATGGTCCATATGTATGTATGTATATATATATATATATATATGTATATATGACTCATTTTATTGTTTAGGGTTTTTCTTAGTACTCCTTGGTTGCTGTAATAAGTGCTCGATGCAAACAATTCAGGAAACGTGTTGATTTATGCTCAGAGTTTCAGATTAGAGTAAATTACAGCAGGAGAGCAATATCTTCATCAGGAGCCAAGGGAATATCACATCCACAGGTAGAACCGAAAGAAGGCTAGCTGTCAGTCTGTTGAATTTCACCCAGCTCTCTCATGTTATCCACTCAGTAGGGGCCGGGCTTCCCCCACCTCTATTAAATGATCTTCTATAGGCTTACCCAAAGGCTCACCTTGCTAAGGAATTCTTCATAAGTGTGCCTAAGGGCTCAGTTCTTAGTTGTCAAGATGACACTTAAGACTAAATACCACAAGGTTTATTCTGTCAAGTATTTGTGTGTACTTAAGAATGCTGTGTAACCCGTTACTGCTGCGCGTAATGTTGCATAGATGTCAGCTGCACCCAGTGTTATGGAGATCTATCGCTTATGTTTTCCTATTTATCTTTTACTAAAAAGGTGAAGCTGACATTTCTCATTTTATTTGTGGATTTGTTCATTTCTTTTCAGTTTTTATTAGTTTCACTTAAAATACTTTGAAGCCCCAAAGCATATGTATATCGGGATTGTTATTCCTGTTCTTGTTTTTTCTCTTCCTTTTCCTTTTTTCTCCCTCTTTCTTTTTTCCTCCTGCTCTTCTTGGCCTCAGCCTCACCTCACAGCTCTCTGCATCAGCCTCCCACCAGAATAGCAGTCTACCTGCAGTTACATGTTCTCTTCTGTCCCTACGACAGTTTCCATCTGGTATTATTTTTCTTTAGCCTAAAGAACTTTTGTCCCTAGATTTTGTAGCATAGATCAATTGCCAACTAAGTCTTTTGTTATCTCAGAATGTTTTTATTTTCTTTTGCTTTTTTAAAAAATATATGTTTTTCTTTTCAAGTAGGTTCTCATGCAGGGCAGGTTGTCCCAACTCACTGTGTTGTGTTGTTAGCTCATTTTAAGGGCAGTTAGCGCAAATATTAAGTTCAAAGAGATATTTACATTTTTGGTTAGTTTTGTAGGTAGCCTGTATTGTTGTTGATAAATTCACAAACAAGCAACTTATAGGAAAAAAGAGATTTTGTTTTCTTTTATTATAGATAGTCCGGTTACAGTTTCTTGTTCAGCTTGGCAGGGGAGTGCATACCAAACCAAGTGCCAAAGGAAGTGGCCACACTATATCCACATAAGGATCAAGAGAGGGACAGTCCTTACTTGATGTCTAACTGAGTACACCAAAGGATGCCAACTTCCCTAACCAGCTCCCTCCATCTTAGTCACCTGCCCAGGGGCTGGTCCTGCTCCCTGTGGGCTGAATCTTTCCCATCAGTTAGACCATCTTCTGCAGGCTTGTTTGGTGGCTAATGTGGCTACTAATTCTCTACAAATGTGCCCAGAGTTCAAACCCTCACCTGTCAAGTTGACACCTGTATCTAACTGTGACAGGTAATTCACAAGGATTTCTTTTTACATTTTTAAAATTTAATTATGGGGGGGGGAGAGAAAGAGTGCATGCATATGCATGTCATGGTGTGTGAGTGGAAGTCAGAGAACAACTTTCAAAAGTTATTTCTCTCCTTCTGCAGTATGGGCTTCCTGGGATTGAATTTAAGTCACCACATTTGAAAGCAGGCTCATGAGCTATCTTACCAGCTCCCCGGGAGATCTGTGGATCAGTGCAATGTTCAGTAGAATGCGAAAGTTTATTAGTTTACTTTTCTGGTGACGGTAATGATTTAAAATCTGCCTACTCATTTTAACAGGAGGTACTTTTTGTAAAGTCTTTTTGTAAAGACTTGGTTTTCAATTCAAATGGGCCTCTCATGCAAAGTCCCTTGGCACTGAAATGCACGGGCCTAATGTCATCTCTGGAAAAGAGGCAAACTCAGAGGATAAAGGTTGGATTTTCTTGCTCCCTGAGTTGCATGTACATGTTAGCAATTGCAGTTCTTGATGGGGGAGCATGGGCCTGTGGTGTGGTATGAGGAAGGGCGGAGCGAGTAGGGAGGATTGAAGAATGGACGCTCACATACTGGTCCGACCTGTGGTGGATGCTGGGGTATGAACGGAGCTCCCACTCTGCTGCTGTCCTTGGGTGCTTTCGGTGCTTGTCTGGATTAAGAGCTCTGATGACTCGCTGTTAATTGCTAACACAATTCTAGGGATTAAGAGTTGAAAACTAAATAATTCAATTATAAGGATTAACCGCCAACATTTCTAAAGTAGGACTCATTGGGCTGGAGAGATGGCCCAGGAATTAAGACTGTTCCTCACAAGCGTGAGGTCCTGAGCTTGGATCCGAGATTCCACGTAAATCATCAGGAGGGGCAGCGACTCTCATGGGCGGCGCCTGGAAAATACCAGAGCTAAGCAGGAAGGAGGTAGAAGCAATCCAGGATGATTTCTGAAGTCACCCTTGGTCCTCCATAGGGACACACGGTGACCTCTGAGAAGCACGCATGCACACACACACACACACACACACACACACACACACACACACACAGAGTAAATAAATAAATAAAATATTTAAGGTAGGACTCATTTTGAAAGACATGCTCTAAGTTTTTTTTTTTTTCTTTTTAAAGGAGTATGGGTCAGGGAAAATGGCTCTGTGTAAGCATGAAGACACTACATGAGGATGGCCAGCCCCAGGGGCCTAGAGAGACATTTCAGGGGTTAAGACTGTCTCAAAAGCAGACGGTCCTGAGTTTAGATTTCAGGTCTCATTTAAAAAAATGACAAGTGGAAATGTCGGTTGGCCTGCGCTTCTGACTCTGGAAGGTGGAGGAGCTCTGGGAGATCCCAGAGGGTAGTGAGAAGAAGGTAGAAGCAATCCAGGGTGATTCCGGAAGTTACCTTTGGGCTTGAGAGGCACACATAGCCCCCCCCATACCCCTCCACACATGTGCATTCATACAGCATACACATACCATAAAAGGAAGTGTATTGATTATCTGCCACACTAATCTATATATATTGTTTATGTTCAGCATTTATGTTACTTTTCTTGCACCTTATCTTAATATCCTTACTTTCAATTTCTGGATTTTCCCTCAGTTCTTCAAGCAGTTTAAAAGTATTGTTCTCAAACAATTATTATTTTGTTTATTCTAGTGTCTTCTGGAAGAGAAGACTGAGGTTTAACCTATAGATCTTGCCGGTTTCTGAGCATAGCTTCTTGTCACATTGACAAAATATATTTTCTAGAAACAGGATTCTAACACAGCGGAGCACTGTCAACCTGTCCAGGCCGGTTTAGCATGAAGAGTAAATGCCGCCTTGCAGTGCAGCAATGGTCTTCAGCTTCCACTGCCAGAGCGAAGTATCATCTTCTCAAGGCCAATGAACAATCATTAGTGCAATCACCACATGCTCTTTAATGACATTCTTCAATTTTTTTTTTGTTTTTATTTTTAAGGTACGGGGAAAACAATGGTGATGGACATGTTTTATGCGTACGTGGAAATGCAGAGGAAGAGACGGGTCCATTTTCACGGTTTCATGCTAGACGTGCACAAAAGTAAGTCACAATATGAAAGAAGTGATGTCTTCCCTTCTTCCCCAGGGAGCATGCTCTACAGAATCGATTGCTTCTTCAGCAAATGAACATGTCATGCTTTTAGAAGTTGGGCTTGTGCTTGAAGGGAGGCTTAATTTGGTTTCATTGGTTTGTGGGTGGTGTAGAAACAGACATGCTTCCAGAGTTCTTAAATCTAATTCAGGGCTTCCCAGTCAGAGAACAGAGGGTGAGGCTGGAGGGTCAGAAATTTCTGTTTCTATAAAGGGTTGGTGGAAAGCAATAAAACCACACCTGTTTCCACAAGTTATTCTTGATTAGGGTCTTTGCCACGTGTTCCCTGAGCTTGGAGGCATTTAGTTTGTTTTTGCATGGAGTCTTCATTGCTTTGCCTGGTGAGTTCCCTGTTCTTTTTTTTTTCCCCCTCTCGATATGGGTTCTCATGTAAATAATGATCCTCTTGCCTCCACCTCCCAAGAGCTGTAATTACAAGTACACACTCCCGTGTGTAGCTCTTGGGGTTTTATTTTTAATTTTTTCCCTTGGTCATGTATGTGTGTAGGAGGTGTGTGTGTGTGTGTGTGTGTGTGTGTGTGTGTGTGTGTGTGTGGTGTATGTATGTATGTATGTTTACATGTGGGTGGGTGCATATGTATGAGTGGGTGTATGTACAAGAGTGCACTTGAGTGTGGGTACTGATGGAGGCCTAAGAATGACATCAGGAATCTTTCTCTATTGTTCTTCTACTTTATTGTTGTGAGCCTCATTTTCTAATTAAACTCAGAGCAGCCATTAGGGCTAGTGTGGCTAGCCAGCTTGCTCTGGGAATTCCCAGGCTTTGTCTTCTAGGGATAGAATGATAGGTGGACTACCATACTGTTACAATCAGCCTGTAGGGACCAAACAGCTTTTTTTTTTTTTTTTTTTTAAACGTGGGACCTGGGATCCGAACTCAGAACCTTCTGCTTGTGAGACAGAGTCACAACCCCTGAGCCATCTCTCCAGCCCCGGACCAAACAGCTTAAGGGAACAAGGGATTTATTTTCTTACTGATAGTCCAGTTACAGTTCATAGTCCAGCTTGATGGGAGAGCATGCACCAACAAGAGGGCCGAGGGAACTGGCCACACCATTTCTATATAATGGCTGATTGAGGGGCAATCCTTACTTGCCAGACCAGCATGTCTGGCCAAATGAGCAGAAGGCTGCTGACTTACTCAACCAGCTCTCTGTATTTTATTCACCTGTTCCAGGCCTAGTCCCACTGTGGGCTGGGTCTGCCCCATCAAGTAGACAATCTTCTTCAGGTTCATGCTGGGCTTAACTACTAATTCTCTACAAATGTGCCCAGAGCTCAAACCCTCAACTATCAAGTTGAAACCTGTACACAACCATGACACATCATGCATTTTTTAATTTATTCAATTGTACGCGCGCGTTTATGTGTCTGTGTGTGTGTGTCTGTGTCTGTAGAACCACAGGTGAATTCGGGAACCACCATGGACCGCCTCCACCTCCTCGTTTACTCTGCCCCGGCACTCACAGGCTCCGCCCTACCAGGACCAGAAACGCAGGCCGCCCCCACTTCCGCCCAGTGTCTATACGTGGGGTCTAGGATCCGAACTCAGGACCTTCTGCCTTCAAGGCAGAGGCTTTAACCCCTGAGCCATCTCTCCAGCCCCCCTATCATGAATTTTTATATGGAATCTGGGAATCTAACTCAGGTACCTCTGCTTTCCAGGCAAAGATTTTAACCACTGAGCATCTCCAGCCCTTCTTTCTCTTGATATTCTTGCTTCATTTTTTGGGGGGGCTAGGATCTACACTGTCTTCCCCCAAACATGGACATTTTGTTTTTCACTAATGGCCAACTTCTACTCTGTCACTGATACCCTCAGGACTAATAATGCCCATTTGTTGATCCAAGTAGCTACCCATCATTTTGTCACCCTAAAGTAATTCTGCAATGGAGATAGGATTATCTTGAGTTTTCATCTTTAACACTAAAATAATATTTGGGATAAGTTAGTTGGCTCAGCAGGTAAAATACTTGTCACCTGAGTTCAAATTCCCAGATCCCATGCATAAGCTAGACTCAGTGGCATCAGAGTCTGCAGCCCTGCATGTCTGTGGGAACTGGAAAGCAGAGACCTGAGAATCTTCAGAAACTCCAAGGCTGGCTTATAGCACAGTGATTCACTGACCTACTCCCAGATAAGGTAAACAGGCGAGACATCTGAAAGCTGTCCTCTGACCTCTACGTGCAGGTTGTGGGATGCACATGCCCAGTACACATATACACTCACCACACACACACACACAAAATGGTGGAGAACATTGTATTAGTCAAGGTTCTCTAGAATCATGGAATTCACAGAATGAATATATATATATGAAATTTATTGAGTTGGCTTACAGATATGGCCGAGGCAGTCCAACAATGGCTGCCAGTAGATGCTCAGTTCGGTAGTCAAGTGGGTGATGGCTGAAGGCTGGAGAATTCCTAGAGTCTTTAGTCTAGCTGACGACTTGAAGAGTTGGAAGGCTAGAAGGTTGAAGAAACTAGGTGGCTAGAAGGAAAAGCGATTCCTAGCACAGATGCAATAAGCGTCTTCTTTTTGTTGGCTCCTTTTTATATGGTCCATTACTGGGAGGATCCTATGAGATCTTAGTAGGTTCTGATAGGATCTAGGGCAGGTATAATCCTTTCAAGTGGTCTCAGTTGATCCTTCCAGGTATGGTCTCAGCCCACCTTAGTTAATAGTAGGTGTGTCAAGTTGACCCCAGGCTTAACTATCACAAACATAAAAACAATTTCAATAATCACAACAGAATTATTGAATTGCATTGTGGGTAAAATTTAACTTTCATTTGTGTGTGTCTGTACGTTTGTGTTTCTGTCTGTATCAGAGGGCACTATGTATGCCTCCACAGGCCCAGGGTGACTTTGATGATATCCTGGATTACTCTACTTCCTTTGGCTTTTCTCTGGGGTTTCCCAGGTTCCCAGGCTCTGCATGCCAGGGCTGGAAGTGCAGGCTGCTACCATTTCTACCTGGTGTTTTTATATGGGACCTGGGATCAGAACTCAGGTCCTTCTGCTTGTGAGACAGAGGCTTAATCCCTGAGCCATCTCTTAAGCCCCAAGCTTAATTTTTTTATGTCCAAGTTAAAGTTTTATTTAGAGATTTAAGAGTGTGCTATAATTATTCAAGATGTGCTTTGAATAAATATTTGGTCCGCATTTCATCTCATCCGTTTAGGAATACATCGCCTTAAGCAGAGTTTGCCGAAAAGGAAAGCAGGACTCATGGCCAAGTCATATGACCCCATAGCTCCCATAGCTGAAGAAATCAGCCAGGAAGCGAATCTGCTGTGCTTCGACGAGTTCCAGGTAGTGTGGGGTTTTCCTTCATGTACATGGGCATGCTGGACTGAGGTGGAGATCTGAACTCTGCTCTGGCTGTCATTGTCTTGCGAATTGTTCCTCAGGTTCTGTGTGACCCCTGAATGTTGAGATGCTGTGACACCACAGTTGCCTGCCGCATATCTGACCCCCACTTCTGTGCAGTCCTGAGAAAAGAAGCATTTTGGTGTTTCTAAAAGTAATCGAAAGCAGAAGAAAAAGAAAGTACACAGTCTGTATAGTGTAGAAAGCCCAAATATTACCTATTCTCTCTTTCATGGGGAAAACCTGCCCACCTCTCAGTTTCAGAGGATGGCTGTGTGTGGGTTTTTTTCTTTTAAATACATTTGTGATCTTTGTTGTTATTTATTTTATTTTCTCTCTGCGTGTGTGTGTGTGTGTGTGTGTGTGTGTGTGTGTGTGTGTGTGTGTGTCTCAGAGGGCACTGTGTGTCCCTGTGGAATCCCAAGGGTGACTTCAGGCATCATCCTGGATTACTTCTATTTTCTTTTTGCTTCACTCTAGGATGTCCCAGGCTCTGCCCACCAGGGCCAGAAGGGCAGGCTACTGCCATTTCTGCCTGGCATTTTTACATAGGATCGGAACTCAGGACCATCTGCTTGTGAGGCAGTATCTTAACCCCTGAGTCATCTCTTCAGCTTGGCTGGGTGTATTTTTGATACCAGGTCTTACTATGTATCCTAGCTAGTCTTAAATTCATGAACTTCCTGCTTCATGTACTGTATTGTACTGCACTGGGGTTTCAGAGGTGTGTACCACCACATATAGACTCTAAGCTTCTATTCTTTAACTAGTTCTCCTGCTTCTCTTTTTTCCTCCTTCCCTCCCCCCTCCCTCCTGGTTTCAGATATATGGTGCATCATGTCTGGAAAAGCATGGCGTCAGGGGGTTTCTCCTCACATCTTGGGTGACCAGGAAATAGGCTGAATCAGAAGCCCATTTCTAGTGTTTTAACTTCTGTTAGCCAAGCCTACTATTTGAGAGTTCCACAGCCTTCCAAAGCAGCTCTACCATCTGGGACCAAGCGTTCCAACCCCCCACCCCCAAGAGTTCAGACTCAAGTCATTACGTTCCACCTCCCTCCCCATTGGCTCATGGCCATCTTATACTATAAAATATGTCAAGTTCAACATTAAGAGTCTCCAAGTTTCAATAGTGCTAACACTGTTGTGAGGCTTGAGGCAAACTAGCTGTAAGCATCTGTAAAGTCAAAAAGTAAGTTCTGAATTTCTGTATACAATGTTACAAAGTAAATATTCCCATTCCAAAATGGAGGAACAGAGGGAGGGCAAATGTTGAAGTGTGTAGCTTCCATGTCCAGTGTGCGGGGCTTATGGTGACATCACTTGAGCTTGGACTGGAGCCCCGCTCTGTGGTCTATGGTTTAGAGCAACCCTCTCCCTCGGATCAACTACAGTGCCTGCAGCTTTTTGCGTTGCTGGCATCTCCCAGCAGTCTAGGGTTTGCACTGCATCTTACTTTCACTGTCCTGCCTCATGCATTAGATCTTCCAGCTTCTTCACAGAGAAGTTCACCCTAATGATGCTACCTGTCATCACAGGCTTTTTTCCTGGTATTTTGTTACAGGTCTCAATGGCTCCTTAATTCTTGCATTCTGCTGGCTTGCAAGACCGTTATCCTTAGATGGTGTAGAATTCTTACATCAGCTCAAAATGTGACCTAGTGCCCCCTCTTTGCCCCCCCCCAAAGACTCCAGTGCCCTCTGCATGCCTGTGTAGCTGAGCTGGGAAAAACAGTTGCCTAGGGGATCCCTGTTGGAGCAGGGCACCCCTCTCATTCCAAGGCACCCCCCTACTACCTCAGGTATTCTCATTTCGAATGCAAATCTTTCAAAGAAATTGTGTGTGTGTGTTTATATAAGAGGACACTTGAGTTTAAGGATGACATTGGGAATCATCCTGGATTGCTCTACGTCCTTATTTCTTTGCTATGAGGTTTCCCAGACTTTGCCTTCCAGAGCTTGGAATTACTCTGCCATGTGGGATCTGGCGATCTGAACTCAGGTCCTTTTGCTTATGAGGCAACGGCTTGACTCCTGAGCCATAACTCCAACCCTAATCCTAATACCCTGGAGTGAGATCTTGCCTTAAAGCACCTTTTGTATTTCCCAGTACAAAGGTAAGATTTTTCTCTAGCAACTGTAGCAGTTTTAGATGCAACCACCTAATTTATTTATTTATTTATTTATTTATTTATTTATTTATTTATTTATTTATTATTTCCATTCATACAAACTTAACAGGTATACACTGGTCCCTTTCCTCCCTCCACCCCTTCACCCCCCTATGCCCCCCTCTCCTCCCCCTTCCCTCCCCATCCCTCAGTGCCTCCCCCTCCCATCCCTGGAGCATCCTTTAATGTGCATGCCAAACTCTCCTCTGGGTCCTCCTCTCCGATGAGGTGCAAGGACCCAGTTGCATTTCCCAGAACCGCTTCCTGTGTCCCTTTAAGCATAGGAACACTACTGTGGCTGTCAATCCCTTGCCGCCAAGGATCTTGGTGCCTTTAGCAGATGCTAGACTTTGTGGGGTCAATAGTGTGTTGGGCATTGCGCAGGGCATGCAAAGTCCAATTATGATTGCTTCGGCCCTAACTTGTGTGGAGTATCTTGCATATCATTGCTCCTCCCATCCTTGTGGCAACCACCTAATTTATGACTTTAAATATGCTGCTCCTTTTCTTGCCAAGCTGCATGTTTTGTTTTCATAGTACATTTTTTCTTGCTCTGTTTTTGACTCTGAATTTTCATTATAAATCTTGCTAAATACATCAAGCAATAATCATGTTAATAATCATGTTTGAAAAGCACGTTATCTTGAAATTTCCTACTACCACTGCTCTTAAATTCAGCCTCATTCAAATTTTTAGGACTTGGGCCAGAACCCAGAATATTATATAAATGGCCTTTAGCCTGATTCCCAATCAAGTTCTTGTGTGAAATCTCAGAGTACAGTCTTTACTGTCGGTATTTTTATTGGCATTCTGGTTTTCCAAACTCCTACCAGAAGGCCCCATGAAGCTTTGCTTACAACGTTCAAGAGCTTCTCTAGCCCCTGGCTCCAAATTCTTCTCAGTTCCTGCTACAATCCAGTTCAAAAGACCTAAAAAAAACCTACATGGTTAGTTTATCACAGAAACAACTATACATTTCTGGTACAGAGATTTTTCAGTATTAGTTACTTTTCTCATTTCCATGACAAAATGCCTGAGAAAAACAACTCAAAGAAGGACACATTTGTTTTGCTTTTTGGTTTTAGGGGTACATTCACCATGGCAGGGGAAATGCACCAGCTGGGATGACTTTATCCATGATAGTGGGAGCGTGGAGCAGTGGCTCCTCCCAACCTGGCAGATGAGGAAGCAAATCTGCATCTCTATTTCTAGAAAGTCCTTTTGATGAGAAGGGGGGATCTCTTCAACTCAAGTTTTGCTCCTATTTCTGGGCCACAGGGAGTTAGTGCCCTGTGATTCTGTGGGAAAGCATACACCGTGGTAAGACGGATTGTAAGAACTGTCATTTCTGTCATTTTCTTTCTTTTTTTTTCTTCCACATTTTATTTATTTTTTCCTAATCATACAAGCTCAATAGGTACCCCTGACCTCTCCCTCCCTCCTCCCCTCCCCACTCTCCTCCCCTTCCTTTCACCCCTGTCCTTCCCTTCCCCTCTTCCTTTGCCTCCCCCCCTTCCTCCCTCCCATCCCTTGGAGCATTCTTTTATGCGAATGCCAAACCTCCCTCTGAGTCCTCCACCCTGGTAATAGGTAAGGACTCAGTAGCATAGCCTGGAGCCCCTTCTTGGGCTCCTTGTTATTATGGGAACTCTATTATGACTTAATCCCTTGCCTCTAAGGATCCTACTGCCTGGAGAATTTTCTCCCCTGTGATCCATGCTAGACTTTGGGGGGAGGTCATTGACATGTCAGCCATTGCGCAGGTCATACGAAGTCCAATTATGGCTACTGAAGCCCTAACTTGTGTGGAGTATCTTGCATATCGTTGCTCCTCCCCATCTTTAGGCTCTTACAATCTTGCTGCCCCTCTTTTGCAAGGTTCCCTGAACTTTAGGATGGGGAGAGATTTGGCTGGTCTGGTTCCAGGTGAATAATGTAGGGTCTTTGGTGTTCTGGATTATGGCTTGTTGTTGTTTTCAGCTTTGCTTTTCCTACACCGCCCTTGGCTGCATCCTGATTGGTACCCAAGGTCACCTCCTAATCAAAGATAAAAGACTGTTTAAATGAAGATCTTAATATAAAAGGAGACTCAAAGGTAGATAGAAGAATAGGAGTAGAACACAGCAATGAGGGGTAGGGGTCAGTGTTCCATTTGCAGGATGGTTACTGTCTACCTGTCAGTCCCTGTACCCTCCCTGATTAGTGAGAACAAACTGCTTCAGTTGCAAGTAACCAGGAAGGAAAGTGAGAGTGAGCTGCACCAGATGTCTCACTACTTATATGCAATACTTGACAGTGACCTATTTTCTCTACTGAAGCGTGATCCCCTATCTATAGTTTTATTAAGTATCTTTATTAGGTTTTGGGATTAGTATGATATTAGTTTCATAGAAAGAATTTGCAAGTGCCCCTTCCTTTGCAATTTTATGTGACAGTTTAAGGAGTATTGGTGTTAGTTGTTCTTTAAATGTCTGGTAGAATTCTGTGCTGAATCCATCTGTTTTAGGACTTTTTTTGGTGGGAAGATTTGAGATTACTTTATCAATTTCCTCATTGCTATAGGACTATTCAAATAATTCAAAACTTCCTGATTCAATTTAAGTAAGTTGTGCTCACTCAGGAATCCATCCATTTCTTTTGTGTTATAAAATTTCATGGCATATAAGTTTTTTGAAATATGACTTTATAATTCTCTGAATTTCTTGGGTATCAGTTGTGATAACTCCATTTTCATTTCTAAATTTGTTAATTTGATTTTTCGCTCTCTTAATTTTGGTAATTTAGCTAGGGGTGTATCAATCTTATTGATTTTTTCAAAGAACCAGCTTTTTGACTGGTTGATTCTCTGTCTTGTTTTCCTTATCTCAATTTCTGATATTTCTCCCCTGATTTTGCTGATCTCTCTTCTACTGCTTTTGGGATTGGATTGCTCTTGTGTTTCTAAAGCTTTAAGCTGCATTGTTATTTATTTATGATGTTTCCATTTTTTTTGATATAGGCATTAAGAGCTATAAACTTACCTCTTAGGACAGCTTTCATTGTGTCCCAGAGATTTTGATATGTTGTATTTTCATTATCATTCACATCTAGGAAATCTTTTTTTTTTAAATTTTTCTGCTCATACAAATATAATAAGAACCCCTGCCCCTTCCTCCCTCTACCCCTCCTTGGACCTCTCTGTTCCCTCCCTGCTTTGTCCCTTCCTTTCCCCCCTCCCTCCCTTTCTCCCAGTGCCCCCTCCCCCCATCTCTGAAGCATCCTTTAATGAGTATATCAAACTTTTCTCTGGGTCCTCCTCTCTGATGAGGTGTAAGGACTCAGTGGCAATTCCTAGAACTCTTTCTTGTGTTCCCCTTAAGTATAGGAACACTATTGTGACTGTTAATCCCTTGCTTCTAAGGATCCTAGTGCCTTTAGTCCATGCTAGAATTTGAGGGGTCAATGATAGGTTGGTCATTGCGCAGATCATGCAGAGTCCTGTTACAATTGCTTCAGTCCCTAACTTGTGTGGAGTATCTTGCATATCATAACTCCTCCCATCCTTGTGCTCTTACAATCTTACCGCTCCCTCTTACGCAAATTTCCCTGAGCTTCAGGATGGGGAGAGATTAGGCAGACCTGATTCCAGGTGGTTGATATAGAGTCTCTGATGTTCTGAATTATGGTTTGTTGATGATTTTTTTTTTCAGTTTTGCTGTCCCTGCAATACCCTTGGCTCCATCCTGATGGGTATTGGATGTCACCCCCTGGGCAGAGATAAAAACCTGTTAAATTAGAGTCTTGTTATAAGAGTATATTCAAAGGTAGATGGAATAGAAGTAGGAGACCGTGGTGAGAGAGGGGTCAATCAGCCATTTGCAAAATGGTTACCTTCTATCTGGCAGCCTATATGCCCTCCCCCTCTAGTAAGATTGTACCCCATCAGTTGGAAATGATCAGGAAGGAAAGTCTGTGAACTTAATCAAATGTCTCATTACTTACTTGCAGTCCTTGATGGTGGCCTATTTTCTCTGCTGTAACATGGTCCCCTTTGTTTCTGGTTGGGCCCTCCTTCCCCATCCCTCCTGTTTATAATCTTTACAAATACTGTAGGTATTACAGAGATTTGTCTTTGAGTGTCTCTAAGTGGGTTTGGTACTAGGATCCACCTATTAGGGAGTACATATGGTGCTTAATTTTCTGGGTCTGGGATACTTCACTCAATATAATTGTTTCTAATTCCATCCACTTCCCGGCAAATTGCATTAATTCATCATTTTTGATGGCTGAGTAGTATTCCATTGTATAAATGTACCACATTTTCCTTATCCACTCGTCAAATGTTGGACATTTGGGCTGATTCCATGACTTTACTATTGTAAACAGTGCTGCTATGAACATGGTCATGCTTGTGCTATCAAGGTGAATTTTTGCTGTATGGGGGTTATTCCCAAAAGTGGACTAGCAGGGTCATATGGCATTTCAATTTTTAATTTCTTTAAGAATCTCCAGACGGCTCGCCAGAGTGGCTGTATGAGCCTGCATTCCCACCAGCAATGTAGGAGAGTTTCCTTCTCTCCACATCCTCTCCAGCATTTGGTCTTGTTTGTATTGTGGATTTTTGCCATCCTGACAGGGGTGAGATGATTTCTCAGGGAAGTTTTGATTTGCATTTCCCTGATGGCTAAGGATGTGGAGCATTTTTTAAGATATTTGTTAGACATTTTAATTTCACGTCTAGGAAATCTTGAATTTCCTTTTTGATTTCTTTCTGAATCCATTTCTCATTCAGCAGAATAGTGTTTAGTTTCTAAAAGTTACTGTATTTTCTGCTGTTTGTTGTGTTGTGGATGTCAAGCTTTAGACCATGGTAGTCTGATAGGGTACAGGCTAGAATTTCAACTTTCCTGTATATGTGGGGATTCGTTTTGTGGCCCAACATATGATCTATTTTGGAGAAAGTTCCATGTGCTGCTGAGATGAATGTGTATTTCTTGGTGCTTGGATGGAAGGTTTGATAGAGATCTGTAAAGTCCATTTCAGTAAGGGTTTGATTTAGTTCCAATGTGTCTCTGTTAAGTTTTTGGCCTCTTCATCTATCCCATGTTGAGAGTGCAGTATTGAAATCTCCGAGTATCATCATTTTGGAATTGATTTCTTGTTTTAGACGTTGTAGCATTTGCTTAGTGAATGTGGAGGAGCCCATATTAGGTGCATATATGTATAGTACTCTGAAGTCTTCTTGGTGAATTGTACCTGTAACTAAAATGTTGTATCCTTCTGTATCTCTTATGATTTTCTTTGGTTTGAAGTCCACTTTGTCAGATAGCATAATTGCTACCCCTGCTTGTTTCCTAGTTCCATTAGCTTGAAGAATTTTTGACCAGCCTTTTACTTTTAGAATGTGCCTATCTTTTGTGGTGAGATATTGTTTCCTGAAGGCAGCAAATGGATGGGGTGTGATTTCTAATCCATGTTTTTGTAACCTGTGTCTTTTGATTGATGAGTTAATTCTATTAACATTTAGTGTTATAATGAGAAATTACTTTTAATTACTGACATTTTTTATGTTTAGTGGCTTTCATAAGTGTATTATTTAGTTTGTAGGTTGTGGTGGTATTATATTTCCCTTCTGTCCTCCTGGATATGTTTGTTCTTTTCTTCAAGCTTGAGGATCTTTTCTAGCATTTTTTGAAGGCCTGGTTTGGTTGTCTTTATGGTGGAAAATTTTTCTTTCACCCTCCATCATGACTGATAGTTTTTCTGGGTATATCAACCTGGGTTGATATTTGTGTTCATTCAATACTTGAAGTACGTCTCTCCAAGCTTTTCTTGAATTTACTGTTTCCACTGAAAAAACCACTTGTTATTTTAATAGGTTTACCTTTAAAAATGACTTGTTTTTTTTTCTCTTGAAGCTCTCACCACTTTCTCTTTGTCTTGGATGTGCAGTGTTTTGACTATTATTTGCCGTGGCAAGTTTCTATTTGGGTCATATCTGTTCGGGATGTGGAATGCCTCTTGTAATTGAATGGGTCTCTCTTTCTTTAGATGTGGAAAGTTTTCCTTTATAATAATTTGAAAAATTTCCTTAGGTGTGGTATTTTGGGATTCTTGTCTGGTATTCCATGAATGCGCATGTTAGGCTTCTCCAAGGTGTCCTGTAACTCTTGAATATTCCTCTCAAGTATCTTTTTAGCTTCAACAACCTCTTCCGTCAAACTGGTTAGTTCTACTTTGTCTTCAAGGTCTGATATTCTATTTTCTGCTTCATCAGTTCTGCTGATAAGACTTGCTGTCGCATTCTGAGTTGAAGATAGATTGTCTTTCAGTTCAAGTTTAAACTCTGCTTGAGATTGTTTTAACTGCTTTATGCCTATTTTTGTTTCTTCAGTTGCTTTTCTCATCTCCTCCAAGTGCCTGTTGTGTTCCTGTTCAAAGTGGTTGATGTGGTTATTTAACTCCTCTTGGATTTCCTCTTTCATTGTTTTGATCATAGTAAAGATCAGGCCTTGAAAATCATTATCTTGGGTATGGCTTTCTTGGCTATTTTCTGTGAGTTTGTTCTGGTTGGATTCCATCATTATGGTGTTGGTAGTTTTTGTAGGAGATTTGTCTTGGCTTTTGTTTTTCATGGATTTGTGCTGTGACCTGGGCATTTTTATCTTTTATGTCCTTATTTTAGTTTTTGTGTTTTTGACTGAACTGAATTAGACAGTATTGCTATACTTGAGCAGTTATTGCTAGTGTTTGCCTTATAGTTGGGTATGCCTGTCTGGTGTTGGTGTTATTTCCTAGATGAGCCTATTAGACTGTTAGTACATCAATTAAGGTAGGTTTAGTAGACAGAGATTAGTATAGTAGTGCACTTTTTAGGTTTACTTCCTTGATGACATGTGAGGGTGAATGGTATATTCCCTGATGTTGTATGAGTTTTTTGGGTGCCTATATGGAACTGTTAAACTACAGTGACTAATAATTGAGAGGAACAAGATGTAAAAAGGGTTTACTTATCTTAGAGCTGGATGTGAAGATTCTCTCCCTTGTGATGGGATGATTTTAGAAGACCTCAGATGAGTAGGTGTTGGTCCCTTAGCCCTTTGCTTGCATTTTCTCTGGACTCTGTTGAATTCTGAGGAGCAGGGAGTCCGCCCTCTGACAGGGAGTCCAGGTCCTGGTCTGGGTCCGGGACAGAAAGGCAGAGTGGCTGAGGAGCAGGGAGTCCGTCCACCCTGGTCTGGGTCCGGGTCTGAGAAGTAGGGGTCTGCCCTGGTCAAAATTGAATCAAAATGGGGCTGGAGAAATGGCTCAAGGGTTGTGAGCCTCTGCCTCACAAGTGGAAGATTTTGAATTCAGATCCTGGATTCCATGTTAAAAACACTAAGTGAAAATGGCAGCAGCCTGCACTTCTGGCACTGGTAGGTGAAGCCAGGGAGGAGGAGCTGGAGAAACTGCAACAGGGAACCTTGCAGAAAGAGAACCCTGCTTGTGCCCCTTAGACACAAGGGTGAAGTCTCCCGTCTACTGCTGGGGTACCTCGCCTCTACAAGGAGTTTCGCTTCGGTTGTTGGGGCTCCGTGCCTCTCCTCTCCTGGGATACCACTGGAGCCTGCACACAACAGGGAGGTCTCCATTCACCTCTCCTCTTCCGGCCACAACAGAGAACAACCAACCATCTAGCAGGCGAGAAGACTGGAAAGTCTGTCATTTTCTTAATACAGAATCTCTTACCTCCAGTGGATGAGCTAACGGGCAAGAAAAGCAAAGATAAGACATCTACTGGCGATACTTGCGGCAGCAGATGACTGAAAGTCCAAACCAACAGGGCTTGCACTTGAAGGGGAGTGTTGTGTGATGTCATGTCATGTTGTGAGATGTTGTATCATGTGGTATTGTGTGTATTGTTTCTCTTGTTCACTCTTTCACATCTTCAACTTGCCCAGCCTTGTTTTTTATTCCCTGTTGTTCCCGATCCTATTTTCTCCCTAGATAAGGAACTGCAGTCCATAGGTCACAGTTATACCAAGTGCTGCTTTCTTAACAGGGCGCTCAGGAACAGGCTCGTGGTCCCTAGTGTTTTTGCTTTGTTTTTTGAGACGAGGTCTTAGTACTCAGCACTGGCTGGCCTGGAGGCTGCTGGTCTTGAGCTTGTGGCAGTGCTCCTGCCTCTGCTTCCAAGTGCTGGGACTGCGGCGTGTGCCACCATGCCTGGCTTGTTTTGACTTTTTAAAAAATATATATTTATTTATTTATTGTGTGTGTGTGTGTGTGCACACGTGCGCGTATGTGGTTAGAAGCTTATCTTAATAATTCTTCATAGGGGTCCCTAAAGGCTCAGTGCTTAGTTGTCAAGTTGACAGACCTGCAAGTAGCTGCCACAACATAGAATGATAAACATTCACAGTCTTGGTCTTTTATTTTCCATGCAATTCTGTGCTGGATGGAATATTGGAACTTCCCATTGCATGCATGAAGAGGTCAATGTTTGCAAGTACCCTGTGTGGACAAGAACCAGAGCGAGTAACAGCAGGGGGCAAGAGGGTGTCTGCTGAGGGCACAGGTGCTCTGAGCTAAGTTAGGGCTCAGGTTCCAATGTTCTGAACTGCCTGCGGTTTAACCCAGGGTTGGCACAACTCCGTAGGTATGCTTCTCCCCTTCTCTAAAACTCAAGAAGATGAAAAGACATCCCCAAGTGTTGCTGAACCAGCACTGTGGGGACCCCTTCCCAATGTCTGTACAACTCAGAATGAAAGGCCACGTGTAGCAGTCTCCTCTCTTCCTGTCCAATAGCCCCCCAGCCACCCTGCCCTCAGGGAAAATGCTGGGGTGTTTATAGAGTGTCTTAAATAGCAGTCTTGAACAGCACCCTTCTTTACTGGGAGGATTGCCTCATGCCTGTGTGTGTGACCCACAACCAGGACCAGCTGTCACAAGGAAACTTGTTTACAAGGCAGCCATTCTTGTGGCTCTTGTCAGACCCTTGTGCATTTTATGCGGCCCTGAAGTTGGGTCAAGTGCCTGAAGCCTCCGCAGGGCGCTTCCTGTTGTTCTGTTCACAGTTGTGCTGGGGACGCGCAAGGAGAGCGTGTTCTCAACGTTATTACTCTTCACCTCTTCGGCTAGGGCAGGGAGGTGCCAGAGGGGAGGCATGCGGAGAGAGAGGGAGTGGGAAGGGGAGGGAGACAGGGAACATGCAGGACTTGAGATCGAGACCTGAATTCCACATGAAAATGCCAGGCAGTAATGACAGCAGCCTACACTTCCAATGATGGAAGTCAGCGCTTGAGAAATCCTAGAGCGAAGCAAAGAGGAAGTAGAAGCAATCCAGGATGTGCCCTCTGAGTCACACACACACACACACACACACACACACACACACACAGAATAAAGATAGAAAACTAGTCTTTTTTCTTCCTTCTCTTCCTTCTTTCCTTTCTTTCCTTTGTGTATGTGTGTGGTGTGTTTGTGTCCCCCTGGAGGCCCAGTGGTGATTTAAGGAATCATCCTGGATTGCTCCATCTCCTTTTTACTTGGCTGTGGGCTTCCCCAGGCTCCACCTTCTAGGGACAAAAGTGCAGGCCATTTCCACTTGGCATTTTTACATAGGACCTAGATCCAAATTCAGGTTCCTTCTGCTTTCGAGGCAGAGGCTTAACCCTGAGCCATCTCTCCAGCCCCTTTCCTTCCTTCCTGTTGAGATGGGTCTTGCTATGTTGCACAGAACGACTTTGAGCTTCTGGACTCGCTCAGTCCTCCTGCTGCGTCTCTGAGTCTCCAGTGTGCAGCGTGGGCTTGGCTTGCTCTGGGCAGGATGGAGCCTTTAGTTCCTGTCGGCTGCAGCATTGAGCTTTTCTCCTTGTAATGTGAGGCAATAACCTTGGTCACTCTGTGCATCTTCTTGATATACCCTGTGTATCCATAGAGAGAGAGATCTTTGTTTGGTCATCACTGTTTAAAACTGCAATTTGTCATTGACCTCCACGCTTTTGATGCTCTCCCTTCACAGGCGCCATCTTTTTAGCCATCTTCTAGCATATCATTTACTTTTATTGTGATTCTTGTTTGTCACCTGGAGTTTTCTATGGAATATAAACTTTATTCTGTTATTTAATGTGTCTCAAGCTTCTAGAACAACTCCTGAAGAATGACTGTTTTTTGACAAAGTGTCTCTCAGTGTCAATTGGGCTAAACTTGGACTTTTTGGCAGCCTAGGATGTTCTCAGGCTCAAGTGGCTCCCGGGCCTCTGTCTCCTATGTTCCAGGACTGCAGGCATCTTCCACAATGTCTGGCTTGGAATGAATAAATTCCAGTGAAGCAAGGAATGAATCTTAGGGACAAATAATTACCACTATAGCTAGGTGATTATTTTCTCAGTTTGCTTACTTACTACTTAAATTCATCTTTTGTGAACTGTTTGAGATATTGTTTCTTTATTTACTGGGATGCTTATGTTCCATCCATCATGTGTATTATTTATCTTTCTGCTGTTGCTTTGGTGCTGGGAATTGAACCTAAGGACTTGCACATGTTAAGTAAGCCCCCCTATCACATCCCAGTCCTTGCTATGTATAATTCTATAATGGTAGCTATGTTACTGACTGCCTTCTATGTGCCTGTGTTCTTAACTACCAAACTGTGGTATATATAATTTCATTTACAACTAAAAATCTATATAGCTACATATTAATATGGAATTATGTTAGTATATATCATATCCATAATAATAGCCCTGACTAATATATTGTGAGTTCAGTACATAAATATTACAGTTTCACAAGATAGACGTCCATTAATATTGATGAGGTTGAGGGTTAAAGAACTTGTGTAACTTGACAATGGTGATCAAGCTGCTGACTAACAGCTAAAGTCCAGCATCATTGCTCTTACTAGTAACAGTTGTGCTATGTGTTCCTCAATATGCAAAGTATTGCAAGCATTATGCGTTTAAATATATAGCTATAAGGTCAGCAAGGTGGCTGTGCTAGTTGGATATACAGGTGTCAATATGGCAATTGAAGGCTGAATTCTGGGCACATCTGTGAAGAATCAGTAGCTAAGGCAAGCCCTGAGCAAGCCTGCAAGGGAGGATCTAGTTGATGTGGGAGGACTCAGCTCATGAACCATTTCCTGAGCAGGTGGGTAAGATGAAGGTTGCTGGTTTAGTACTTTGGCATACTTCAACATGCTTTTGTAGACTCCAGGACTGGCAAGTGAGGTTTGTCCCTCTCTCAGCAATTGTATTTTGCTAGATATGGTATAGCCAGTCCCCTCACCTCCAGATGTTGCTATCAACTTTGCTGTCAAGTTACATTAGGAAGCATAAGGGGAGAATCATAAACCAGAATAAAACTCTTTGTTCCCCTCTTCTTCTTTGTGGTGGATTTATCAGCAACATGCAGACAAACCTCAATAGTGGTTCAATGGGTAAAGATGCTTGCTGCTAAGTCTGATGATCTGAGATCCCAGAATCCACATGGTAGAAGGAGAGAACTGATTGCCACAAGTTCTTCTCTGACCTTCATACACTGCACACACGCACACACACACACACACACACACATATGCATGCACTCACGCACACACGCACATGCACATACTACTAAATAAATGTTTAGTGTATAGCTATAGAATAGGCTGATGTTTTGGTAGATTTTATCTTCTATCTTAATGATAGAACCTAAAAATTAACCTTAAGCCTAGTGCAATGTTTTATGAGACAAGAATTTTTAGCTGTTTTATTCTTTTTTTTTTTTTTTTTTGGCAGTTTTATTCTTAATGACTCTACCAGACTCTAAGATATCGCGATTTCACTTTTAAAACCGAATCTTTCTAGTAGTTTTGATTTTTAGCTAATTATTATTGGCCTTTAGATAGTGCTGATTAATGCAATACTTATTTTACTAAGGAGGTGAATGGGACTTACTGTTTTTTAGAAACAAGGACATGCTTTTGAATTGGAGGGTTTTAGGTTGTGTCCTGGTAGTGCCCTGATTACATCGACAAGATGTGTTCTCTCTGAACTTGGTCCTTACCAAGTACGGCATTTCCCTACTGTGGAATGAAACCTTGTCCAGTGGGTTGAGATAGGTCTCTAGATAGTTTTTTCTTCTTTATGTGTTTTGTTGATGAAATAAAAGAATGGCTTATCCTCAAAAGTTTTCTTTCAAATCTTTTTTAATATCCTTCTTTGGATATTTTTATTAGTTGCTAAGCCATTTATAATTCTGAACATAACTTTTTAAAAAATTCTTTTAAAGAGCTATGTATAAATGTTTTGCTAATATAGATTTTAAAAGAAAGCATTTTGATGAGCAGAATGTCATCAAATTCTCTTCTACAAACTATCAGTATCATTCAAAAATACTTTTAACCATTTTTATAAAGCAGGAAAAGCTATTAAAAACTGCTAATAAAAATAGGTGCTTATTTTTGTGCTAATACTAATTACTGATAATGCATGCTTAAGTTTGTCACTCATTACATAGCACTGCACCAATCAGTGGCTGACTGAGACTCAAGCACTTACACATGTAAATTAACTAGTAAGTTTTTTTTTCTTTTTTACTTAAGTGAGTCATAATGGAAAGCAACTCTAGGTCATAAAAAATCTCTTCTCTTTAATGCTAATGAAATGGCTCCACTCTCTGTTAGCAGACTCCCCTTATTGAGAATCTGTAGCCTTGTCTTTTGTTCCGGGTGGTAATGAAATGCTGGGTGCCGAGCACCCTGGCTCTCCAAGAATGTGGGACCAATTGTCTTCTGTTCACTTACACTGTAAAATTACTGTTCCCCAGCAAAGCCGAACAGAGTGCAAGGGCAAGATCAAAAGAGTGTCCATTGGCGCTTGGCAGCACCAAGTGACTCCTGCTTTATCAATTACTAGAATTTCTCCAAGTTAATTTTCTCCTCCAGGGCAAAAACATCTCATCATCCCAAAACAGCCAAGTATAACTGGGCGCAAGCCTTTACAGTTTGCTTTCTTCAGTTTTTAGTGTAAGCCTCTGTATTGTGTTGGACAGTCCATATCCCTTTTCTTAAACAGTATCTAATTTTTTTGGCAGCATGAGTGACACAAAGCAATGCTTTTGCTCTCTAGAACGGAGTAACTTTTAACATAAAAAAATCCAAATGTATGGTGAATCTAAAACTGATTTTTAAATCCATCTTAGAAGTGCAGTTGCTACTGGAATTTGCAAGCTCATTTGTCCCTCATCAGAAATGCCGCTGGTGTTCAATCCTTTGAAAAGGACCTTCTTTTTCTCTCTGTGAATGTTTTTGCGGAAGCAAAATTTGACAGTGATCCTGAGTTCCAAATTAAATAATATCAGTTCAGTTTCCTTTTCATTTAAAGGAACTTTTTGAAGTTGTTGGAGGCCTTTTAAGACACTTTCCAAAGCTTTTTAGTTAATATGTTTTCAAATCATAAGCTGAGACAGAAAATTTGTTTCCACGCCTACTTCCTTTCACAGTTTGGTTTTGTTCAGGTGGGAAGGAAATCATTCAGTGTTGAAGAAGACAGCAGCTAGGAACAGCGAAGCGATTTAGGTCTATGCAACCTGAATTGATGTCAGTTGTGTCATAACCTATGAGAACCTTCATCAGATTGAAAGAATTCCCCCAACGTCCGAGTTATGTGACAGAATTTGAAAAATTATAACACGATGATGTGTTCGTAAGAATGTGAGAAGCAGGCTTCATTGCCATCATTTGTGTGAAAGGTTCTGTTGGAGAAAGCTTGAAACGTTTTTTATCCTGGGATTACTGAACCTGGGTGGTATGTTGCAGTGATGGATACCAACCAGTCTGCATTCTGCAGTTAGGCTTTGGAGTGTTTGTTCCCTTCTCAATTGCTCAATTTCCTTGTGAAATTTTAAAGCGTTTAAAAAAGTTGTTATGGAGCTGACTTTTTAATTATGAATTTTAAAATGAAATAATTTTAAAGTGGAGCCATGGCTTTGTAACCTAATTTAGATGAAATAGTATTATCCGTATTAGGCATTTTTGGTTTTGTCAGAATTTTTTTTTTAAAGCACTGTATTAATCATTCTTGTAAGGGATCTTTTTTTTTTTTTAGAAGAAAAATTTGTGTTTGTGAAGGTTAGCAGAGGCTGGCGGTGCTGGAAGTGACTGCGTGCCTTGTGATTATTCATGGACAGTAATAGAAGGCACTTAACAAGAACAATGAAATTGCTTATTTTTGTGATGGGCCATCTGTTGAATTGTTTTGTGCAACAATCGCACAATAGTATCTATGTCATATCATTCTATTTTCAACAGCCGCTGATTATGTCTCACTGGCTACTTGTCCTTATTTCTAAAGTCCCAGGACCATTTAGAGTCACCTTTCCAGGGACCTTTGCCAGAAAGGTGTTAGAAGCTGCAAACAAGCTTGTATTTTAATAATGTTCTTTTCCCCCTTCCTTCCCTTCCTCCATTTTTGTGGGGAGGGGCTCAGGCAGGGACCCTGTAGCAGCAAGAAGAGGGAATGGTCATGTTCTAATTAATTAGACTTTCTAAATGTTTAGGACAATTATCTATGCTTTCCACCTGTAGTTCTATGAAAGAAGTTAGCATGGAACCATTTGATAATTTGCGTAGAAATGATAGGCTTGCTTAAAAAAAGAAGAGTCAAGTTTAAAAAGACTGTGATATGGTCTTTCATGCTTTTAATTATCTCCTCTGTTCTTCATGATGATAATTAGAATTTTTCTCTTGGAATTCACTTCCATCTGAAAAAAAAAAAAGAGCCATTAGCAAATTTGTTAGAGCAGAAGTGAAATTAAAATAAAACAAATGTGTTGTTGTCCGCAGGTCACTGACATTGCTGATGCCATGATTCTGAAGCAGCTTTTTGAAAATCTGTTCAAAAACGGGGTCGTCGTTGTGGCAACATCCAACAGACCACCGGAAGGTAAAAACAAACATTTTGCCAGTCTCCTCCAATTAGGTGGAAACTAACGAGCTTTCAAAAAAATCCATCATTTTATTGGGTTTGTAATTCTGGTGATTTTGCCTAGCCTTAGTTTTATACAAGGTTTAATCTAAAAAAAAAAAAAACAAGTCTGTATTTGCATTTGAAAATATTGATATTCTTAGCAATCTGAATCCAGTTGATCTCCTATGTTGGGAGTACTTGTTTTTATTTTTCCCCCTGATTCGATTAGGCATGTTATATATGCATATTAAAAAATACAAGTCTTTCTAACTGCTTTTTTGCGACTATAAAAGAAGCTCAATGGAATGAAGAGAAAGCTACTAATTAAATTTTAGAAAAAAGGCAAAGCTCACTACTGGCAAGAGTACTTTTTAAATATCACTCTTAATTTATCTTTCTTAAAAAGGCACTTCAAACTTATTAGTGTTTAAAAATTAAGATATGGGGCTGGGGAGATGGTTCAGTGGTTAAAGCCCTCCCCTGGCATGAAAAGTACCTGAATTCAAAATCCCAGCTTCTGGCTGGAGAGATGGCTCAGGGGTTCAGTACTCTGTCTTGCAACCAAAATCCCAGCTTCTAAGTATAGGTGTGGCAACCACCTATAAGTCTCGTTCTGGAAAGTGGAGCCTGGGACTCCTCAGAGCAAGTTGACCAGCCAGACTCTAATGGAATCTCAGAGACCCAGGATCACAACATTAAGGTAGAAGAGCAGTCGAAGATAATTCCCAATATCATCCTTGAGCCTCCACAGGAATGTAAACTCAGGTGCACAGTGTACGTATACCAACATATATACATACGCCCACCCATATGTAACACACACACACACATACACACACACACACATACACAATATGAAAGGGGGAAAAAGATATAAGTAACATTTAGACAATGTCAACAAAGCTCATCATGTGGTTAATTAAGTAATATTTTATTATACAAGAGACATCTACATAGCTGACTCCTTATTTTAAGCGTTGCTCTAAAGTTGCTTTGCCTGTGAAGCCTAAGACTCGTCTTTGAGTCCTCTATCAGCCCTTTTCTCTTGGTCACTCATTTCCTTCCACCTTTCTCTGTATTTTTTCATGTAGCGTTTATGGACTATTTTGTAGTTCAACACTGGGGAGACTAGAGGATCCCTGGGGCTTGCTGGCTGGCCAGCCCGGCCCAATCAGTGAGCTCCGGGTTTGGTGAAAGACAGTCTCAAAAAATAGGGTGGAGAGTGATAGAGGAAGACCCCTGATATCTGCTGCTGACTCCAGACGTGTGTGTGTGTGTGTGTGTGTGTGTGTGTGTGTGTGTGTGTACATGTGTAACACACAATGTTAGGTCATCTATGCATGTGAAAGTGAGTGTGCCTCTCTTGTTGCTGACGTGCTGATGTAACAGTGATGTGCTTACTGTGCATCCTGCTGATGAATTCATGACCAAACAGCTCACCAGGGAACAAGAGGTTTTATTCTCTGGTTTCAGTTCTTAGTCCAGGTTGGCTGAAGAGTCCACAGCATACCAGGGGTAGAGGGAACTGCCACATCCAATTTGGATGGCCACTTGCCATCCAAATATGCTAAAGAACGCCAACTTCCTTAACCAGCTCCCTCTATTTTATCCACCTGCTCAGGGAAAAGCCCCACCCACCCTGAACTGGGCCCTTCCCATCAATTAGACATGTTCCCTGCAGGCTTTCTCAGTGCCTAACTCAACTACTAATCCTTCACGAATGTGCCCAGAGCTCCAGCCTTCAATTGTCAAGGTGACACCTGTAGCTATCTACCACAGTGTCATCAGGATTGCCAATGGACAGTCAGTGACAAAGCTGTGCTCGCAAACAGCAAGGTGCTAGAATAATATGGGTGGCTCCCTAGCAGAGATTGCTGAAAAGAAAATTTTACCAGGCTGTTTAGCTCTTATAGTGTGGTAAGCAGAGATAAGACAATCAGGAGGAGAGGTTAAGGAACATTCTGGAGCTCAGAACTTTGTAGGTATGAACAAGCTTACTGATCTTCAGATGGTGTGCCGGAGTCCAGCTGGGGCCACCCTTTTGGAGACAAGTGAAGGTTTAAGGTACAGAGTTGCAAAGCTGGACATTGGTCAGCTGATCAAGCCTTTTCTAAGCAAGCTAACGTACAGGTTTATTAGTACAGAGAAAAAATCAGCTTAACGTAAAGCCAGGCGTGGTGGTGCACACCTGTAATCCCAGCACTCAGGAAGCAGAGTCACGAAGATTGCAGATTTGACACCAGCCTGCACTACGTAGAGAAGACATTGTCTCAACAAATGGCAACAAAGCCCAGAGATAAAAAGAATGTTAATGCAGAGAAGATGACACGTACATGAATGCGTGTGTGAAGAAGAGGAGCCAGGACTGATGTCAGGAGCAGGCAAAGCACAGGACAGAGGTGGGTCAGCGTTTGCAGGGGCTGAGTGACCAGGTTTTTGACTACAGAGCAGCATCAGAAAAGAGTATTTCCTGGGCTATTGGAATTGCTTTGTGTTTGGATTGTGGTGGTGGTTATATGCTTAGAACTCATTCAGTGCACTCCACAAGAAGTTAACTTACAGGAATTTGGCTCTCCCTAGTTTCTTCTTGATGGCTTTGACTGATTTTGATCTACACTGTCTTTTTAAAGATTATCCTCTTCCAGTCATCAATATGCCTCCAGCCTCCAGATAACTTTGCTTCTTAAAAAGTAAAATTTACTGGGGCTGGAGAGGTGGCTCAGGGGTTAGGCCTCTGCCTTGCAAGCAGAAAGTCCTGAGTTCAGATCCTAGACCCCACATATAGACGCAGGGCGGAAGCAGGGGCAGCCTGCATTTCTGGTCCTGGTAGGGCGGAGCCTGTGAGTGCCCGGGCAGAGTAAACAAGGAGGAGGTAGAGATAGTCCATGGTGGTTCCCGGATTCACCCATGGTTCTACCCACACATACACACACACACAAACACACACACACACACACACACACACACACACACACACACACACAATTGAATTAAAAAAAAAAGTAAAATTTGTTGCCTAGTGGTATGCTCCTGTAATCCCAGCACTGGGGAAGCGGAGAGAGGCAGAAGGATGCCCAAGAGTTTGAGACTATTCTAGTCTACATAGTAAGTTCCAAACCAGCCAGAGCTACATAACAAGACCTTATCTCACTTCATCCCTGCCCTCCCCCCCCAAATAGAGCCTATTCTCAGAAGGCTGTAATGATTGAGGTGAAAGCTATTGGCAGAGGGTTCGGGCAAAGCTGATTGGCCAGAAAGAAATGGCCTGTATGAGATGTTCAGAAGTCTACTATGACTGGAAAGTAGTAGAGAGGTAAGAGGGAAGACAAGTTTCAGGGAGGTCCAAAATGAATCTTGGGGTGGGAGTTAGACCTTGTAAAGCAATAATAAGGATTTTGAATTTTATTCTAAAAGATATGGTTAAGTAGGATTGGCAAGGTTCAGATTGGAAGCAGTACTTTGGTCACAGTATTTAGAGTATGCTTCTAGTTGCAGTATTAGTAATGGGGGCCCAGGGATGTGTTAAGAAGCTCCCATAGAATTCCAGGCTAGAGGGCTGGAGAGGTGGCTCAGGGGTTAATCCTCTGCCTTACAGGCGGAAGGTCCTGAGTTCAGATCCCAGATCCCACGTATAGACAGACGCCAGGCGGAAGTGGGGACAGCCTGCGCTTCTGGTCCTGGTAGGGCGGAGCCTGTGAATCCCAGGGCGGAGGAAATGGAGGCGTCCATGGTGGTTCCCGAATTCGTCCGTGGTTCTACATACACACTGACGCGCGCGCACACATACATACGCACACACCACAATTTAAAAAAAAAAAAAGAATTCCAGGCTAGAAATAGTTGTACCTTATCACAAGGTAGCCTGAAGAACTGTGTTTTGTCCATTGGAAAGGTATTTGGTAGTATCTGAGTTATTTTTGGTTGGTCCACTCAAGGGGAGTGGACCCACCCAAAGGTAGGAATGCTACCTCCAAGATACTTTCTGAGCTAAAGAGCCAGGTAGCCAGAAGTTTAAGTGGTGTGTAGATAAGAATCCATGGATGGAGTGATAGCAGTAGATTGGAGAGAAGGACAGGAAAGAGAGATTTAGGGGCTAAAGTGGATAGCTTGTGGGCGTAGACTGAATATAAGCCAAGGAAGGGACAGCTCTGAATTTCTTTTACTTTACTTTTTTTTCCATGCATGGGTGTGGGTACTTGAGTGTATGTGCTTGTAGAGGCCCAAGGGTGACATTGGCAATCGCTCTAGATTGTTCTACCTCCACTAGGGCCTCCCAGTTTCTGCCTTCCAGGTCGTGAATTATAGTCCCCCTTTCACCTCCCCCCATATCTGCCCAGCATTTTTACAAGGGATCTGGAATCTAAACTCAGTTTCTTTTACTTGAGAGGCTTTAATCCTTGAGTCATCTCCCCAGCCCAGCTCTTAATTTCTCACTTGTGTAGTTGGGTGGATAGTGTGTCTGGCTTTCAATAAAGATAGAAAACTCTGGCGGTCAGGCCTCGAGAGGCAGTGGGTGGAGCAGCACCTAATAGGCAGGATTTCCTTTCCATGAATCGTTTCCCTTCCTGTTAAATCTCTTCTGCTTCATTCATTTCTTTTTAATTTTTAAATTTTATTTTAAAGTTTATTTTGGTGAGTATGTGCGAAGGTCGGAGGACAGCTTCAGGGAGTCGGTTCCCACCTCCCAAGATGTTCAGGATTGGCAGTCTCTTCCTTGCTTTGGTGCATTGCCCTCCAGGCTACCTGGTCTGCAAGCTCCCAGCCAATTTTCCCTCTTCCTGCCCCTCCCCCCACCTTCCCATCTTGCTGTGGGATGCAGGGATTATAGATGCTGCTGCCCTTTCCAGCTTCTTGCATGATTCTGGGAACTAGACTCTTGCATCAGGTTTGTATCACCAATGCTTTCATCTACCGGGTCATCTTCCTGACTTCATCTCATTCCCTCCATTTTTAGTTCTAACATATTAACTTTGGAGGCAAGATTGGTCTTTGGTTTTTAGTGTTAGGGGTTATAATCATACCTTAACATTTGATTTGCTGAAAATTGCATATAAATAAATTATAAATTTAAACAAAGTGATCAAGAGTACGTAACAAACTGAAAATAATTACTAGGTAAGAGCAATAACAAAATTTGCAAAACTAGGAGAATGAATAACTGTGGAGCCGTCTGGGAAAGTCTCGTAGAAGAAAAGAGAGGGAAGCAATACTTGCGTGGCTAGGGACTCTGACAGCAATGGCAGACTTCCTGTATGTTTATTTTCCTAGTCCCAGCTTCCAGTTCTTACCTGACTTGGCCTCATCTTCTGTTCATACAACCATGGAAACCCAAATCTAAAACTAGATATGGTGATGTACCTTGTACCCTAGTGTAGGGGGTCATGGGAGGAGAGACAAGTAGATTCCTGGGACTTGCTGGCCAGCTCCAGGGATGGGGCTCCAGGTTCAGTGAGAGATCTTATGTCAGAAAGATGGAGGGCTGGAGGGATGGCTCAGGGGTTAATCCTCTGCCTTGCAAGCAGAAGGTCCTGAGTTCAGATCCTGGATTCTATGTAAAAACATATTTCCACGTAAAAAACGTTGGTCTGCTAGCTGATCTCTTACTTTAATGTATGGATGCTCTGTACTTCCATTCTGGAAGGCAGAGCTTGGGAAACTGCAGAGCAAAAGGAAATAGGAGGTAGAAACAATCCAGGTGATTCTTGAAGTCACCCTTGGTACACATAGTGCCTGTGATATACACAGACACACATAGAGACATACAAAAATAATTTAGAAATTATTTAAAGGTGAGATGGAAAGTGATAGAGGAAGATGCCTGATTTGTTATCCTCTGGCCTCCACATGTGCATACATGGTGCTGTATTAGCCACGGTTCTCTAGAGCCAAGGGACCCATAGAATGAATATATAAATAGGGAGTTTATTGGATTCGTTGATGAGATATGGCCTAGGTAGTCCAATAATGGCTGCCAGAAGTCCAGAAGTCCAGGCTAAAGACTGGAGGATTCCCAGAGAGTCTCTGGACTTCAGTCACATTGAATATTTGGAGTGTTGAGGCCAAGAGGCAGGACGGAAGATAAGTTTGCCAGCACAGGGCAAGAGAGTCTCCCAGAGCTCTTCTGGTTTATGGTTCCTTTTATCTGGTCTGCTCCTGGGAGGTCTAGATTTAGGGTTGGTTTTTGTATTGCAAATATATTGATCCAGATAATCTCTCCAGGTGGTCTGCTAGCTGATCTCTTAGTTTATCTCAGGTGTGGTCAAGTTGACAACAGGATTAGCTATCACAAGTGCATATGCCCACACACACAAACATGTATCCACATGTCTATTACTACCTCCCAAACATCAAGTTAGTCAACTTAGAAATTAATATTTTAGTATTCACCTTCATGCTTGATTTTTGGTCTGTTGGGCGTTTTCTTTCTTGTGAGTTCAGAATATGTTTATTATACCCTGAACATTTCTAGTGTCTTATATTTGGTATCTATAATATTTTGTGGAATAATCTGGTTAAGATACCTAAAGCAGAAAGAATCTGAACTTATTTATGAGATGGGTAATTATTGGAAAAGTCTCAGATCAAATATGTGTTATTTTATATTCTATTTTACTACATATATGCATTATATATGTATTGTATTCTAATTTATAAGGGCTTGAGTAAGCTATTCATTCATCAACTTTCCCACTTCAGTAAATAGCTGAATGTTCATATATAGTCATATCTTTGTGCTTCAGAGATTATAGTATTGACAAACAAGAAAAAAATCCATACATTAACATTTTTCGTGTATGATTCTCATGTTTTATTTCCTGAAATGGAGTTTTCCTAGTTTCATGATACTCCAGTTGGAAAAAAATAATAAGGTTTAATTAGATAGAGACTCAACAGCAAATTAGCAGGTCAGTAGATTAAATCAGTTAAAAATTAAATTAATAAGTAGGCTTAAGAAATCTGTTCAATCAAAAATAGGAATACAGCATTTCAGGAAAACAGACTGCATAAGTTAAATGACCATGTTTGTTGTCAGTGTCATTTGAAGTTCTGAAAGGAAAGGTCCCCGGTGACTGAACCTAGAACATGAGAACAGAGAAGTATGGAATTCCTCTTGTTATTTACTGTCTATTGCAAAAATAAATTAACTAGGTAGCATTAGAATAGCCTGTTTAGAATAATTAGCATAATATTGCTTTCTTTAGATTACGTAAATCTAAAGAATATAATATATTACATGTAATTTAATATAATAACATGTAATTTCTACTCAGGGCAGTATGTCCATAATAAACAAAGAACTGGATAGCACTAAAAAGTTGACTAACAGTTACAAACACACGCATACACACACACACACACACACACACACACACACACACACGATCTGTCATTTTACGGTAGAGAAAAAAAAATCCAGTGGTCATACCACAAAGACTAAAAGCACATTTAGTAAAATCTAATCGCCTTATCAATAGAATTATTTTGTAAAACATAAGTAGATGAGTATTTCTTTAATATGATATCAAATCTATTTATGTTGATTCAAAAATGAGAATTATGTTTAGCAGTGAAACTGTGGGAGTGTTTCTGTTATATAACGAGCAAGCCAAGGCTTGTAACTATCACTTTTTATTACTAGACTAAATTACAGACCAAATTATAAAAACTAGGTAGATAGTGAGAAGAACTATGCCCAAACTCCACAGTCGAATCCCAGAACAATCTAAAACTTATAATTGAATTCTAGAGTCATGACATTTCTTTCTGAATTCTAGAACCATATAAAGCTGTATATGTAAATTCTACAATCATATAAAACTATATTTGAACTCTAGAAATGTACTACTCTACATCCTAGTTCTAGAACCACCACTATTTTAAATTCTAGAACCATATGAAACTATGTGTTTGAATTCTAGAACCATGTATAACTCTATAGTTTATATCTGAATTCTAAAATTATATAAAACTCTGTGTAAATCCTAGAGTCATATAAAACTATATATCTGAAATCTAGAACCACATTTCTGAATCCTAGAGCCATATAAAGCTGTATGTGAGTTCTAGAATCATATAAAACTCTATATCTGAATTCTAGAACCATCACATATTTGAATTCTAGAACCATGTGAAAACCTAGATCTGAATTGTAGAACCACCACACATCTGAATTCCAGAGATGTACCGAGCTGCCCCTGTATTCCTTGTTAAGTCTACATAGGCCAGATACAGAGGTGAAATAAAAGGCAAAAAAGAGAATCTCGGTGTTCTTTCTTTCAACCATTGGCTTCCATGATGCTAGATGCTTTCCTCTGCTACACCCTCTGCCATAATGGACTGAAACCTCTGAAATAATGAGTCAAAATAGATGTTTCTCCCTCTAAGTCATTTTTTTCTCACAAGTATTTTGTCATAGCAATTTTCTTGGTTTCATATTTCCATTGCTCTGATGAGTATATGACACAAACAATTTAGGGGAGCAAGAAGTTGTTTATTCATACTCACAGCTACAGGTCACAGTTGATCAGAATGGCGGAAGAGTTACCAGCAGAAACCAAAACCCTGGTATAGCAAGTGCAGGGGAACAGGACTGATGCATGCACACCTTCTAACTTGCCACTTTGCCAGTTACTGAACCAGTTCTCTCCATCTTATCACACTCTGCTCAGGGAAAGGTGCCTCTCACGATGGGTTGGGTCTTCTGAAGGTAGTTATGGAATCAATCTCCTCTTGACTTTTCTTAACTAGATGCTTCTTCATAGGTGTTCCATAAAGCTCAGATTCTCAAGTGTTGGGTTGATACCTGAAACTAGCACATAAATGGTAATTCCAACACAGAAAATTGATACTGAGTAGTGTTTTTTTTTAACCTGGTGATATGGTTCAGATATTTTTGAAACCATTTTTGGGAGGAATCTGGGGAAGTTCAGTGCTGCAGGCTAGAGAAGTCCTAGAGTGCTGTGAGCATAACTTAGTGGGTGATTCAGGCTAGAACTCAGAAGTCCACAGTGCAGATGAGGATGTGGCTAGAGAAGACTGTGTCTTGAGGTTTCAGATGGGAACCAAGACCCTGCTGAGAACTAGACTAGAACTCCTGCTACATTTTGTGGGAGGTTGAATTATTTGCTGGAAGACATTTAAAAGCAGTGGGTCATACAGGTTGTAGTGTTGTTATTTCTGGCTGCTTTTAGCAGAGTTTGTAGTGAGACGTGTGCTTTTATTAAAAATTATTCATTTTAATATTTTATTTATTTTGTGTGTGTGTGTGTGTGTGTGAGAGAGAGAGAGAGAGAGAGAGAGAGAGAGAGAGAGAGAGAGAGCGAGCACTGTGTGTCCCTGTGGAGGACCAAGGGAGACTTCAGGAATCATCCTGGATTGTTTCTACCTCTTTCTAGCTTTGCTGGGATTTCCCAAGCTATGCCCACCAGGGCCGAAAGTACAGACTGCTACTGTTTCTGTCTGACATTTTTACTTGGGATCTGAACTCAGGACCTTCTGCTTGTGAGTCAGAGTCTTAATACCCTGAGCCATCTCTCCTGCCTTGCTCTTTTTTTTTTTTTTTTTTAAATAGAATAGAAAAGTTTGAAAACTTTGCAGTTTATCTGGAAAGAAGTATATATAAGTTGGAGCCTAGGAAAGTGGCTGTGTAAGAGCTTGGGGTCAGTTAAAAGAGGCAGGGAAGGTGGTACAGCAAGCTTGATTCATGGTAGTAAGCCACTGGTCATATTACATTACCAGTCAAGAATCAGGAAACCACCCTGGAGACAGGAAGGGTCTGTGACTGATGCTCAAGTTTCACCTCTGCAGTCCTGTATCTGTTAGTTAGAACCCAATTCCAAAATATTCCATAATCTCCCAAAACACCTCCTCAATCTGGGAACCACATGTTGAAACACGAGTCTGTAAGGAACATTGACATTCAAACCTTAACGTTCCACCTTAATCCTCGTAATATAAAATACCTTCAGTCAACTTAAAAAGTTCCTTAATCTTCCAGTTTGAAAACTGTTAGAAAGTCCAGTATCTTCTGAGACTCTAGGCAATCTTTAACTCCAGGGCCTTGTAAAATAGAAAATCAAGTTACATATTTCCAGTGTACAAGGGACAGAATAAGCATTCCTCTTCTCAAAGGGGAGAATAGAGGGAGGGCAAAGAATAAGAGGTCAAATTAAGCTTGAATCCGCAGGCTCCATGCCCACTCCCAAGGTTTGTGCAGGATCATCTGGTTCCAAGGGATTTGAGTTAGTACCGCTCTTTCAGCATACACGGCATCTTCTTGGGCTGGCTGGCTCCACGTGGTTGCCTACAGCTTTTCTTGGAAAATGTCCTATGTTTTTGTCATTTCCAATATGCTAAGGTTTCTGTTGCAACTGTGACTTCCCCTGCCCTGCCCATTCAGAAGCTCTACACAGAGAATCTTTTATTTTTACTTTCTTGTGAATGTGCATACATCCGTGTGCATGCCTGTTTGTGTGTGTGTCAGAGAATATTGTGTGTGCACCTGTGGAGAACCAAGGGTGACCTTGGGACTCATGGATTAATTCTATCTCCTTTCTGCTTTGGTCTGGCATTTCCCAGGCTCTGGCTTCCAGAGCTGGAAGTACAGGATATTTCTGCTTTGTGTTTTACATATGGGATCCAAACTCAGATCCTTCTGCTTGTGGGTCACAATCTTAACCCCTAAGCTATCTTTCCAGCCCCTACACAGGGAGTCTTAACTTTCTACACATCACCTGACCTTCATGAACTGGTAACTTTTTTTGTTATTAATAGCGAAATAGTTAATTAAATTAATAACGAAATATCAGTGATACTGCATACTTAATATGGCATTTTTATTTAATAACTTTTTTTTCCTGGTTTTGCAAGCATATTGAGTACTTATCCCTGCCTCCTTCCTTTCCCCCTTTCTTCCTGTCCCCTTCCTCCTCTTCCTCAATCCATTCCACTCCCCCACCCTCCTGCCTGTCTATTTCTATGGGTTCCACAGTTCCCTCTGGCGTGTCTACTCTTGTGGGGATTCAGACATCTGCGGCATACCAAGTGGCTCCACCTCCTCGGGACGCCCCACTGATAGGGGCATTTTCCTTCACTCATGCAGCCCTAGTTCCCAAGATTTCTACTGCATGTAATTATTTCTCCTGAGATCCTTGCTAGTCTAAGGGTGATGTTGGCATGTCAGTCTTTATGCAGGACTGGTAAGGACAAATCTCATTGAAGCGAGTCATGAACTGCTAACTCTTGCATGCATACTTACAAAGCCAGCACCACACAGGCACTGCTACCAAGTTCTTCTACCAGCTTGAGATGTAGCCTGGCTCCTTTTCGCCTCAGTTGCAACGACCTCTGAGCACCTGGGTAGCTGGACCTGGGAAAATATTTTCCCAGATGGCCAAATTGGAGTGTTGTTGGCACTAATGGGGTGTTCTTTTCAGGACTTCTTTTTTTTTTTTTTTTCAGGCACTGTTATTTTTTTTGCATATTAATATGGGGGGAGGGGAGAGAGAGAGCCCCACCCCCAGTGCATGTGGAGGTCAGAAGACAACACTGTAGAATGAGTTCTCTTCTTCCACATTAATGGTGATCTAGGGATGGAACTCAGGCCATGAAACTTGCATGAAACTTGAGGAGGTGTTTTGGGAGATTAAAAAGTGCCATTATCTGCTGAGCCATCTCACCACCAGTACTGTGATTTCAAATGAAAACCTACCTTTCTTTCTTTCTTTCTTTCTTTCTTTCTTTCTTTCTTTCTTTCTTTCTTTCTTTCTTTCTTTCTTTCTTTCTTTTTCTCTCTCTTTCTTTCTCTCTTTCTTTCTCTTCTTTCTTTCTTTCTTTCTTTCTTTCTTTCTTTCTTTCTTTCTTTCTTTCTTTCTTTCTTTCTCTTTCTCTCTCTTTTTTCTCTCTCTCCTTTCTTTCTTTCTCTTTCTTTCTTTCTTTCTTTTTCTTTCTTTCTCTCTCTCTTTCTTCCTTCCTTCTTTCTCTCTTTCTCTTTCTCTCTTTTTTTCTCTCTTGCTCTCTTTCTCTCTTTCTCTCTCTCTTGCTCTTTCTCTCTTTCTCTTTCTTGAACATCATGTAGTTAAGGACAGATAACCTTGAACTGATCCTACTGCCTCTTCTATTGCTAAGTGCTGGTGTTACAGATGAATATACTATCTGGATCAATTGAAAGGTTTTCAGCATAGTTTGCATCATTACACCACAGACCTTTCAGAGGCTGGGGCTTGCTCCGGAGGTATCGTAATTGTGTGGAGTGTGAGGTTTCTTTAGAATTGCACCAGTCTCTTTAACAAGTACCTCTGCTTTGCCTGTAGCTACTTTGTCTGAAGCTTCAACTGGGGTCACGCCCTTTTCTTGATCAGGTGGCACATACTTCATATTTTCCCACCATGCTTTCTGCTCACTCTCACTGTATTTCTGGCTAAAAGCAGTAAAAATAAACCATGCCACAGTCTGGGTGCTATGCCGTCTTGCAATTTCTTCTGCCAAACAACTTAGTCTGTTACTTTTGAATTCAGCCACATGCAAATTTTCAGGACACTGGCATAATGCAGCTAGCCTCTTTGCTAGAATATAATGTGAATGGCTCTTGTCTATTTCCTGATAGAGTTCTTGTTCTTCCCTGAACCTCACGAACTGGTTTTTCACTATCTACATTTCTATCAGCATTCTGTTCTTAATGTAGACAAGATGGCTCAATTAGACCTCATTTGCAGCAGTCTAGGACCTCTGTAGCTTGCATCTCCAAAATCTTCCATTTTTTTTTTTTTCTGTAAACCTGTTCCAAAGTCTTGAAACCACTTGGTCAAATTTATCATAAAGACTCTATTTCTTAGTATTTGTTTCAGATACTTTCCTTGTCGCTGTGACAGAATACCTAGCAAAAGCAACTTAAAAGAAGATTGATTCTGCTTGTGGTTCAGGGGACATGGGCCTTCAAGGAAAGGAAGACAGCCATGGGAGAGTGATGGAGCTGGTGACATTGTTTTAGATGGCTACATTGCATCAGCGGTCAAGAAGCAGAGACCTGAGCCAGAAACAGCCAGCCCAGTTTCCCAAGCCATGAGTCCATGAAGGGCATTGTATATCCAGACCATAAGTACCCAAAGTTAGCTGTAGTCATACAAAGATATACAAGAATACACTGCTTACCACCAGTGTACTGCTGTAGTTGACACCAGTTTTAATCACATACAATATGAAAAAGCATTTTCTACCTTACAGAATAGATTAAAAATGTGTACTAGCAAAGCCCATCTAATTATGTTAGCCGGCACTGTAGGAAGTATGCCTGATTGTTATTGTGCAGAAGTTACCGAGAAAGATGCTAAGAATCATGTCAACTCATCTGGCTGTCCTGAAATCAGCATAAGAAGTATGAGAAACTTAAATAGCCTCTGAATAAATTGAAGAACTCCATTGTTCACTCTAATACCTCATCTGGGAGTCGGGGCATTAACTAACCAAGGCAACTTTTAGAATCAAAACGAAAGCTATGTTTTGGTTCGGTAAGGTGGCTGAATGGATAAAGGCTCTTGCTGTATAAGCTTGATGATGTAAGGAAAAGATCTGCATTTCCATGTGCATATCAGAGGTATTTATTGCTCATAATTACTTGAGAAGTCCTCTCTGCATATATTTTATCTGTAAGTATTATTAAAGGTATTCATCAGAGAGAATTGGAGAATTTAGAGGTCCTTATACTATTCTCTACAAAATGAACATTCTAATTCCACTCCTCCATCTTATATGGCCAAGTGTTCATTCAGCTCTATTCAGTGATCATTAAAAACAACTATCTCAGGCAAGAACTGGTGAGATTTTAATAGTATTTGTAAATAATGACAAATGTTGACATAAATATGTTATGAAATCTTTATGTCTAAGAAAAAAAGGTTAAACAACTAATATTAAAATTTTCAGTTTCTAAATAACATTTCAAAAGATAGTTCTATTATATTGATAATTAGCATAATATTTGAATTGCAGAAAAACTCTTCAATTTAATGAATTCAGTTCCTTTTCATTTAAGTGCTCTAAAAAAGCTTAAAAGTTTTTCAAGTCAAATGATTTCTGTTTAGAATCATATTTCGAAAGCATATCCCAGAGCCCGAAGTTTTGAACAAATAAGTCTTCACAAAGACTGCTTATGTTTTTTAAATTAACCCTTTCAGAAATTAAGTTTCAAAGACTTAAAGGTTATTATTATTCTTTTTAATTTTGTTGGTGAGTGGAAACCTTTTAATCAAGAATTTTACAAGGGACTGTTGTATCTTTTGCTGTTCTAAACATTCTAGAAGGTTTATGTCGTTAAGCTGAATGACAAGGCTTTACATGCTGTCAGAGTGACTCTTCATTGTTGCTGATAAATTTACAACCAAATGGCTCAAAGGGGAACAAGAGGTTTTATTCTTGCTTTTGATTGTCTGGTTATAATTGTTACTCCAGTTTGGCTGGAGAGTCCATACTAACACCAGGGGCTGAGGGAACTGACCACGTTATATCCACAGGACTGCTGAGAGAGGGGGAAACTTTCTTTTCCACATAGCATGTTTGTCCAAGTATGCTGAAGAATGCCAACTTCCTTAACCAGTACCCTCCATTTTATCCACTGCACAAGGAATGGTCCTACCCACCATGGGCAAGGTCTCCCCTCATCAATTAGATAATCTCTTATAGGCTTGCATAGGCTTCATTCAATATTAATTCTTTACAAGTGTGCCCAGAACTCCATCCTTCAATTGTCAAGTTGACACTAGTAGCTACAGCTACTACACATGGTAGAGGGAAAGAACTGACTAATAGAAGTCATTCTCTGACCTCCACCCGTGCTCTGTGAAACTCATGAATGAGCTTTTTTTCTTTCTTTCTGTTTCTCTCATAAATAAATGTTTAAAAAATAGATGTTATTCTACAAGTGGACACCAAGGTTTCCTGAAGATGAATTTTCATTAGTGTAGCATCTCAGCTTTAGTGCTGTGATATTGTGCTGCTTGATGTTTTATTGCATTCTTAATTGATGTGCAATAAATAGGCACAACTAAAAATCATAGCGATTCATTTTCCCAGTGAAACCACGATGACCATCATGCAGTAAATATTTCTGTTACTCCCCAGAGATTCCCACGCCCTTCCTGCCCTCTTCCTCATTCTCCCACCCACTTGCTTCTTGTTACTATAGATTACTTCCTTTCTAGAGTTTTGTATCAAGGGACTCTTGTGGCATGCTTTGGTCTAGCTTCTTTCACTCTGAATAATTATTTTAAGATCTGCCTATTTCATTGTATATATAATTTATCCTTTTCATTGCCAAGTAGAATTTCATTTTTCAGGTATACCATGATTTGTTTATCCATGCACCTAATGACAAACATTTAGAATGTTTCCAGTTTGCGGTTATTATGCATAAAGTTGAAGGGCTGGAGAATGTGGTTATTATATATAAAGTTGAAGGGCTGGAGAAATGGCTCCAGGGATTAAAGCCTCTGCCTCATAAGCAGAAGGACCTGAGTTTGGATCCCAGATACACATGAAAATGCCAGGTGGAAATGGTAGCAGCCTGTACTTCTGACCCTGGAAAGACAGAGCCTGGAAAAATCCCAGAGCAAAGCAATAAGGAATTGAACAATCCTGAATGATTCCCAATGTCACCCTTAGCCATCCATAGGCACACACACTCAAGTGCCCTCTTCTACACACCTATATACACCTGTCCGCACATACACACCACACACAATAATAAATAAATGAATAAACAAAGCATGTCTTTTTAAAATTATTATTTTAGCTACTATTAATAAAGCTGCTAGAACATGGAGTGATTTTATCTTCCTTTGCCTTTTCTCATTTCCTGGCTATGTCTGCTAGCTCTCAGTACAGTGTGTTCATGTCCTTCTCGAGCCTTTTAGTAACTATCTACTACTATGAAAACACAGCTTTAAATCCATTGTCTGCATTTTGCCCTTTTTACTCAGTATACATTTATTAATCACGGTAAAGAAAAGATCTCGTATTGAATTATGACATCCTTCTAGTCTAGCCAGCATTGTCTTACCATTTATGATATCCTAAATAAAAATTTTAGATGTAGCTGAATTGAAGTCTCTAGTCCTTAATTATCAAAGAGCTTATGCAAATCCTGTCTTCACTGTAATGATGTTATGATGAATATTTTTCTAAAGAGAATAAATGTTTCCTAATGACCATATTTTATTTCCATAAGTAAATATGGCAGTTGAAATCTATCACAGTTATCAAATTTTCTCTAAACAAGGAAATATAGAAAAGATCCCATAATATCATTATTTGAAAAAATGGAGACATAATTTAAGCTGATTTGTTTTTTATTACAAGAAAACTTGTTCCTGTTTCCAGTTTTGCAATTTTTTAGAAGTCTAATAGCTTCACAGAATGAACATAAAAGGAATTGTTTGATATAATAAGACTTTAAAATCTTTTAAAAATTTCAAAGTCTCCTCCGGTCCTCCCCCCCCTCCCCCCTGCCCTTTTGAGACAGGGACTTTTAAGTAGTTCAAGATGGTCTCAAATTTTCTACTCTCCTGCCTCAGCCTTTTGAGTGCTGAGATTACATGTGTGTTGCCATGCCCCCTCAACTTTAAAGAAAAATATGTGAAGTGTAAAGCTTATTTGTTTTCACTTGCTTGTTTTGGAAAATAGGTAACTGTATATGTCATGTAAACATATATGGGTGTTGGCATGTACATATGTGAAAACACATGCTAGTAAAAAAAAAAAATACTGCCTGGGGCTGGAGAGATAACCCAGGGGTTAAGACTCTGTCTTGCAAACAGAAGGACCTGAGTTCAGATCTCAAGTCCCACGTAAAAACACCAGGTGAAATGGTGAAGGCCTGCACTTCCAGCTCTGAAGGCAGAGCCAGGAAAACTCCAGAGCAAAGGAAATAGGACTTAGAAGCAATCCAAGATGATTCCAGAAGTCACCCTTGTCACCCTTAGTCCTCCATAGGGAAACATAGCACCCTCTGACACACACACACACACGCATGTGCAAAAGTAAATAATTTAAAAAATGCTGTCTATAAAATACAGGCCTTGTGTTTCAGTTTATTAAAAATATTGATTATTTATTGAAAATTTTGATTATTAGACAGTTATATTTCAACTGTTGTATCTTTAGCTTTTTATTGAATATGTGACCTTGATACAAGTACTGGAGCTCTTTTACCTATTGATAGAGTTTCCTTAAAAAGCCAATCTTATGCAACTTTTATCTGTACTGAAAGCTTACAGATCAAGAAAAGATTATGACTCCTTTACTGTTACATTCCTACATCTTTAGGAATTAAGTGCTTTCAAGTGCATTGTCTTTTGCTGGGCTGTTGATTGGTTTTGGAAAGCATAGCTTCATGTCTTTTTTTCCCTGGGCTAGCTGAAGCTCGATGCTGGCCATTACTCTTATTAAAATTCCATTAAATATGCCCTGTCATGAAGCTGCCCTGGGGCTAGGGAGTATGAAAGGGAAATAAGAACAAGTGGGAAATCCCACAGCCTTCTTGAGTGAGAACCGCAGGAAGCCATCTCCTAGTCCCACCACACTTCATTTGCAATCGGGGGCGGGGGGAGGGGGGGGCTGGGAATCTGTATGCAAACTTCTGGTTGGTAGGAAAGAGAGACAGGAGTATGGAAAAGCTTTTCTAGTTTCTAGTCCTCAAATTGCCAGTCTGAGAGTCAGAGATCCAAATCCTTCCAGATAATTCAGCATGGGCCAGAGAGAGACAGTTACTCCATGGGACATTTCAGGTCCAATCAGAAGTTCCTCTGTTCTCAGGCAGTGGCCTTATCCCAATACAGGCGCCAGAAAGCACCAATGGGTTTCACAATTGGGAAAGCACCCTATTACAGTTCCTCTCAGCCTCCCATGCTTTTTTTTTAAATCAAGGAATGAAATCTCCTTTTCTAACAGATGACATGCCAAACATCACTTTCCTCTAGTTTGGCTCTCTACAGTCTTTTATTACATCACAGTTCTTCTTATAGCCGGTTACATCAGGTGCTTCTGAACTTCTTTCTGTAGCCTTTAATCTTTTTGCTTATTCAAATGATAGTGAAGTTATGTACTTACCTGAATAGAAATCAGTTGTTTTTTTCCTCCTGCTTCATTATCTCTTTTTAATCAGATTTGCTTGCCAAGCTGAAAAGATAAATAAATGTTGTAATTTCAGTTACATAAGACACTACTACCATTTATTTCTTTCAGATCTCTATAAAAATGGACTCCAGAGGGCTAACTTTGTACCATTTATAGCTGTCTTGAAGGTAAGAAAAATAATGTCTTTTTCTATTGACTGGCACATCTCGATCTGTCATCAAGGTGTTCTGTAGGATATCAAGCAGAATTCATTCTGATATTTAGATATTGACAACCAAAGAGACCAAAGTAGAAAAGAATTGTTCAAGATAGTACTCTTAAGTATGTGGCAACATTTATGAAGTAGAGTCTAAATTATTCTCTAACTGAAACATTTGATAGTTTGTATTTTATAAACCTTAATTTAAGCTTCGATCATAAATATTATAGTAGAATCTTTAAAGTGAACATTTATTTCAAGAAAAAGTGTCTCTTGTTCTCCGTTTCCTTCAGTCTAATGGCCATTATTAACATGTTTCCCCAGCTATTCTAGAGTACTGTCATTACAAAAATATTCTAATATATTTAAATGTGATTGCTATCAAGTTATCATAAAATTATGTCAAGTTGAGGCACATAAATAGTTTAAATATTTGTGTGTGTCATCACTGCATAGTGTTTAAAATAGCCTTCATTACAATATGATTAAGAAGAAAATAACCTCCTTTTTTGCTGTTAATTTTAAGTAATTTTTGCATGATTATTCAATAATTCTGTAGTCTACCAATATTTATTGAACACCTACTGTGTGCAAAGTACATTAGCTATAATGAGTTAGAATATAATTATAAAATAGGATTTTTTAATTTACTGTGATATAGTTGAGATTGTAAAATGTACACAAATAGGTTGGAAAGATGGTTCAGGGGTTGAGACTCTGTCTTGAAAGCAGAAGGTCCTGAGTTGAGCCCCAGGTCCCATGTAAAAATGCCAGGTGGCCCACACTACTGGTTCTGGTGGGCTTCTGGTGGTATGCAGTATGATTTCCAAAGTCACCCTTGGTCCTCCACAGGGACATACAGTGCTCACAGAGACACACAGTACCCTCTGATACACACACATAAAATAATAAATAAAAAAATTTAAAAATGTACACAAATACAATTAGAAAGTATTATGAAGATAAAGCACAGTTATGTCAAAATTAAGTACCATCATTTTAGACATACTTTTTCTCAGCCATATCAGTGTATTTGAAAAAATAAACTCATTTTATTGAACAAAAACTAAACCTCAAAATTCTTCCTGAGTGGGAAGAGTTAAAATGACTTCAAACGTTCTGCAACATAGTCTAGCAATGTCTTTGACATATACTTTAGTTGAAATTATTGTTGGTGCTAAACTTTGTTCCCTATGCTATACTTAAGAGAATTCAAACATCTGTTTCCTTGACCAATTTTAGGTTCCTAAGGATTTTCATTTCCTTGAGATATTTATAGATGTAGGAGAAGTACTCTGGGAAGATTCATGCTTTTCATAATTTTTTCCTTTATATTCATATTTCATATTTGGGAAGAAGGTAGATGTGCAGTGTGAAAACACCAATATAATACAGTCTATGCAGATAGTAAAATGCAAACAAGGAACTAAGAAAAACAGATGCTAGGAATAGTACCTCCATATAGCATTAAGTGCACAAACTGTAAAGAGAGATGGCTCACAGAATGTAATTTTGTATTTTTTTGCCTTAACTTTTTTTATTTTTGATCAGTAATTTGTCAAATTCCATATGCAACTGAACAAGCTAAAGTGTGTGTGTGTGTGTGTGTGTGTGTGTGTGTGTGTGTGTGTATCAGAGAGTACTGTGTGTGCCTGCGGAGGTCTAAAGGAAACTTCAGAAATCATTCTGGATTGCTCCACCTCCTTCCAGCTTTGCTGTGGGGTTTCCCAAGCTCTGCCTTCCAGAGGTAGAAGTACAGATTTCCACCATATCTGTCTGACATTTTTCATGGGATGAGGGATCTGAACTCGGGTTGTTCTGCTTGTGAGGCAGAGGCTTAACTCCTGACCATTTCTACAGCCTCTGAATTTCTTTTTTTTATTATTATATATTCAATTGTGCGTGTGCGCGTGTGCGCGCGTGTGTGTGTGTGTGTGTGTGTGTGTGTGTGTGTGTGTGTGTGTGTGTGTATAGAACCACGGACGAATTCGGGAACCACCATGGACGCCTCCACCTCCTCCTTGTTTACTCTGCCCCGGGATTCACAGGCTCTGCCATACCAGGACCAGAAATGCAGGCCTCCCCCGCTTCGGCCCAGCGTCTATACGTGGGGTCTAGGATCCGAACTCAGGACCTTCTGCCTGCAAGGCAGAGGCTTAACCCCTGAGCCACCTCTCCAGTCCCAGCCTCTGAATTTCATTTTCATTCTCTCTCCCATGCTTGATTTTTCTGGCGAGGGAAGAAAACCAGAGATGAATAATAATTTGGCCCTGAACGTGACACTTCCGAGAATTGAATACTTGGTGGCGGGCGATAAAATGTCTGTTGTTCCAAAGCTTTTTCACATATAACAGAGCTTAGCACCATTAAAAAAATTAACTGACCTGGTTTCTCTGCAGCTTGTTTGTGAATGAAGTTTCCTTTGGGAAGAGAGGTGGTTTCTTTTCAATTAAATAATAAACTGCTTATTCACAGTTCACTTTCATTTTGGCCCAGCTAAAAGACATATCCAGTAGAATTTGACCTTAAAACATGTATACAGGCGATCTAGCCCTTCATGGCCCTCTAGTGCCATGAGTCCATTTCCAACTGCCTACTTCCCTTAAAGGCTCCCCTGTTTCTTGTTCCTTGCTCCTCATAAATTCCATGCCTAGGCATTGTGAGCTCATGAGCTCCCTAGCTCCTCATGGCACTCCACATCTGGAGTCCATGAGTTCCAACCTTTCTCTTCTCTAATAAACTCTACCTTAATCCTCTAAAAAATGTATAGAATCTTGGTTTAATAAAAAGATTGTAAACAGGATTGGAATTTATTGGGGGGAAAAGAATATTGTAAATCCATTTTTTCCTTATGTTCCTGTCTAATACACAGAATAACACTTTCTTAATACACCATTGGAACTCATGCTTCGTTGCTTGAGGTATTGAAAAATAAGAAAAACTTATGTTAGCTCTTAATAAATAATGATACTTTCAAAAGATACGGGGATGATAAGGAAAAAATTGCGTGATTATAAGCTACAGGTTCATTACTAGATGAATAAATAAAATGTGGTATGCTTATAGGGTGGAATAGTATTCGACCATAAAAAGGAATGTAGCTCTGATCTATTCTATCACATGAATGGGCTTTGAAAACACTATGGTAAAGGACATATATCACCTTACCCATATATAAGAGGTATCCCGAAGAGACAAATTTACAGGGAACAAAAGTAGAATAGAGGTGCTGGGAGGAAGGATTGGATAGATGTTGGTTAGTGGATGCACAGTTTCTGTATGAGACGATGGAAGGTCCGGAAATGGACAGTGGAGATGGTCATGCAATGTAGTGTATGCACTTCAGATCAGTTGGTTAGGATAGTAAATTTTGCACTATGTACATTTTCCATAAAATTTGTCCATTAAAAAATAAGGGTTTGGGAGATGGCTTAGTGGGTTAGGTGCTTGCTCCACAGAGTGATCTGAACCAGAGTTCAGATACCCAGAACCATGTAAAATCTGGGGAGGTGTGGCAGTCATCTTGAATCCTAGCACTAGGGAAGCAAAATAAGAGGTCCTGGGCAAACCGGATGGTTAGAATAGTGGATTGATGAGCTCTGGGTGCAATTAAGAGTTCCTACCTCAATAATAAAAGTGGAGGGGCCTAGGAAGATAGTCAGTAGTTAAAGCCTTTGCCTTACAAACAAAAGGACCTGAGTTTGGCTCCTTAGATCCAAAGTAAAAAAAAAAAAAAAAAAAAAAAAAAAAAAATGCCAGGTAGATATGACACCAGCCTGCAATTCCAAAAGGAGAAGCTGGGAAACCTCAGAGCAAAGCAACAAGGCGGAGACCAATCTAGGATGATTCCTGATGTTACCTTTGGGCCTCCACAGGCACATATACTCAAGTACCTTCTGGTAAACACATACACATACACACACACAAACACACACACACAGTGGAGAATAATCAAAGAAAGATACTTGATGTCAACTTTGGGCCTCCACACATACATGTACCTGTGCTTCCACATGCATGTATACATGTTCACATGTGTGTGATTCACACACGTGCCCCATCCCTCCCCATATACATGCAAAAAGTAGTCAATAAAAGACTCAAATCTCATAAATTATGAATATTTTTCCAAGTTTCAGCTGAATCACCCATACTAAAGACCAGGAAGATCTTGAATTAATGTGAAAAGACAATCCATTGATGATAGCATCAATCAAGATGACAGAGAATTATCTGACAAAGATTTGAAGTAGTCATGATAAAAAATGCTTCAACAGGCAGTTGAGAATATTCAGGAAAGTAAGAGTCATCATCGTGGAATGATTTTAAAATTTTCTAGTCACACATTATATTGAATCACTTTAAGCCTGCATGCAACACAGGACACAGCCTCCAAATACATAAGGGAAATGAATGAAATATGGAGGAAAAACATTCACAGAACAGGAGATGCTTTTTATAAGCCCGTCCACAATTGGTAGGAAATAAAGACAGACCAATTACCACACACAACAACTGGAGATAGTAGCCTCTAGAATTTGCAGAAGATTCATATAAGTTGTCCTCATGGTGACTCATAAATCACATTTCTTTTTTTATTATTTATTCAATTGTGCGTAGAACCACGGGCAAATTCGGGAACTACCATGGACGCCTCCACCTCTTCCTTGTTTACTCTGTCCCGGGATTCACAGGCTCCGCTCTACCAGGACCAGAAACGCAGGCCGCCCCCACTTCCACCCGTGGGGTCTAGGATCCGAACTCAGGACCTTTCGCCTACAAGGCAGAGGCTTAACCTCTGAGCCACCTCTCCAGCCCCATAAATCACATTTCAATACGTGTGAAAGCTGTCACACAGAGTACATTTCCCCTTTACAGCAGGACCAAGCATTTTGAAATACTATAATAACAAAAGGACAAGTAAGACATTCCTCTGTTTACTAATACAGAAACATACTACCAGATAGCATCTGGACTGAATCGCACACGAGGTTGGGAAAAAATGTCTTTGAGGACTACTCATGAGCCATACCTGAGAATTTTACCCCACCCCATTTTTGGACAGGGGCCCAGACTATCCTTGAACTTCAGTTTCCTGGGTGCTGAGATTACAGCATTCATTCCTATGGTATAATAATAGTCTATTGTATGTACACCTCACAACCTAATTTGGATATTTGGGATGTTTTCACCTTTTTTTCCTATTATGAACCAAGCTGTTCTGAACATTTTTATGCAAATATCTATTTGAACTCTGGCTTTTGGTTCTTTGTGTTATGCTCAGAAGTGGAACTACTGGATCATATGGTATATAGTTACTTTCTTATTACTTCTTTATGGCTGGGAAGACATGACAGCAGTATGAAGCAGCTGGTCACATTGTGTATACATTCAGGGAGCAGAGAGAGAGAGAGAAAGAGAGAGAAGATATCATCTGGGTTTATTTAGTCAGTCCATATTTAGAGTGAATCTTCCTTCCTCAGTTAAACCTTTCTGGAAACATCTTTACAGACATACCTCTGAGTGTGTTTCCATGGTGATTTTAAATTCAATCAAGGTGACAATGAAGGTTAACTATTATGTATAATAATAATTTTTAAAAAATATTTTATTTTTTTGTGTTTGTGAGTGTGTGTATGTGTGTGTCAGAGGGCACTGATTGTCCCTGTGGAGGACCAAGGGTATTTTCGGGAATCATCCTGGATTGCTTCTACCTCTTTCTTGCTTCGCTCTGGGATTTCTCAGGCTCTGCCCACCTGGGCTGAAAGTGCAGGCCTGGGCTGTTTCTGCCTGGCATTTTTTACTTGGTACCTGGGATCCAAACTTAGGACCTTCTGTTTTCGAGAAGTCTTAACTCCTGACCATCTATCTCTAGCCCATAATTATTTATTTATTAAATGCTCATACTGTTCCTACAGTGGCTACAACAGTTTGTATTTCCACCATCAAGGAACAGCGTTCCAGTTTCTCCATATTCTTGCCTGAACTTGTTTTTCTTTTTTTAATTTTTATTTCTTCTTTTTTTAATTTTTTTTATTTATTCAATTGTTTGTGTGTGTGCGCGCGCATGTGTTGAACCAAGGGTGAACTCAGGAACCATCGTGGACTGGTTCTGCCTCCTCTTTTTGCTCTAACCCGGGATTCACAGGCTCTGCCCACCAGGACCAGAAACGCAGGCCGCCCCCACTTCGGTCTGGCATTTGTACATGGGATCAGTATCCGAACTCGGGACCCTCTGCTTGCAAGGCAGAGGCTTAACCCCTGAGCCATCTCACCAGCCCTTATTTCTTCTTTTTTATCTTAAGTGTTTTATTTATTTACTAGAGAGAGAGAGACAGACAGACAGACAGAAAGCTTACAGGTGCACTGTCAGAGGACAACTTTCCATGGTCAGTTCTTTCCTTTTAACCTGGTATATTCTTTGTGGACCTTGTTTAAATTATATATTTTAGACAACTTTTGGAGACTAGTCTGAAAGGAGAACCAAAAGCACTGGTTTGTTTTTGTTTTCATTAGCATATATTAATTATATATAATGGTGAGGTTCCTTATGATGTTCCACATGTGTTTATAATGTATTTTGATCATATTTGTGTCCATTACCCCCCTTTCATCTATTCTCAGGGAAGATCTCAGAAGAGGAGGAAAAATTAGGAACTGGAGGATGGACAAGAGGGAAATCTTGCTTATATGCACGACAGCCATTGCATTCTTGAGCTCATGACAGCAGCACAAGCTTTGCCCAATATCAGGCCCATTAATGTTCTGCCATGGATGTAGGAGGAATCCAGGGGCCACTACCCCTCCCTGAACATTTATAGGTAATTAATAGTTGCAAAGGAGAAGCATTGACAAGGCTCGAACTCTCCTTGAGGGTCTATTGGCAGTTAATGGTTGCTGGGGAAGAGGGAGATATTTTCCTCAGTAGTGCAGTCACTAATAAATTGTCCACACTTCTGTAAATGATCCTTCACCCCATATTCACATAAGTAACCCTAATGACTCTCCATTGGGTTAAAAAAAATGAAAGCAGAATGACCACTCTCTGTGGGAACCACCACCTACTGTAAACAGAAGCTTCTCTGAACAAAGCTGAGAACATAACTAGTCTCTGGGTATAAACACAAATAATTATAAGGCAGTTTGATAGGCATCAGGTCCACTGAGCAAAACAACAGCTTTATCTTTCTAAGCTTTGGGCTTTCAACCAAGTTTACAGTGCTAGGCATATATTTCCCTCTGTGGAACAGACCTCTAATCCAATTACAAAGTGTCTGGTTACTCCCGTAACAGTCATGCCACCATTGTACTGATGAACACATCTTATCTAGAAGGTTTATAAACAAGCATGCAGTGCTCACAGTTGGTTATTAATTGAATTTGATCTGTGTTCCTGCTTGCAGGGCAAATGCCCCATCCATAGAGCCATCTCAGTAATCAGAACATGAAATTTCTTTTTTCATGTCCTGTGAGATCTCTGTTGCTGAATTAACAACAAGGATGCTGAAGCACATGGAAAAAAGGTCTTGGTCTGAACTCGGAGTTTAAGATTGCACATGCTAAGATATTTAAAAAGAATATTAAAGTGATACTTAAAAGTCAAATAAAAGTTACCAGGCCAGTTGCAAAAGGCATTGATCAAGAAGGAAAGGAATATGGAAAAGCATTTAAAATGTTGATTAGTTGAGATTTTCATAAAGTAATTATTACTATTCTGTTTACTTGAGACTTGGAGACATTGAATAAAACTTGGGTCCCCTCTCTAAATAAAAGCAAGGTATATTTGGTACTACATGTAAACAAAAAAGAACACTTTTGCATTTAATGCTCTTATGTGGGAGGATGATTAAGGCCTTGGGAGATGGTTCAGTGAATAAGGCACTTGCCATGCAGTCCTGATGACCTGAGTTTGACCCTAGAATTCATGTAAAGTTAGAAAAAAGAACTAACTTTGTGAAGTGCACTGTGGAATGTGTGCCATGCATACATGCACCATACACACAATGGTAAAGAAATTAATTTTTTAAATTAATTTATTTTTGCACATGTATGTATATCAGAGGGCACTGCTTATAGTAATTGCTTAGTTTTACAGCAAAGAAAGATACATATCTATACTTAAGTGCTGGAGAGATGGCTCAGGGATTAAGACTTTGCCTCAAAAGCAGAATGTCCTTAGTCAGATCCCAGGTCCCACTAAAAAACTCCAGGCAGAAATGGCAGGAGCCTCAACTTCCCGCCCTAGTGGGTGGAAACTGGGAAATCCCAGAGCGAAGCAAGAAAGAGGTAGAAGCAATCCAGGATGATTCCTGAAGTCACCCTTGGTCCTCCACAGGGACATAGAGTGTCCTCTGATACATGCATGTGCGCACATGCATACATACACACACACAAAATAAAAGAAAATAAATAATATTGATTGTATGTTTCAGCCTTTTACACTGCATATTTTAAAGTAACCTGTCATAATCTGTATCAGTGTCAGCATCGAAAATCTTTTCACACTCCAGCAACAGAGTCCCTTCAGTAAAGATAATAGTCTTTGAAACTTAAAATCTTTACTTTTTGTCCCTTTAAAGTTTGTAGGTCTTGATCCCTCTAATACATGAGGGACAAACAACCATTTGAAATACTGTATGTAAAAAATGAATTTCTTCCTGTAAGCTGCGATTTGCTTATGTGATACAAATCATGCATTAGTGTATATTTAGTGGTAGAGTTCAGAGTAAGTGTCTTTTAAAAACTTGTTGGAGGGCTGGTGAGATGGCTCACCAGGTAAGGCACCTGGTTGCAAGCTTGGTGACCTGAGTTCAAGCCCCAGGAAGCCCACATGGTTCCTGTGTTCTTTCTCTCTCTTTCTCTCTCTCTCTCTCTCAAGTAGGTTAAATATTAAAAAAGCCAGAATTTGTTGGGTAAGTGACAGGCCTGGTAGGTCAAAACCTGAGAGGGAGGTCCAGTATCAATTTAGATGCTTCAATAACTTGAGGTGATCAACTTTGTTGTCAACTTTCTTAGATTTCTTCAATCTCCAACATTTTATTTATTATTTTGCAGTACTGAGGATCTAACCCAGAACATTGCAGAGGTCGGACAAATGTTCTACCACTGAACCACATCCCCAGCCCCAATGTTTTATGTTGTTTAAATATTATTTATTTATTTATGGGGGGAGGAAGATGTGTGTGTGCATATAATGGAATATGGGTGGAGATCAAACACAACTTTTGGAAGTAGTCTTTTCATCATGTGGACTTCAGGGAATGGAACTTAAGTTACCAGATTTGTAAGTAGGCACCTTACTGAGCTACCTCACCAACCCATTTTTACATTTTTTTAATTGATTGGTTGATTGATTGATGAAGTCTTGTTTTGCTACTCAAACTGTCATGGGACTCTCTATGTAACCCAGGTTGGCTTTGCACTTGCAGCAATCCTCCTGTCTCACCTTTCCAAGTGCTAAGATTGCAGGTTTGAGCTACCATGCCCAGCAATTTAGTTTAGTGGCAGAATGCTTACCTAACAAGCACAAGGACCTGGGTTTGGTCCCAAGCATGGGAAAAAAAATTCTTAAATGTGTATTCATTGAATAATGTTCAATCCTTATAATCTGTATTATCATCATTATTTAATATTATTGTGGGACTGGAGATGGGTTAGTGGTTAAAGCCACTCCCAAGCAAAGAGTTCGGATCCTCAGATCCTACCTATAATTGTGATGGATGGCCTGTAATTCTAGCTCTAGATAGTGGAGCCTGGGAATTCTTAGAGTAAGTTGGCTTAGAGTAAGACAGACTAGCTCTAATGGTGTGGTATTCCAGTGTATGCATGTATATATACCCACTCACACAAGTATACCCACTCACATGCAAACGCAAGCGCATGCACACACACACACACACACACACACACACACACACACACACACACCATATATACATACATGAAAAGAAAAACAAACAACAACATCAAAATAACATTGTTGTTAAAGGAAAATAATGTGGACTGGTATCTTGATCAGAAGAATCAGATTTTAGGTTAATTTCAACCAGACCATTATTATTTGCCTTCATGAAGGATTGACTGGAAACATTGTTGTTCCCATCAATCAGATTCCAACAATCAGAGGTATTTTAGACCAGTACTTTATATTCATTCCCTCACTTATCTCACATGATTGATTTTTGTTTGACTCATTCTATAATGAGAAAAATTTTATTCATAAATTTTACAGTTAACAAGTTCCTTATGAATTTTATTAATTTTATTTTTATGTTTTTCTCAATGTCTAACAGGAAAAATCTAAATGTAACCCCCTAAGACAGTGGTTTCTGTGCACTGTTCCATGTCGTATTTTTGACAGTGACAGATCTCCATATCAGTAGCTTAGCATTTTAATTCTTTTCTACAATGGCAGCAATCTATCGTCTTTCTTAGTTTTTTTTATTTCCTCTTAAAATTAAATATTAGATGCTTTGTTGCTTACTAGAGCAATAACTATAGAGTGGTGAACAGTAACCAACAAGACATTCTACAATCTAATCTTTTCTTTAATTTCAGTTGAAAAATGAAATCAGAGAAAATATAGCACTGTATATAGCACTAACTCTCATGGCTCCCCCTTTCTGATAAAACACTGTTCAGTTGAAAAGCACCTTGGTATGATTTGGTTTCACGTAGTTGAGCTTAAGTATGCAACACGTAAAGATAGTTGAAAATTGAAGGGAATAGCAGCTTTGTTAATATTACTGTTTCCATAATATTTGTTTAGTGTTCAGGTAATGACTACATATCTTTAGTTGGTAATGATCCTGGATTATTGTGTATTATTTATTTTTTAAAATTAAACTGTATGTTAGTCTTTAAACTTGTTTTCTGGGATTTTTTTCTCTCTTATCCTAACCATGAGCAATTTGAGAAAATTCTCCCTGTGCGCCATCCCATTGCAGACTTTAGAGAAATTGTCTGTACTCTACAGACGAAACATTGCAGTGTTCAGCCTGTGTTCAGCTGTCCATCCTTAGGATGTATAGCCTGGAGAAATAAATGTCTTATTTCTAGCCATCATTTTCACTGCCATGAGGCTGATGTGTTGGTTTGTTATTGGAACTCTCCGTGCTAGAGCTCAAAGTTGAAGTCAGCTTCTGCTGCTGACCGCTGTGTAGTCACCTGAGAGCCTAGAGGGGGATTAAACCATTGTCAGCGACAGTGTCTTTACCTATGAGTTGCCTTTTTAATACTTAGGATGGAAAGAAAGCAGAAGACACAAAAACAGCAGCAGATGAACTCCTGAACTGAGCAGAACTCCTGCATTCCCCTACTCTGAAAGGTTCACTTGAACCCTAATGGCTAAGATCTTTTTTCACCAAAAAATATCATCGTTTGATATGTAAAACATTTCTGTAATTAACAACTTTTAGGCAGGTAAGGTAAAGAAATCTACCCAAGATATTTTCATCAATTAATTTATTTCATATGTACTTGATAAAAACTATTTAAGAAAATTATCTGTGGCAACGGGAATTAAACTTTGTTGCTAATGGGTTTTTTTTATTTTGTGTTATTAAAGCGAATAGGTTTTTAGGATTAAACATTGTTGTAATGAAGACTTATAATTCTTGACTATCTTTTTCCCAGAATGTAGACTTTGTGAAGTGTAGAAAAAAATAAATGGTAAATTGGGATGTATGCTTTTTAAAAATATTTTTTCTCATTGTTTAATAAAATGAAAATACTTTTCCATAAAATATATCAAATTTGCATGTAGATATGAAATGCAACAAGCTATGGTTTACGTGCAAAGCGTATTTTTTAGGACTTGAATTCTTCTCTTTGAATAGTTATTTTCAGTTTAATAGCAAGAAATCGGTCCTGTGATGACAAAATGGCTTAAAGGAAGTGTGTCTTAAATATGAATTAGTTGCTTCTTTGAATCATGAGATAAATTAGTTTAATTGCACGTGGCAATTTTCTTGGCTAGTGATGTAATGTGAAATAGAATTCTCCCTTTCCCCTCCCTTGAAAACTCGGCCAATTAATAGAACTTTTAAGCTCTTTGTCACAGGCCACCATGGCGGTCCGCAGAGAAGAACTTTAATCCAATAAACTTTTCATTTAGATCATGAAAAGCAAGCGTGAGGAGCTGCTCCCATAAGAGAGGGCGTGGCTTTGATTCCACTCAGGAAGAGAGGCAAGGAATTTGCCAAATTAACCAAGAGGTCCTCATATTTAGTGCATAAATGTGTCAAAACTAACAGAATCATTATTTAATTTGCTTGAACTCTATATTGAGGAAACTCTAAAAAGCCACAACTGTTTTCTTCAAAGCCTTCACTGTTGGGCTGGCTGGACAGGGCAGAGGGAGGTTGTGAGAACTCTGCATAGCAAATAACGCTGGCCGAAGCTGGTCAGAAAAGGGAATAGATAATTAGGCGTAATTAGCGTGTATGAATCGTTGTCTCTCTGCCCTTAGCTTGAATAAATTTTGAAGAAAAAACCCTGGTGGTGCAGATCCTTTGATGTGGGAAGAGTCATTGTGGCTGGGTAGTCCCAAGGCTGTGTTTTATACTTTTTACATAATGGCCGTGATACAGAAAGACTGAATGGGCCCTGTACCCCCTGTCTGCTTTCCTCCAAGGACTTCTGGATTCTCTTGAAACAAACCGCGTCACCAGTTTTCAGTTGTTTCTAATGAGGGATCGGACCTCATCAAGGCTCAGGGGAAGCCATCTTTAGCTTTGTTTGAATCTCAACCACAGTGCTCCCCACCCCCCCTTTCTGGGAACTCTGTCCTCTTAAATCAACACTTCTCCCCCCATCACCCTCTTAGCTTGCACCTCTAATAAGAGGAAGGAATAGCTCACAAGAAAGCCAAGCAGGAAAGTTAAACAAAAATGAATGCATAAGGGAAAACATATTTCTATAGTTTCAATCCCATATGAAAAATATCCTCCATGTATTACTCTAACTTCAAATAAATAATATTCTATAAGGTTGTTTCATAATAAAAAATTATGAGAAAATGTACAAGGAATAATTTCAGGTTGCTTTTGCAAAGAACTTTTCTTAAAATGGAGTTACAATAAGTATAATGAAAGGATGTTACTAGCTACCTTTAAGTTTGTAAATGGAAGTCAGTTTGGTTTAAATATTAGTCACTATTATTAGTTTAAGCTTTTTTTTTCAAGTGAAATATAGATTTGGGAACCTAGCTCTGTGTTCAAAATAATCTATCAAGTATTCATTACTAGGAAGATAAGAAATTATTCCTGAAAAAAGCACTGTTTCTATTTTGAGGTTTCCCAAGAGACCTACACTAACTAAGGCACCTAAAATGCCGGATATTAATTTGTCCTGACAATTGAATCATGTTCACCTTGATGTCCCAAAATGCTTTTGAATTAAACATCAGGAAAAAAAAATCAGTCACTTTAAAACTCTAACTTGGATATTTTTCAGGGAGGTGGAAGGAGAGCTGAATAAATTTTTATATTATTGTCTATATTAGAATAGTTGCCTCTAAGTTTTATATTTCTAATAAATTTTCAGCTTTTTCCATTGCTTTTTGGAATAACACTAAAAAAACCAAAACCAAAATCAACAACAAAAAACCCTTCCCTTTACATGCTTAAGTGCCCAAATTTCCTTCTAATTAATATTCTTCTTTTAACCTATTTTAATTATAATTTAGTCATCAGTGATCCATTTCTTAATGCGTAATTTGTGATTCTATTTTTATAAGTGTGGCTTTGCTTTAATATAGTATTCTCGTGACGTTTTGATTCGAGATAGACTTCTTTCAAGCCACAATGCTCTGAGATGCTTTTGGCTACTTAACCCACTTTGCATATTGTACCATTTGTAGAATAAAGTAGCCTTTTATACTTGAAGTTGATTTGAACTCTGAAAGGCAACACCTGAACATCTCACAGAACTGGATAATTATGGCTGATTGTGTTTTTCAGGTATAGGTCACGGGAAATTCATTTGGGGTAAAGTATGTACAAAGCTAAGAAATATGCAGATTTTCTGTTGTAGGATTGTGTAAAAATTATTTACAGTTAATACTTGCATAAAGGTTAGAAAGGTTGATGAAGTGATATTTAGTTTTGCTTTACTATTCACTGCATGTCAGAATGTAATTATGACTGATTCATGAAACTGTCTTAGAAACGAACCATCTTTATTAAAATGCTGATCAAGATAAGAGCTGACAGTAATAAAGAATAGAACATTTTAGTCTTGTTGCTTTTGAATGATTGCTAATTACCCCAGAGGTCATGTATAGTGCTTGGTAGGATTCATTGACATTATTTCTTTTAAGTCTGCTGTTTCAACAACATCTGAGCATGAAGACACAAACTGTGTGCACATTGAACAATAGTTTGGCCAAGTTTTCAAGCTTCGAGATATCTAAAAAATCTTTTCCTACTATGTGAATTCAGCTTATCTCTATCAGAACAATAGTGAAGAAAGGTGGATAGTAAAGAATACTTCGCATGTTCATTTACTAACAACTGTGTCTGTACTTCCCATTTTTAAATTAAGTGTTACGCAACATATACAGGTTATTGAGACAATGTCACTTCTGAATAAATATGCAAACATATGAAATTAATGAAGACAAAAATGTATATTGGTCTTTAAATCCACAGAAAGGAGTTCTTCATGTACAATCAGAATATACTCTATCAGGAGCTAGGTTTCAACTTGTTTTTGTTGAATATAAACTTTGTAATTCATTTTTAAGGACATGGAAATCTTTGTATTATATTCCTTAGCTAATAGTGACGGTTAGGCTACACATATTCTTAAAGTGTAGTTAGAAGTAAATGCTGGTTTAATGTCTAAAAATCCTTTATAAATCTTTATAACTGAAAGTATAAGAATGTTATATATGTAGCTATAGCTGTATATACAATCATACAATTGTCACACATGTTTCTATGGTCTCTGGGATGTGGCATAGAAACCAAGAAATTAAGAAGTCTGTCTTTGTGAGCCTAGCCCTGTCACCAACATAAACAAGCACTTACTTCCAAAAGTTGTGGGATTGGACTACAAGATTACTGAGGCTCTTAGGATGTTGAGAATTTTTAAGGTTAAATTTTAGAAATTTACTTGTAAATTATTTCTTTTGTCTTATGATATATTCTTTTTCTAAACAGGCTTCTAAATATGCCACTAACATGCTAGGCCAGCTAGTCTACAGAAGCCTAACTACCTAACATAGCTCCAGCATCCTACTCTAGTAAAATAAAAGCAATGTTTTGATTTCAGCATGTTTTATTAGTTGCTTGGTTACTGGAGATACTGTTATTGAACTAATGCTGCCATTAAAGAAATTAGGGTGTTCTTATGCAAAAATGTAAGCACACCAACAAATTAATATAGGAAATATTATACTAAGATATAGAGTGAGTAGGTGTGATCAACTGCGTACAGGGTAACAATGCTAACAATGATGAAATAGTTAAAAGCACAATTTTCAAAGAGTTTTCCACCTTCTGTAACACTAGCAGTTGTAGACAGAAGAATGAAATAAGAATTTATTTGAATTGTGTATTGTCTCCTATGTGTTTACGAATTTCAGAGAGTAAAAAAACTGAATCTTTGCTAGGTCTTGTTTTTCCTTTATATTGATGAATGGCTGCCATCACTCTTGATGATTTTGTTTCTACTCCAACTGGAATGAAGTGGACAAGATTTAAAAGGGAGAAGGAAAGGGTAGAGGAAGAAAGCTAAAAATAATTCAGGGTATATGGGAAGAGATTACCTGATGTGAAGTTAAGTAGATAGATTAGGAAAAGAAGGAGCTGAGAAATACAGAACAAGACATAGGCAGAAACTCTTTCTGAGGGGCTTTAGGGAGGGCTGGTATTCTAGGTTGCAAACAGAGGCTAAGAGCTTATTTAACATGAGAAGTGTCCTTGGTATGTGCAGAAGGCAGAATGCACAGAGAGTAGTGTACATGCTAAGCATCTCACAATTTGGAGAATGTCTGGAAATAAGAACGATCAAACTTTTAAATAACTGTAGCACTGGCATAGCATTAGGCAATCAGAACAAAGATTGAGTCATGCTGAATTTATACTATACTGATGTAGGCTGTGAAAACCAGGCTTGCCTATCCATAAAAGTGTTTTGGCTGGGACTGGTGTAATAACTCAGTGCATAAGGCACTGGTGACATGAGTTCAACCCCCAGAAAGTCACATGGTGGAAGGAGAAAACTGACGCCAGAAAATTGTCCTTTGACCTCTACTAATGTACCCTGGCATGCATGCATGCATTTTCTTGCTTTCCTTCTGTTTTGAGTAAACAGATTTTTTTAAAAAAATTACTCAACATTTTTTTAAAGTGCCTTGTGCACTTTGTGCACAGGGTTTCAGAGTGTGAAGGGACTTTGGGAACACTTTCCTTTCTACCTTATTATACATTGTGAACATCTGAAGCTCAGGTCTGATATTATTTTACTTAAGACTATACAGCTAATAGCAGAACCAGGTGTGAAATCCAGACTTCTTCCACTTTGTTGAGAGGTTCACAAAACCATGTACAAAGGTGTGTATGTGTGTGTGTGTGTGTGTGTGTGCACTCATTTTATTTCTGTATCACATATGTTACTGCCTTTGGGTAATATTGATCATATTTTTTCATCAATCATGAATTATTGATCTTTTTTAAATAAAAGTGTAATCTACCTTACTAGTCTAGCCTTAGTCATATATAGCAATTCATTGAATATAGCAATATCAAAACTTTTAGCTACTAGCTTAAACTTACTCCTCATAATTTTTAAACTAAATAACTTGGAAGTCTGATTAAAGCTTCATTTTTACTAGAATTATTGACATAAAATGAATGAATGAATGAAATGTCAGATCAAAGTATAAGGATAAGACTATCACTTCTGACTAAGTTGCCATCTTGGCTTAAAGATACTTAACATACAAAGTACTATTTTATCAGGAAACTGAAATATTAATGACATTGAAGGTCTTGAAAAGTTGGTCTAGGTTGTGTATAGTTTTCCACTGATATATAAAGACAATATATATATTTTCTTTTAAAAATGTTTCATTTATTTGCTTATTTATTTTGGAGTACTGGGACACATCCCAGGTCTTCATGCCTGCTGGGCAAGTATCTGTTAATACAATTTTCTTATTATTTGAGTGGGGGCGGAGAAGGTACACACATGGATACCATGGCATTGGGTTGGGGCTGGATTTAAGTGAACTTCAGAGAAGTCAGTTCTCTTCCACCATGCGAAATCTTCCAGGATCGATTCAGGACTCCAGGTTTGCATGTAGGCACCTGGACCAATGGTTGAGCTATCTCACCAGCCCATAAATACCTTATTTTCTTAGAGTCTAGCTATTGTTTTAAAAGTCATTGTATCTAAGACAGATGGGTCGGAAAAGCAAATCATTGGCATTCTGAGTGAGGTCATAGGGTAGAGTTGATCCGGTCAGAGATTTCCATTTTGCTTACTCATGGTCACAGCGGCTAGAGGATGATTGCTAGATTGTTCTGGATTATTTAAATAGCCATCCCCACTTAAACATTCCCACCCTCCGTGTTACCCCTTCCACTCTCATTCCCGTGTGCTTTGGTACCCTTCGCCTCCTTCCGGTCCCTTTCCCCCTCCTTTCCTGGGCCCTAGTATAGTTTCTTGGCTTCTACACACACTTTTTCATAAATGTACATATAGGAAAATTCGAGTTCCAGTCACACAGACCCCCTGCAGCTGCTGTGCGAGGTTCCATCGCTCCCCTTGGAGTTTGATAGTCCATCTGATACTGGCACATCTGTTGGAGGGAACGGGAACTCTGCTGCACTGAAAAGCATTTTTTAGCAGCAGATCTAGAAATTAATTGTTTCAATGGAAGAATGCTTGAGAGTCTTAGTGGTGCTCAAAGAAGTATGGAATGTGAGGTAAAAAGCTAACTTTGTAAATCTACTTTTGTGTAGGTTGAGATGTTGAGATCTCTTTTTGGACCAATCTGTAGTCGCTCATTACCAAAGTCATCTGCCCCATCCGTGTATTTTTCGTAGTAGTTTTATACCACTCCACTCACCTAACAGGAAGACTGCTTTGTTAGTGTCATGTCTATAGCAACTCACTTACTGCCTCATTCATTCAACTCGTTCTTGGCAATTCGTGGCCACTTACGTCCTTTCCTGCTATTTAGAAGAATGGCATTTTCTTTTTATCTCATTTTATCTATACATAAACTAGAAGGAAGTCTGAAGTAGTTGCTTTTGCATTGCTGTGACCAAATACCTGATGGAAACAATTTGAGGGAGGAAAGATTTGTTGTGACACATGGCTTTTGAGGGATTTCAGTTTATACCTGGCAGGGAAGGCCTGGAGACGGAGCCAGAGCCAGAGAGCAATGCTTGAATGAGAGGCTGGGATAACGCTCAAAGGCTTATCTCTTTCCTCCAGTCAGGCCTAAAGGTTCCACAGTTTCAGAGAAGTTCAGTACCTCGCATTGAAACATGAGCCTGGAGAGACATTTCATATTCAAACCGCAATATTTCTTTTCATTCTTGGATCACAGTGGTTCATAATGCAGAATGCTTTCAGTCCATTTTCAAAAGTTCCCACAATATTAACAGCCCAGACATCTTTTTGACTTATCATTCTTTTTAATTTGAGTCCCTGTAAAATTAAATCAAAACAAAACAAGCAAACAAACAAATATCAAAAGTTACATACATCCAGTTTCCAATTCCCAGTATTCAGTGGCCAAAAGTTAGCATTTCCAATCCAAAAGAAAGGAATAAGAGAATAGTAAGGAAAGACTGAACTAAAGCAAGACCAAAACCCCACAGGACAGACATTAACCCTGCAGCTCTGTGTTTAGCATCTAATGCCTTGCTATCTGGAGTGCATGTGGCTTCTCTCTGAGGCCAACTTCAGGCAGTGCCTGTCTCTGTCTTTCATTTCCTTTTTACTATTGCATTAATTACATATAATATGTCTAATTATGACATATTCCTATGTTTATATAGTATATTTGATCATATTCCTCTGTTTCCCTCTTTAATCTCTATTCCCACGCCTACTCTGGTCCTTTTTCTACCAAGTCCCTATTCTCTTTTGCTTCTCTATCTTTGTCTCTCTCTGTCTCTGTCTCTATCTGTCTGTCTATATAACTTTTAAGGTTCTATTTTCTATTTCTGCAGAGAATGGTATTAGATTTTTTGTTGGAATTATGTTGAATCTATAGGTTGCCCTCAGTAGAACAATTTTTATAATATTAATATTTTCTAATCCATGAGTCTGGAAGGTCTTTACATCTTCCTCAATTTCTTTCTCCAATGTGTTAAGATTTTTTATTGTAGAAGTTTTTCTTTTCCCCGGTAACTTTATGCCAACGTATCTATTGTGAATGAAATCATTTGTTTGTCATTGACTGATAGAAACGCTACTGGTTTTAGTACATTAATTTTATATACAGTCACTTTGCCAAAAGTGTTTATCAGCTTTAAAAGTTTTTGGTTGTTCGCAAATAAGGATATTTTGATAACTTCCTTTACTATTATTTGTCTCCTTTTATTTTATTTTCTTATCTTACTGCTCTAGCTAAGATTTCCAGTACTATATTGAATAAGAATGGGGTTAGTGAACACCTTTGTTATTTTTCCTGATCTTAATGGAAATGCTCCCTTTCTCTATTTAGTATGATTTTTGGTTATAGGTGTGTAAAATGTAGTCTTTATCATGTTGAGATACATTCTGTCCATTTCTGGTCTCTGCAGGGATTTTTATCATGAAGAAATGTTGAATTTCTTAAAGTCCTCTCCTGGATTTATTGGTGTTCATATGATCAAGCTCATGTGTGATATATTTCTTTTTTTTTTTTAGATTATAAAATTATTTAATTTTCCAGATTTGCATTAAATTTTTTTTTTGGTGTTTTAGTTTCTTTTTTTTTTTCTTTCTTTTTTTTTTATTTCAGCTCATACAAACTTATTAGGTACACCAGTTCCCTCCCTTCCTCCTCCTCCTCCCCTACCCCCTGCTCCTCCTCCCCACCCCTCTCCCTCCCCATCCCCCAGTGCCTCCCGCCCCAATTCCCAGAGAGTCCTTTCTTGTGCATGTCTGATTTTCCTCTGGGCCCTCCTCTCCGATGACGTACAAGGACCCAGTGGCCTTTCCCTGAACCCTTTCCCTTGTTCCCCTTAGGTATAGGAACACTGCTGTGGCTGCCAATCCTTTACCTCCAAGGCTCTTGGTGCCTTTAGCAGATGCTAGACTTTGTGAGGTCAACAGTGTGTTGGACAATGCGCAGGGCATGCAAAGTCCAATTATGATTGCTTCAGCCCTAACTAGTATAGAGTATCTTATATATCATTGCTCCTCCCATCCTTTTGCTCTTACACTCTTACCGCCCCCTCTTCCGCAAATTTCCCTGAGCTTCAAGATGGGGAGAGACTAAGCTGGCCTAGTTCTATGTGGTTGATATAGAGTCTCTGAAGTTCTGGATTGTGGTTTGTTGATTTTCTTTTGCAGTTTTGCTGCTCCTTCAATGCCCTTCACTCCATCCTGGTGGGCATTGTATGCTACCCCCTGGCCAGAGACAAAAAGCTGTTAGAGTCTTGTGATAAAAGCACATTCAAAGGTAGATGTAATAAAAGTGGGAAACCATACTAAGGGAGGGGTCTATCACCCATTTGCAAAATGGTTACTTTTTATCTGCCAGACTATATGCCCTCCTCTTCTGGTGAGATCACACCCCCTCAGTAGTAAATGATCAGGAACAAAAGTCTGTGAACTTAATCAGATGTCTCATTACTTATTTGGGTCCTTGGTGGAGGCCTATTTTCCCTGCTGTAACATGGTCCCTTCTCTCCTTGTTTCTGGTGTGGCCCTCCTATCCCATCCCTCCTGTTCATAATCCTTGCAATTACTGTCTCTAGGTGGGCTGGGTGGGTTTGGTACTAGGAGCCACCTATTAGGGAGTACATACGGCGCTTAATTTTCTGGGTCTGGGATACTTCGCTTAATATAATTGTTTCTAATGACATCCATTTCCCGGCAAATTCCAGTAATTCATCATTTTTGATGGCTGAGTAGTACTCCATTGTATAGATGTACCACAGTTTCCTTATCCACTCGTCAACTGTTGGACATTTGGGCTGATTCCATGACTTTGCTATTGTAAACAGTGCTGCTATGAACATGGTCATGCTTGTGCTATCGAGGTGAACCTCTGCTGTATGGGGGGTTATTCCCAAAAGTGGAATAGCAGGGTCATATGGCATTTCAATCTTTAATTTCTTTAAGACAGATTTGTATTAAATTTACAAATTAAGTTTGATGCACATAAATATTAACTTAGCCACACATTATGAGGAAAGCAGACATACGACCATTATAGAAACATTATAAATTTTAAAGCAAATTTATATAAAAATAAAGTAAAACATGTAACTTACAAAATATAAACATGAAGCTGTAACACAAAAATAAAATTACTCTATTAAAACTGAGTTAAAATTAATCTTTAGGAAAGTGTTTCATCATAATTAACTGAAATCAATAACCAACAGCTTCATCTGAAGCTCCTACGCATCATCGTTTAGTTCTCAATATGCAGCCTCAACCATGTTACTAACAGTTTTGATTTCCTTATGAAATAAGCTTCTCTACATATGCACCTGTATACAAACATTTATTAACATGATTTTTGAACAAACTATATACAAAAGATTGCATTCCTATAAATAAAAACATTAGGCGGCAAAAAGGCACTTGTAAGTAAAAAATCTACAGTTTTTACAAAACGCAACACATTTTACCTTGTATACTGTATATTGATTCCTAAAGCAATGATGAAAATGTCTATTTTCTAAACTAGTCCATGGAACTTCTAAAAACATACTTACATGTAATCAGAAGTTCTTTTAATAAAAAGCACCATGATTCTCTAAATTCATGTTGATGTGAAGTAAAAATACAATTCCCAAAAAGCCAGTGTTTACCATGTTGCTCATTTAAAAGCTTTTCATTTCTACACTGAAAACTATGTATTCCAGTCAGCCTAACCTTACAGAAAAACAACGCTGAGCTCGTGCCACGCCCACTCCATTATTGCAAGCTGTTTTATCAGGAGCACGCCTCTATGTGATCCCCACAACCGTGATACTATTGCTGGCAAAAGATTCTGGATAGTAAAGAATTAAAAAGTCACTTCAAACCAGCTGAAGTTTCATCTGAATGTCCTACACCTGGAAAATGCTGGGCATCAGTTACAAAAATGAACAGGAAACACACCAACTCTCTGTGGTGTGCACAAGTAGTTTCCCACTACACAGAATTTAAGGGCTTCACAGAATTTCCCCTTAAATTTACACTGTAAGTAGAAACACTACAGAAATTATTTCTCAAGGAGATGTTAGCACGCTTCCACTTTTGTCAAACTTTTTACCTTTTGACAGTGCTGCTGACCTGTTTAAGTAGTTCTCTGTTTTTGGCCTGAAGCTGTTCCACAGTTTCCTTATGAGCCTTTTCCATACTATTCATCTTGGTTCTTAAATTTGACTCTTGGTACTGAAAGTCTGCCTTCAGTTCCGTTAGCTTCTTATCCTTTTCTAGAATGATCTGGTCTCTCTGCTGTAAGAGACGCTTAAGTGACAACACTTCTTCCTTCAGTTGACTTATAAGGACAAAATTGTCTGTTCCCCCGCTATCTGCTGACTGATTTATAGAGCTACTATCTCCATTAGATGGCTTAGATTCCAATTTGGGCTTTTTCTTTGGAGTTTCATTCTGAATTGCTGCAGAGGATTTATGGCTCTGTTTCCACAGTCCCTGCTCTTGTTCTGGACTTAGATTGCTGAGTTTGTGGTGGCCACCACTGTGCCGGTGGTGGTGGTGGTGGTGGTGGTGGTGGTGGTGATGGTGGTGGTGCTTTGAGTGGTGCTGGTCTTTCTCAGGAAGGGATGAGGATGAGGAATTTGAGTGTGAAGACCCCAGGCTCTTTCTTTGTTCTTTTGTCTTCTGTAGAACTCTCTTGTATGACAGTGTACAGAGCCAGCACAGTAACTTCCCATCGACCTTTCTTCTTCCTTCCTCCTTCCGGTCAAATGCACACTGCTGTTTGCACTGTTCACAGGTCTGAGGTGCTCCATACTTTTTCTCTGAATTTGTGCACTGTTGACACTTGGTACCAATGAACGCTGCAATTATGTTACAGTACTGACAGGGCTTGGGTGTCCCAAACTGCTTGACATTCTGAGCACACTTCTTACAAATTGTGTTAGTTTTGCTCTCTTGTTGAAATTCTGATCTGCAGTACGTGCATTTCACAATAGGATGTGCAATCTGACATTCAAGCCCTGGCCGCGGTTACGCAGGGAGCGCCCACCATGTGTGATATATTTCATTCATTGATTTAAATCTTTCCTTCATCTGTGGAATGAAACTAACTTGAACATGGCGAATAATGTTTTTGATGTTTTCTTGAATTTGGTTTGTAAGTATTTTATTGGGAATTTTGTATCCATGTTCATCAGGGACATTGGTCTGTTGTGTGTGTGTGGGGGGGGCGGGTATTAGAGAGCACTGTGGATGCCTGTAGAGGCCCAAAGGTGACTTCAGAATCATCCTGAATTGCTCTACCTCCTTTTTACTTTGTTCTGGGGTTTGCCAGACTCTGCTGTCCAGGGCAGAAGTATTGCATTCCATTTTTATATCCTATATGGATTTCTTTATTTCACTTATCTGTTGTGTTCTCTTGGAATTCACTCAGGACTTTATGGATAGTTCTCTTCATTTTGTTGAACATATTTGTAATTGTTGCTTGAGATTCTTTGTTTGGAATTTCATCTGAGTCTTTACCATTGGGTGTCATTGCTCCGGCATTGGTGGGTTTTGGGAAAGATACTTTGTTTTGGTGTTTAACATTACTTGTGTCTTGTATTAGGTCTTGCACATCAGATGTTAGATGATTAAAAATGGTTTATATGTTGTCTTTCTTCCTTCAGTGAAAGCATTTTCAGTATTTGAGGTTGTAATAGGGCTGAGGTGTGATTTTCCGCTCTTAGGCTGGTGTTCAGGGTGCCAGTCTCTGTCCCCCATCCTCCCTCAAGAGCATATTGTCTGAAACTACAGTCACTATCCAGGAGTAGACCCACTATGAGAATAGAGTAATAGTCAACTATAAAACATTCATCCCTTTAGGCACCAATTTTTGTAAAAGGCTAAGAGACACTGATAGTACTGTATATACTAAAGTATTAGTTACTGTTGGAATGAGTGGGAAGAAAAAACCACAGATATGTGATTGGTATTAAAATGATATAAAGAAACTAGAGAAAAAAGTAAAAAGAACTGTATGGGCCATAAAAAGATGGGGTGGGGGGAGGAGATGAGGGTGTTTGGCCAAAGATAGACTGAAAGAGAAACAAGTGAAGACCTGTTACCAGGCAGTGTAGAGCAGTCACATCTCTTGGGAGCTAGAAGCACACAGATGCAAACCAGGCCAGGACGTGTCTTTTGTAGAGGAAGAAGAAAAGGGAAAGAGCAAGGAAAGGATGAAAAGGCAATACAAGGCGAGAGCAGAGTGGGGCTGGGCTGGCTGCTGAAAGGGTATTGGGACAGGTGCAGAAGGATGCAGGTCTGGGTAGAGACAGGATTTAAGGACTGGCTGATTGATGGCTGGATTCTGTGAGGGGTCTCCCTCATTCCTTCCCAGATCTTGGAAGCCTGTCTCATGCTGTGAGTTCTCCTGCAATGGGTGTTCCTATCCCTATCTTCCCTTTTTCTGAGGACTCTTAGAATGAACTTCTGGCACATGTGTGCTAAATGAGCAGTCAGAACCATCCTTGGTGTTGGGGGCACCAGACCCCTGTCTTCTGCAGCCTTCTCAGTGTTCCTGTTGCCAGTGTGTTGGGGTGGGATGTTGTGGGATGATGCCTGCCTCATGGTGGTTCACCCCAGATTTCAGTGGGGCCCCATACTCTGTGCCAGCTTCTTCTGGTCGTGCAAGTCTACCATGTGTGAGGAGAAACACTTCCACTCTGCTCAAGCTGGTACATTTCCATTTAGACAAACTTGCAATTAATTATTATTGTTTCCTCTTAGAAATACTGTCCTGTGTGCTTAGAATGTAGATATTGGTGATTGCATTAGTGTACTGGGATTGTCATAAGAAAGTGCCACAGACTTCATGACAAAAGCAACAGAAACTTACTTTCTCATAACTCTGGAGCCTGGAAGATCAGAACCAAGGTATCAGCATAATGGTATCTCCGGGATGTCTCACCTTGATTGGCAGATGGTTATCTTTTCATGGTGTCTTCTAATGATGGTTCTACAACATACACAAAACTACATGAGCTAGGTTGGCCAGGCCCTGGCAGAAGGTCTCATCTGACTTCAGCCATCTTTAAAGGCAATGTCTCCAAGTGCAGTTTCATTCTGAAAAAGTGTAGGTTAGCCTTCCCAGAGATGAATTTGGAGGAATAGAAGTAAGCCCAATAGTGATTTAAGAAAACTAATCTTAGATTGCTCCCTCGCTCGCAATCCAGGAGGTGACATCCAATACCCATCAGGATGGAGCCAAGGGCGATCCAGGAACAGCAAAACTGGAAGAAGAAAAAAAGAAAAGAGTAACAAACCATAATTCAGATCATCAGAGACCCTACATTAATCACCAGGAACCAGGCCAGACTAATCTCTCCTCATTCTAAAGTTCAGGGAAATTTGCAGAAGAGGGGGCAGTAAGATTGTAAGAGCCTAAAGATGGGGAAGAGCAACAATATGCAAGATACTCCACACACGTAAGGGATGAAGTAATCATAATAGGACTTTGCATGACCTGCACAATGACCAACATGTCATTGACCCCCAAAGTATAGCATGGGTCACAGGCCTTTAGATCCTTAGAGGCAAGGAATTAATAGCCACAATAGTATTCCTATACTAAAGGGGAACACAAAAAAGAGCTCTAGGCAATGCTACTCAGTTCCTACACTCCATCAGAGAGGAGGACCCAGAGGGAAGTTTGACATGTGCACTAAAGGATGCTCCAGGAATGGGGGGGGGGCACTGGGAGAAAGGGAGAGAGAGGGGGAAAGGAAGGGGAATAGGAGGGAGGAAGCAAGGGGATACAGCGAGGGGTGGAGGGAGAGGAATGGGGTACCTATCAAATTTATATAAAATTATTAATAAAAAAAGAAAACTAACCTTCTTGATACTGGATAAAGAACTAGTCCTTTGCCCTGGACATGGTTATTGTGACGATCATCTGAGATCTTCTAAGATGAAGCTAAGTCAACTGACTTGTCAAAGGCATAGCAGACCACTTCAGTGTCTTTCATTCCTGCTTTGTGGAAGGAGAAAGAAATCCTGAAGCTGCTCAAGGAAGAGATGGGATGAAGACCTTAACTACTAAATTGAAAGGGCATGGGTATTTTAAGTATGAAAACCAACTAGAAAAAGAAAAAAAGGTAGAAAAGAAATATATCAGGAGCCTGAGGCGATGAGTAGTGTCTGTCCCTCAGTGCGGCACAACTTAGCCTTAAAGAGAGAATTTCAGTGACAGTGTTAATTTTAGGACTGAAAGAGGTCATAATTCAATCCCTTTATCTAACAGAGGAAAACTGATGTCCAGAGTCATAAAGAGACTCAATTCACACAATTAAGCAATTGGCAGAAGGCTGACCAAGTTATCAAGTGGAAAAAATTATGCCTGTGATTGGGAGGGAAAGAAAACGACTGGAGGCAAATATCTGAATTTTACCAGATTGTCAGAGCAGAAGCTCTTATTTTCTAGGAAGTCCGCAGTAGCCAGGGAACTTCCCAGCATGTATGAGTGTTCATTCATTTATGAGGTGGGTCCAGAGTAAATATTGAGTTGGGAGTCTTGTCCAACTGTCAGTGAACATTTGTGTGATATAAAATAACATGGCATATTTATGAAATAGTTTTAGTATCATTATGAAAAATCAGTTACAAAATTTATGCTCAGAAGAGTGTTTCCAAGGAAACAATATATTTAAAAATCAGCTGTTAGCCAGTGGTGGTACATGCCTGTTGTCCCAGTACTTGGGAAGCTTATAGTGGGAAGATCATGAGTTTGAGCCCCAGCTTGGGATATATAATAAATTCAAGGCCAGCCTGGGTTACATAGCAAGGCCCTATCTGAAACAAAGAAGTAAAGTCCATTGTAGTTCCAAGTACCAACATGAAATAGACACTTAGAAATGTTCACTGATGTAAGTATAGACTAGTGTCTGAAGCTGAGCATATTCTTACTCTAGTCAACAGTACCTCTTCTAGGTATTTAACAAGCACATGGGCACACCTCCAGTGAGAGTCATACACAAGAATGCCTCTGGTGCATTGTCTGTAAATGTAAACAGAAGCTTCAGATAGCAGCAGCAGTAGAAGAGCCATGCCCAGATGTGCTTGCCTGCAAATCCAGCCTTGGGAAGTGGAGGCAGGGATTAGGAATTCAAGATCATCTTCAGCTACACAGTGAGTTTGAGGCCAGACCCTGTCTCAAAGAAATAGAAACCAAGGCTGGGGCGATGGTTCAGTGGATAAGGTACTTGCTGTGTAAGGCTGAAGCCTAGAGGTCAGAACCTCTGAACACACATAAAAAAAGCCAGACAGGTCTTGTGGCTGCCTATAATCCCAGCGCTTGGGAGTCAGATATGGGGATCTCCAGAATAAGCCGGCTAGCTAGACTAGCTGATAGTCACATTCTGGGCTTAATTGAAAGATTCTGCCTTAATAAATAAAGTAGAAAGGGATGAAGGAAAACAACCCATGCCAACTTCAGCCCTCCACATTCATGAACACACAAGTGCATGCACATCTGCGCACACATAGATGCCCACACTCGAGTGAATACAAATACACCCACCACACACACCACCACCACCACAAACGCACATACGCAAACATGTGCATGTGCAAAAACGAGAGCAAAACGAACAAATCCACATTAGAATGAATGAATTCTACAGATCTACATAGAGAATATGATACCGCACTGACAACTTAGTTACAAAACATGGGGGAAAGAATCATATGAAAATATAAGAAGTCTGTTATGAAAGATTACATTCTGTATGGTCCCATAGAAGTAAAGGTCCCAGATTAGACAAAACTCTATGATACTGAAATCAGGATTCTGGCTACATTTGGGGAGACAGAAAATGATGTTGATGTTGGGATTACAGAGTGATGTTCTGTTTCGATTGAGTTGGAGACTTATGATTTATATATCTTAAAAGTTTATTTATCGGTGAGAAAGAGAGGAAGAGAGAGAGAAAAAGAGAGAGAGAGAGAAAGAAAGAGAGAGAGAGAAGATGCACATGAAGAGATCAGTGGAGGTCAGAAATCATTTCTCTTCTTCTACCATGTGGACTCTCGTTGCCATATTTGTGAGTAAATACATTTACCTGCTGAGCCATCACTCCTTAGCCCTGATTCATGTATTTTTCTGTGTTAATGTTACATTGAAATGACAAAAGTTAGAATATGAGGAAGTTTATGCATTAAATTTTTACTCATTGGGGCTGGGACCATGGCTCAGTGGGTAAGAGCTCTTGCTGTGGAAACGTGAAGAGCTGAGTTTGGGTTCTCAGCATCCATACAAAAAGTTAGGAATGGCTGTGCATGTCTGAGACCCAGTGTTCTCTGGGGATAGAGAGGAGGATTGCTGGGGATTGCTGGCCACCTAGTTGAAAAATGGTAAGCCAAGTTTTAGGGATAGACCTTATTTCAAGGGAATAAAGTAGAGAATGATAGAGATCTGGCATTTTCCTCTGGTTTCTGCATGGGTGCACACAAGCATGCCCAAACCACACACACACACAATTTGAAAAAAATTTCCATTTTCATGTGTGTTTTGTGCATGTTTGCATATGGGCAGGTGGATGTGTGTGTACAGGTACAGACAAATATGTGTGAATGTGAAGGCCTGAGGTTGATATCAGGAATAATCCTTGATCACTTTTCCATCTTCTTTTAAGGCTGGAATTCCATTTAAACTTTATTTATGTATTCATTCATTCATTTTGTGTGTGTGTGTGTGTGTGTGTGTGTGTGTGTGTGTGTGTGTATCAAAGGACACATGTGTCCCTGTGGAGGACTAAGGGTGATTTTGGGAATCATCCTGGATTGCGTCTGCCTCCTTCTTGCTTCAGTCTAGGATTTCCCAAACTTTGCCCACCAGGGCTGGAAGTGTAGGCCACTGTCATTTCCCCCTGGTGTTTTTATGTGGGACCTAGGATCTGAACTCAGGACTTTCTGCTTATGAGGAAGAGCCTTAACCCCTGAGCCATTTCTCCAGCCCCTGGATTTCTATTTAAAAGGCAAAAGATTCATGAATCTGAAGAGAAAACACAGGGGTCTCTAATCAAACCCATAGTTCACAATAGGGTTTGTTTGGCTAGCCAGTTTGTATTAAGGATTTCCACGCTACCTCTTCTGGGGCTAGAATATAGGTGGGCTGTCACATTCGTCCAGCATTTTACTTGGGATCTGGGGTACTTGGGTACTTTTGCTTGAGTGGAAAGTGCTTTAAAACTTTATTGTGTGTGTGTGTGTGTGTGTGTGTGTGTGTGTGTGTGTGTGTGTGTATCAGAGGGTACTCTGTGTCCCTGTAGAGAGTCAAGGGTGACTTTGGGAATCATACTGGATTGCTTCTACCTCCTTCTTGCTTCACTCTGGGATTTCCCAGGTTCTGTCCACCAGGGCCAGAAGTGCAGGTCGCTGCCATTTCCACCTGGTCTTTTTCATGGGATCTGGGATCTGAACTCAGGACCTTCTTCTGCTTAAGAGGTAGAGTCCTAACCCCTGAGCCATCTCTCCATCTTGAGTGGAAAGTGCTTTAACTGCTGATCCTTCTCCCTAGTCTGAGCACACACATTTTCTAAAAATCTTTTCTTAAGCTTTAGAAGTAGTAGCACATAATTATCTTAAATGAAATTTGAGCATTTAGACTGAAAAACTAAATGAAAAATTTAAAGACACCACTCAGCCTCTCGCCTTGATTTTTCTTGGTTCAATATCTCTCTTGTACTTTGTCACTTATTGGTAGAATTATATTTCTAGTACACAAAATAGTTAGTTTGCAATAAAACTTTACCATATATGGGGGCTTGGGAGATGACTCAAGGGTTAAATCCTTTGCCTTACAAGCAAAAACACCTGAGTTTAGATCCCAAATATCTATGTAAAATTATCAGGCAGAAATGGTGGAGGCTTATAATTCTGGCCCTGGAAGACAGAATCTGGGAGCCCCTAACGCAAAGAAATAGGAAGTAACAATCCAGGATGTTTCCTGATGCCAACCTTGAGGCTCCATAGGCACACGCACTCGCGCGTCACACACATACATGCAAAAAAACCACTTTTCTGCATTTAAATCTATTTTTTCTCTCATAGTTTTTTTTATGTGTATATAGGTGTGTGTGTATGTGTGTGTATGCATGTTTTCATGTTGGTGGGTACACATGCATGTGCAGGTACATATGCAACATATGTGTGGGTTCATGTGGAAGCCTGAGAGTGATACCAGGAATCATCCTCAATTGTTCTTCCACCTTATTATTGTGAGACTGAGTTGTAAGTTAAATCCAGAGTTTGCCATTAGGACTGGTCTGTCTAGACAGTCAGCTCCAGGGTTTCCCAGGCTTTATCTTCTAGGGCTGGGATTACAAGTGGGCCATCTTGTTCATCCAGCATTTTACGGAGGATCCGGGGATCAGAACTGTATTCATCTTGCTTGTGTGACAAGCACTTTCACTGCTAAGCCATCTTCCGAACTCTCTTGTAGAAGTTTTAAGATCTGAAAAAGAATTAGGCTTAGAAACATGTTTATAATTATCTATTATCTATCTATATAGCTGTCATCTGTCATCTGCCTATTCATATCTATTTACCATCTGCCTATTATCTACATATCATCTATTTATCTGCTATCTATTGATTTATCATCTATATCTGTCATTCATCTGTCTGTCTGTCAATCTTCCATCTAATTTATCTGCTGTCTGTATCTGCTCCTCTCCTGTCATATTTCATCTTTCATTATCTCTTTATAACTATGAAAAACATAAAGTATATAAACGGACTTTTTTTTGGAGGGGCTAAAAAGACATTTATTGCTTTTATTCTTTTAAATAGTGCTTGAGGGTTTTTTGGTACGATAAGGATGAATTTTTTAAATAAAAAGAGTTAGTTTTTGAAGTACTTTGTTTTCTGGAACAAGAAATAATCTCCAACATTTTTCTTGTCATTGGTTGCTTATCAAGTGTGTGAAACCAATCAGTCGAACATTCTCCAGAAAAATGCTGATCATTTTCATCCCTCAAATTCTTATTGAATATGGTCACTTTGGTTAGACATAAAATTTTCACTCACAAAGCTGTTTTTTTCTTGTTCTAGTTTTTGTTGTTGTTGTTTTGTTGTATTTTACAGACAGCTATGGCTTTTTAAATAAAATGTGTTCAGGTAGATCTTTTTGGTTTTCTTTCGTAAGCAGTAACTGTGTTGTGGTTTTAAGGGATTTTCTCCACTAAGTTTATTATTGTTCTGTTCAAACTGGGAACAAATGATTTTTTTTCCAGTCCTAAGGATAGCACCCAGTGCCTTGCCATGCCATCGAGTGCTTGGCCACTGTATAGCCCGGGCATCCAGGTGGAAGCACAGGAGAAACCACGTGAAGTGACTTCATGAGATGGCTGTTTCCTCAGGATGTTGCTCAGGGTTGCTGTAGACACACAGTGGTTTTGAGGCAGTGTAAGTTGCTGTGATACTCATCATCCCAAAGTCAAAGGCCTTTGGCTCATGCGTATACACACAAGGAAGAATACGTTAATTGTCCTCCTTTTCCCCAGGTTTCCTAATTGCATTTTTAGATTATTTAATTGTATTTGTCCTTTGTATACATAAATAGATAAGCTATTTTAAGATAAATTTCATCGGGAGGTTGATTAGTACAGTGATGGTATGCATATGAACGGAGTGGTGTCAAGAGGTCACAGGTCTTGTAAATCTCCCTGGGAATTAGGAGATTACCTAGAGAACACATCATTTCCCATTTTTCTCAATTCAGAATAATCTAGCATTCGTCCTCTTCCACGGTTCTGCAAAGTGCTTCAAAAACTGTAGGCTAGGGTAAGTGAATACAATCTGAAACCTGACGTTTATTTTTCTCTAAAAATACAAACTGGGAGTTAGTATTTTCCAGACAATTAAGAGCTCACATCCAAGGGCTTCGGCTCTAGTCCTTTCCTGCTGATTAGGTATTCCTTGGTGGTGATTAGCGAATGTACAAATGCAATCATTTGCTAGCGCTTAATCACTCATATGTTTGAGAAGTTAGTTACCCAGGAAGAGAAATTGAAGCTTGTGTAACTTCCATTAGCTTTATTTTTAATAGTGAGTAGGTGAGAGAGAGAAGAGAGAAAGAGAGAGAGAGAAGAAATTATGACTAAATTAGGAATCTTGAGTCATATAAGATAAATTGTGGTTTAAAAGAAATACAGAACCCAGGCAAATAGGTTTCTGTTGATGCATTGTTATGCATTGTGATGCTGTCTGCTACACAGGAAATAGGAATAATTGGCCCCTGTTCACTATACTGGGGAGAATTTCCTAAACACTTTTTTTCCCCTTTCAGCTGGGTGACTGAGTTCCCACCCCTCCATTATCACAGGAGGGACAAAAGAAGTACATATCACTTCCCCAGGTTTTCTATATTATTCAAAGATGAAAAGAAGAGGGATATATGGGAGAAAAAATTTAAAAAAGGAATATATGGCTATGACTGCTCCGTCAACCCCTGTCCCCATGGCTATGGTGCAAGGGGAGTGTAGAATGATGTACTTGGGCAGTGCTATGCTTCCTCCTGGTTCGAGGGTTATAGGTTGGAGTCCTGAGAGTTGGGGTGTGGAATGGGAACGATGAGCCAGGGTGACTGTGAAGGTAGTGGTGGTGCTCAGGCTGAGCGGTTTCAGAAGCCATGACTTCCTGAGGCTCAGGGCTTACTCTTCAAGAATGTGTTGCAAAAGCTTAGCTTTCTAGATTCCTGCAGCAGTCCAGTTTGGTGGGGCTTGTCTTGTGTTAGGCAAGTTCACAGTTCCAATTGTGCATGTCCTAATACTGTCTGTGTTCAGACTTCAAGCTAATTTTCTAGATCTTCGCTCTTAGGATGACTATTGTACCCAATCGATTACCCAGAATGTCTTGGTGTTGGCCCTGAAAGTTCTGTGTTCTGAAAAACCTCCTGTGATGCGGACCAGTCTCAGAAGGATGGCTGGTCACTGTGGTGGGTAACTACTGGTGTCGACTTGGCAATTGAAGGCTGGCGCTCTGGGCACATTTGTAAAGAATTAGTAGCTGATTTAGACCCTTAACAAGCCTGCAGGAGATTGTCTAATGATGGCTAGAAACCCATCCCGTGGTGGGTGGGACCATTTCCTGGGCCAGAGAATAAAATGGAAAGAACTGGTTAAGTAGGTTGGCATTCTTCAGCACACTTACCACAGATATGCTATCTGGCAAGTGGGTTAGCTCCTCTCTCAGCACTCCTGTGGAAATGGTGTGATTCGTTCCCTTGGCTACTGCTATTTGTGTAGACTCTCCAACCAAGCTGGATTAATAACTGTTAACTGGACAATTATAAGTAAGATTAAGCCCTTTGTTCCCCCTTGAGCAGTTTAGTCATGAATTTATCAGCATCATATAGAGTAACTGCCAACAGTTGCAGTCTTTCACTTTCTTGGAGTTCTTTAGCTGCTGCAGTGTGGATGCAGGGGAAGTGGGTTCCCACTGCCATGGGAGGGGGGAGGCAACAGGTGAGGAACAGTATAATCTGGGCGGTAGCTTCAGACAGAAAGAAGGAAGCTACACCAAGTGTGTCCAGATGATAATGTTCTGATGATACAGAATGACTGGAAAATGCACAGGCCTAAAATAGTGTCACTATATCACCTTCCCCGTGACTCCCTCAGAACCCCAGTGGGTGGCTATAGCCTATAGCTGGGGGCTGATGGTTGACACCCTTGTCTTCATGTTATCTCAGCCTCTTCACAGCCTTCGTGCACTTGCACTGCTCAAGGTTTTCCTGTGGCACCAAGAGGAGTGTAGCAGTTGAAGCTTACCTGACACTTCAGAGTTCCAGAAGAAATATTCTGGCCAACAAGTAGAAGATGCTCAACCATGTTGTAGGATGTTTATTATTGTTACTATTATATTATGAAGCTTAGGGCTGGTCTTTATTAAGGATGGTTTTGAATTCCTGATTCTTGTGCATGCTGGGCAAGCACTCTTCTACTGAGCAAAATCTTCTTATGTTTGATTTTGACACAAGATTTCATTAAGTCACCAGGCTCATATTTTGGATTTTTTTTTTTTAGAGAGTCTGACTGTGTGGCCCTGGCTGTCTTGGAACTTGTTATATAGCTCAGGTTGTTGTCAAACTCATGGCAATCTTCCTGCCTCAGCCTCCTGAGTGCTGGGATTATTTGCAAAAACCGCAGTGCCAGGATTTCTACCACTCTTGAGTGACAAGATTCAAGAGACAGAACATGGATGTCCCTTCTTATTGATTGGGATGTCAGCATCACATTTGCAAGGAGAACATGTTGTAATGGGCAGATTATTTAGCTATCTTGGACAATACTAGCCAGTCCCATTATTTTGGCCCCAGATTTCAAAACTATAGTTTTTCATGAATAAAGACAATAAAGTTGTCTAAGTATAGTTTTTCCTTTGCAAATTTTATAAAGGTAATTTTCATCTTGACTGCAAACTAAAAGGCCATCCTGTGAATGTGTCTTGATCTGTCCTGCAATCCTCAGTCACCATCCCACTGGAAGGAGTATATCTGTCTGTCTGTCTATATGCATGCATATATGCCTAAGTGTGTGTGTGCACATGTGCATATGTGTGTGTGTTTTGCACACAGAAGTTGACTATAGCATGTTTATGTGATTGTAATAAGATCTTTGGGATGTGTGTGATGTATTTTTATATACACATATGCATCGTGGAGGATGGAAAGGAAGGATCACATGGGTAAAGAAGAAAATATTAGTGATGCAAAGTGGCTCAGGTTGAAAGAAACACCTGGAAGAGGAAGGATGCTGGAAATGTGATGGTCACAAAGAGATCTCAGGGGCAAGGGCAGGTCTGCATAAAGTATCATTTTGGTGTGGTCCTTCAGTTTGGTATGTGAACACTCATGTTTGACCCAGCTCTCTCTGACTGCTTCTCTTCCACCTTTGCATGGACGACCCATGAGTTATTCATTCTGGCAGCATCCAACTTTTCATGCCAGGGTAATGGAAATTGGGCTATGTTAAAAATAAAACAAAACCTCTAATGGAGTTATTTGAGAAAATTTACCGGCGGCACTAATTTGGCAAAGTTTCAGGAAAGCATGATGCAAATCTTAATTTTTTAAAATGGTTTCATTGGCTTCATTATTTATTTCATATTGTAACATCAGTTTTATGCATCTGATATGCATATATTGTTTCCTCCAAAGCACATAATATTACTGCATTGGAAAATCTCATAAGCTAATAAACTTATACACTCTAGCAGAAAATCGATAATTTGAAGCCACTGCTTGTTTAAAAAGATGTTTTTGTGTCTGTGTTATAGGAATATTGCAATACAGTCCAGCTAGATTCTGGGATAGATTACCGGAAGAGGGAACTCACTCCTGCAGGAAAGCTCTACTACCTGTAAGTCTTTCTTTTTTTCTTTGTGTCTGTTTTAGTCTTCCAAGTCTATAATAAATCAGTGACCAAGGAAAGATGAGGAAGATAAGCACTTTAATTATTAGAACATGAAAGACCTGTTCTGTTTCATGAATTCTAAACAAAATGTTGAACTGTTAATTTCTTTATACTGCTTTTACCATCCATGTTTGCATCATCTGTAATGTGCAATTGGACGAAACCCTAATTAGTTTTTTGGGGGAGAAGAGATGACAGATGGTAAGGAAGTAATGAGTGTCCTCCTAAAAGAGGCTGTGATATTACGAGAATATCTTTAATGTGCTAAAGTAATTAATTATTTGTGGACATCCTCTGACAAGTGTGTTGTTTCTGTTCCTCCCCCCAAATTGTTGTTTTATTTTATCTAGACAATCTGCCTGTATTTATCATTGTTGATTGACTTTCATGCATGACTAATGTAAAGTACACGCTATATGCAAGTACAACTGAATGTGTTCTGATTCTTCTACGGAGGAACCATGTTTCCTACTAGACAGATGCAGCATATACGATTAAGAAACAAATGCAATTCATTCGAAAATGTCATTCGTGAGAACCTACAAGAGAAAGAGTGCTTTCCAGATGCAAACTGTTGCTCCATATATGCCAACAGTATTTGGCACACAGTGGGATCTCAGTAAATAAATCTCAGGGCTAATTGTAATTTAACGAAAAGGCATGTTTCTGGTAATTTAAATTTTGATGACAATGTGCATATGAGAGGCTGCGGGAAGTTCTTGTCTCTGCCACCTTGTAAGCAGAAGTACTTACTGTTTTTGAAGCAGAAATTAGCTAGGAAAAAAAATCACATAATTAAAATTGCATACTTTACAACATACCAAAAGAACTGTTTCAGTTTATTATTCCGATTTGGGTGATTATTCTAGAAGGTTCTTCATCTACCCTTAAGTGCTTTGTCTTTAAAGTACTTTATAATTTCAAAAAATTCTTAAGAGGACTATTTTCTGCTTTCGCTTAAACTTTTTCTTCAGGTTTCTTTTATCTGAAGGTTTTCCAATTACTTTATTTTTTTTTCTGACATACCCTTCTCCCATTCTTTGTTACCTATTTCTTGTCCCAGCTATGTGGATGTGTAGTATGTATGAATTAATTATTATTATTCCTTTCCTATCTTTCTTTATTTGAGAGGGAGAATGAAAGAGATAGGAAGAAAGAGAAAGAGAAAGAGGGAAGGAGAGAGAGGGAAAGAGAAGAGAGAGAGAGAAAGATTGATTCCACACAAGTGTGTCATTGGGCATGTGCGGAGATTAGAGGGAAAATTTTGGAAAACTCAGTTCTCTTCTTCCAGCATGCGGACTCTGGACATTGAACTCAGGCTGTGAAATATTTACTTATTTGTGTGAGAGAAAGAGAGTATGCATGAGTGTGCTTGGTGCACATGTGGGGACAAGAGGATAACTTTCAGAAGTCAGTTCTGTCCTCCCACCATGGGAATCAAACTCAAACCACCAGTCTTGGCAAGCAGCCCCTTTACTGGCTGAGCCATCTCATCAGCCTCTAGTTAAAATAGTTTATAAATGAGAGTTCCTTAAATAGAGAAGATGGTGGGGCAGGGGAATTAGTTTAGTTCATAAAGTGCTTGCTGTGTCTCAAGGCTAACACTGTCTGTCTCTCCACATTTATTTGCCATAAACCTAAGAGAAGAGTTTTTGAGAAGGGCTGGAGACCTTGCATTCTTGGACCATGTACAAGAGAAAATAAAGACCCGAGGCAGACTGACTCTCAGAAGGTCCCTTTACCAGAGCTTTGACCTTAAAGAACCTGGGCTTGCTCCCTAATTTCACTTGGCTGTCATTACCCCTTCAACAGAGCTTCACCCGAAGCACATTGCTACTTGTCTAATACTTGATGAAATTGTCTTAAGAGCATTTTAATTTTATGTATATAGGGATTATTAAATGATGAAAATGTAATTTATAACTTTTTAGATCTCATCTAAGTATTCACAAATTTTTATTTGGCTGGTATGTGTATATGCATATGTGTTATATATGTTATAGACAGTCCCCAGCCTTGGACTGAGAGAATCAGGTCAGTGGAAAGTAAAAGTGTTGCCTAGCTTGGTTGACACATCTTTCCATATCTAAAACCTGAGCAGAATTATGGCTTCTGCTCACAAGTTAGAAGGTTTCTAAGACATTTGGGGCCTTTTGCCACCTGTTATAACCACCTTCTGGGTGTTTCTGCTGTAGGCACTGATTTCTTGAGTTTGGTCTCACTTTTTTTTTTTTTTTTTTTTTTTTGCCATTTAGACTATCGCTTCCATATTCTTCTTTACTTCCCACAGATTCATAGCAACAGACACCGTGGTCCTGTACTCAGTGCTATCCTGTGTCCAAAAATATTGTTTTATAGATATTAGGCATCTTCAGGTTTTCTAAGGAACTAGGGTATATCTGAGTCCTTCTTCATTCCCCATGGTCATGAAAATCTTTAACCCAGGATCCTAAAAACTGATAAATAAAAGAAACTAATCAAATGTTGGGTTTTTTCTTCTATTTTGAGAGACCCAGTTCTTATAACAAAATCATAGATGAAAAGTTTCTCTTTACAGACATTTTTCTAGGTAACAAGTTAAAACATGCTGAAAGAATTATAGCAGAATTACAATATTCTCACTTGGTGAAAACTTTACAATGTAGTGGATCTAGTTAATGATTGTGAATTCTGTGGTAATGACCATATAAAGTAAATGTGGATGCTATCTGATCACAGGAAATGTGGCACAGTGGAATGTGTTAATGTCACATGAATACATCCATGAAGGTGTCAACTAGATTTTTTTAATGACATAAATGATTACTTTCTTAACAAATAAATAAGAGAATATAGAGAGATGGGGAGAGAAGGAGAGGGACCTGTTAATCAACTACTGTGTACTTTACAGAGTCCCGAATCAAATCAAACTGAACAGAAAGTAATGAGACAACCAGAGAAGTTTAAATACTATTTTGTGACTTGACAAAATCATTAACTTTGCTAGATGGATAAGGCTATTGTCTTTCTTTTTAAAATTAATTGTATAGCTTTAGTAAGATTCACATGTCAGATGATTCCATCTAAAATGTGTTTGGGGTGTCCACAGGCTATGCCATCACCACCATAGTCAATTTTAGAACATATACTCATCCCCAAAAGAGATCCTGGAGCTGATGAGATGGCTTTAAGGGTAAAGGAGCTTGCCACGCAGGTCTAACAACCTGTGTTCTATCCCCAGAACCCACATAAAAGCGAAAGAAGCAAACTGACATGCATAGTTGTCCTCTCACTTCCACTCGCACTCTGTGGTAATGTGTAACCCCCCCCACTAATAATAAATAAAGATTAAAAGAGAAAATCTATTCTCTTTAGTGATTAGCTCCCCACATCCAAATCCACTCTCTTACCATGCCTCGGCAAATATTAATCTTTCAGTCTCTATAAATGGAACCACACACAATGTGGTCCTTAAGATTGCCTTCCTGCACATTTCATGTTTGGGAGGTTCAGCCATTTGGTAGTGTGCATCAGCACTACATTCCTTTTAATTGCTAAATAATATTTCAATGTGTAAATACACACTTTTCATCTACCCACTCATTAATTGATGGAATTTAGTTTGTTTATGCTTTTTTTGGCTACTGTGACTAATGCTGTTGCTGTATTTCTGTATGTGTAATTATAATTAATTCCTTTTGTACATAACTAAAGAGTAGAATATCGTGTCTTTTAAAAATATTTATTTATTGGGTTTGGGGGAACAGGTGTGCATGCCACAGTGCACAAGTAGAGATCAGAGGACAACTTTCTGAAGTCAGTTCTCTTCTGCCACGTGGGCTCTGAGGATCAAACTCGGGATGCCAGGTTTATGCAGGCACCTTTACCCACTGGACCATCTTGCCAGCCCTAGAATCACCATGTCTTATGGCAATTCTATGTTTAGTCTTTTTGAGGAACTGCCACTTTCCACAGCAACTGTATCACTTCATGCTTCCCCTCATAGTGCCTGGGGGCTCTGGTTCCTCCACGTCTATACCAATGGTGATTATCTTGATTTTTCATTTTAATGATGCCATGTGTCCAGTGCCCTAGTGCCCCTGGAACAAGGTATCAGGAGTTGGAAGGAAACAACACAAAGTGTTTTCTCTCAGGATTCTAGAGGACAGAGTCTGCATGGAGGAGTTGGCAGGGCCTCGGACAATGTCAGAGGTGGGTTTGTCTTTGCCGCTAACTTCCATTATCTATCATCAGGTGTCCCTGTCTCTGCCCTCTGCCACAGTAACATTTCCCAGTCCACGTGTCTCCTGATGTCTCCAGCATCATTCGTTTGGCTGACTTAAGACCACTCAAATAAATGCATCTGCATACTCCTGCTTTTAAAAAAGGACACATTTTGAGACACTCGGGACTAGAACTTCTAAATATTGTTAGAGGAAGATGCAGTTCAAACCAACCATCAGTCTCGTGAGTGTGTGATGGTTCTTAAGGGTAGTTCTGACTTCATTTCCCTGGTGATTAATGGTACAAGTGATCTTTTCATCCACTTACTAGCCATTTGCAATCTCCTGGCTAGAAAGGTCTGTTCAGATAATTTATTTAGAAAAATTTGCATTTATTTATTTATTGTGTGCATGTGTACGTGAGTGCGTGCGTGTGTGTGTGTGTGTGTGTGTGTGTGTGTGTGTGTGTGCACGCACCTGCGTGTGTGCCTGTGTGTGCTATGGCATGTATTCTATGTGTTCATGTGGTGGTCAGAGGACAACCTGTGGGAGTCAGTTCTCTCCTTCTACCATGTGGTTTTCATAAATTGAACTGAGGTCATCAGACTTGGCAGCAAGCGCCTTCACCTGCTTAGACATCTTTCTGGACCTTTTTGTTAGACAAAAACATGACCTGGAGCTCCAGACCTTCCTTCCTTCACTTCCCAGGTGCTGGCACTACAGCAGGTTCCACTAGTTTTCAATTAGGTTATTTGTCTTTCTATTATTGAAGTTAATAGTCTTTATATTCTCTAGATGCAAATTCCTCATTCTTCCTTTTGCATGTGGCTGTCTACCCTGGACCCTCATTGGAAAGAATGGTGACATCTGTTAACATTCCCTTTTTTCTCAGTTTTTCATGGTGTACGTATGAGGTATTCATGATTGCACATGTTTGTGTACATGTGGGCATGTGTGTGAGGGTGCACATGCATGCATATGTGCGTGCTTGCGGAAGCCCGAGGTTGATATCCAAAGTCTTCCTCTGTCACTCTTCCACTTTGCTCTATGAGGCAGAGCCACCCTTTCTCTTCATTTTCTGAACCCAAACAACTTATGGTAACAAGGGGCTTATTTCAGTTTACATTTCTGGTTACAGTCATAGTCCAGCCTACAGGAGAGCTTATTACCAACATCAGGAGCTGAGGGAACTGACCACATCATGTCCATAGAAAGAAGTCAGAAAAAGACACATGTTCTCTCTTGCCAGAATGCCTGCAGGCTAATATGCCAAAGTGTGCCACAGTATTTTATTTTATTTTTTATTTATTTTATATGTCATGTGTCACAGTATTAAACCAGCCCTCTCCCATTTATCCACCTGCATGGGGAACAGTCCTGACCCACTAAGGGCTGATCCTTCCTTCAGTTAGATAATCTGCACGCTTGCTCGGGGCTTGCCTTAGCTATTGATTCACGGATATGCCCGTAGCCTCCATCTATACGTAACTAGAATAGGCAGGGTGTTTCAGGAAAATCAGACCTTCCTTATATAACTAGCATGACTGGCCAGCTTGCTCTGGGGACCCACTATCTCTGCTTTCCTAGGCTGAAATTGCACCTGGGTTGCCGTGCCCACCGGGCATTCACATTGTTTTACCTGCTGACCTACCTCTCTAGCCCACAGGAGTTGACATCCCTGTTGAAAACCAATCAAGTACTAACATGAGGACTTAATTCTGGAGTTTTGGTTATATCCTCTGATGTATTTGCCTGTCTTTACTTCAGATCCACACTGTCTTAAGTACCATAGGTTTTTGGTGTGTTTTGAGATCAGCAGCTATGATCCTCCAAGGTTAGTTTTCATGCCTATTCTTTCCGCCTATTCTAGGCTCTTTTAATTCCATGTGAGTGGTTGGCAAGAAGACTCAGTAAATAGAGGTGCCTTGTGGAAAGCTGACATCAGTGAGAATCCACATGATGGAACGTGAGAGCTGATGCCCACAGGTTGTCCTCTGACCTCCACACATGCATTGTGGCGCGCATGTACCTGCTCTCTCCCTCTTTGTCTCCCCCCTCGGATAAATAAAACATTTCTAAAAACATTGCACATAAGTTTTAGGATTGGATTGTTTTGGATGGGAATTGTATTGAATCTGTAAATCCTTTGGCCATGTTGTCATTATGGCCCTACTGTCTTCTACCCCACGGACCTGAGATGTTGCACTGATGTGTCAAGGCTGCCAAAACATGAGCTTCTTAAGGGAGCAAAAATGTGTCTTCTCTCCTGATTTCTGGTGGTTGCCACAGATTCTCTGCATCTTTTCACATTTTGCATCTCACTTGCCTCTGTCTCTGCCTTCATGTAATCACCACATCTCTGTATCCAAATTCCCTTGCATATAAGAATACCAGTCATTGGAGTAGAGACCACCCTAATGAACCTTATCTTGACTTAAACTGCAAAAACCCCATTTTGAAATAAGCTTACATTCACTCGGGGTCAGGATTGGGCCCGAATAACAATTCAGCTCATAACAAAGGCCTTTCTATTTATTTTGTCCTTTAATTTCTTTCAGCAAAACGTTACAGTTTTCAAAATAAGTTTTGAAAGTTCTTTTGCTGGATTCATTAGTGGTTTATTCTTTTAAATGTCATTACTTTCCTAATTTCATTTTTAACTACTTTATTACTATTATATAAAAATACAACAGATTTCTGCATGTCGATCTTATAACCTTATAACCTGAACTGGTTTATTAGCTTCTTAGGAGGTGTCTCAGGATTTATTACCTGCTACTATAGTTTGCTTCTTCCTTTCTAAGATGGACATCTTTAATTATTATTATTACTATTATAATTTTGCCCAGTTTCTCTCCCTAGACTAACTGTTGGTACAGATTATATAGAAGGGATGAGTGAAGAAGTTTTCTTTGTTTTGCTAGGGAATGACTTCAGTTTTGTTGTTATCTGTGATGCTAAAAAATTTACTGGGCTTTTAAAAATATTTATTTATTTATTTATTTATTATTTATTTATTTATTTATTTATTTATTTATTTATTTATTTATTGTGTGTGTCTGTGTCTGTCACCACTGCCATTTCTACTTGGCGTTTTTACATGGGACCTGGGATCTGAACTCAGGACCTTCTGCTTGGGAGGCAGAGTCTTAACCCCTGAGCCATCTCTCCAGACCACTCACTCTTTTGTTTTTGCTTTTTTTTGTAGTGGTCCACTATTGTGCCAAAGATGTTCCTTTTTTTGGTTTGTTGGGCACTTTTATCACAAAATGTTGAAGTTTGTGGAATACACTTTCTTTTTCAACTAAAATAATTGTGTGATCTGAGGTCATTATTATATTAATGCAGTGCATTCCATTAATTTATCTTCAGATTTAAAATCAGCCTTACGTTCATTGGTTTTTCCATCACTGAGACAGAATATTTGAGCGAAGCCACTGAAAGTGAGGAGACGTTCATTTTGACTCATGGTTTCAGAGGTCTTAAGTCATGATCAGCTGGTTCCATTGCTTTAGGGGTCTGTAGAGAGGTAGAGCATTGTGCAGGGCATGTGCTTGTGTGTGTGTGTGTGTGTGTGTGTGTGTATGTGGTGTGTGTAAAAGAGAGAGAGCTGCTTACTTTGTACATCTGGAAGTGGAGAAGGAGTGAATGTGGGAACAGAAGAAAAGGAAGAGAGGGGAAAGGAAGAGAGTGGTCAGTCACAATGTCTCATGTAAGGGCAATTTCCCTGGTTCCCTAGCTTCCTCCCCAGCTCCTGAAGCTTCCACTGCTTCCCAGGAGTGCCTTCACTGGGAACCCAACTTTAACACAGGAGCCTTTGGAGGACACTGCAGAGTCTAACTCTACCAGTCATGGCATGTAGTCTTTTCTCTAGATTGCCCAATTTGGCTATTGCTTGCTTAAACCATATTCCTCATGGGTTCCCTTTCTTAGAGATCTATAGTAAGGTGCTGCTGACAGGGTGATGCTAGTCTCATGGAATGAGCTGGAAGTATTCCCTCCCCTCCTGTATGCCCTCACCCCCTTGTGTTTGTATAGTTTGTATTTTTCCAGAAATTTGCTCATTTCATCTAGGTTATCTCATTTGCTTGTAAGCTGTTGTTCGCAGTACAGGGTGAATACTCCTTATCCAAAATGACTTGGGACCAGAAATGTTTCAGATTTTGGAGTTTTGAGATTTGGGAGTATTTACATAAATACGGTTGAACATCCCTAAGAGAAATTCTGAATTTTCAGATTAGAGCTTCCTGCTTTTTATTCTTTTTTTTTTTTTCTGCTTTTTATTCTTATAAAAATCCTCTTGCTTTCTGTAAGGTTGGTGGCAACATCCCTACTCCCATCCCTAATTTCCTGTTAATACTTTAAAATCAAGTGAGGGAGTCTGTGTTAAGATCATATAGCTATATATTATCTTTATTTCCTGCAGGACATAATTGTGTAAGCTGTCTTTAAATTTTTTGATCTGATAAAACCACAAAATTCTTCTAGTTGACATAATTTGGATACATACTTAAGTATTAATTAATCATGCCTTAACTCAAGGGCTACTGAAAGAAAAATTAATATCAAGTGTCTGAAACTATTTGAAACACCGCCTAAAAAGGGGCACAGCAGCTGAGCAGTTCCTCTGGGACCAACTTCAGCAGCAGCTTCTTCAGTCTGTCCTGCAGATCTCTTCTCTTTCCTTTTTGAGCTGCATTTACCAATAGCAGATCACAGGGCAGGCAGCAGAGGCTAGCTGGACCCTCACTTCTAGCTTAAACGTATCTGTTTGCAAGGCCATACTCTTCCAGTAAATAATAATATGTCACAGATGTACAATACATATATGAACAGATAAAATGTGTGTTTATAAAAGTACAGAAGGGGGCTAGAGAGATGGCTCAGGGGTTAAAATTCTGCCTTGCAAGCAGAAGGTCCTGAGTTCAGATTCCAATACCATCTAAAAAACGCTGGGGAAAATGACAGCGGCCTGAATGTCCGGACCTAGTGGGCAGCACCTGGAAAATCCCAGAACAAAGCAAAAAGGAGATAGAAGCAATCCAGGATGATTCCCAAAGTCACCTCTGGTTCTCCACAGCGACATAAAGTTTCCTCTCTCTCTCTCTCTCTCTCTCACACACACACACCTGCATAGATAAAAAAGTTTAAAAATAAGTACAGAAGTCAGTTTTCAATTTTCTTAGTGTTCTCCTTCCACCACCACCCCAACATCTGTTTTAGGGGGACACGGTTTTATTCTGTTGCCTAAGCTAGCCTGGAACTTACTCTTAGCTCAAGATGCCCTTGAATTGACAAACTTTCCTACTTTGGCTTCTCAGATGCTGGGACTAGAGAGCCACTGTGCCAACTCGGTGTTCTTAGGAGTCTTATCCCCTTGTTATTTCATCTTCAAATAGATTGCAGTTTGCCCGAAGGTCAGTCTCTGGCATGGGAAAGGCTGACCTGGCAAAAGCTCTAGGTCTTCAAGTACTAACGGTTACTTTTTAAAAGCTTATTACAATCCCTTGCCCCTCTTCCTCATTCTCAACTTCTCTTTATTGTTTTCTTTAAAACAAAATCATCCATATTGCCTTTTTGAAAGTAAATGAAAAAAGAAATAGGTATTTTTTTCATGTACTATGTTGCAATTCTACACATGAGTTCACTGGTGTGTTTTGAGGAAAATGCAGTATAGAACGTTGATAGATATTTTATACTGTAAAGAGAGGTGAAGGTCTGGAATTTGAGAACAGAAGGTGCTAGATTCCCCCTCTCTACATTTTATACAGGTCAAGATTAATGGAAGCAGGCAAATCGTTCAGCGGTGACTGAGAAGGGTGGGAATTTAGAGACTCAATGGCTCTCTGAGCAGTCAATTAAGCCTCTGAGTGACTGAGAAGATAAGAATTGGTACAAAACTCCAGCCGGACAACCCATGCCGTTATGTAAAACAAACCTACAGGATTTGAAATGCGACCAAGTCTGTTTTATATTAAGGCACAGAGAAACCAACTTAATTTTAGACCTGCCTCCAGTCCCAGATTATGTTTGGTATGAGGACAAAGAGCCATACAGCATGAATGCCCAAGAATCAGGAGAGGGAGAAGACTCTCTGCCAGGAAAGTCTGGCAAAGAACTCTCAGAGGAAGGGGAAATTTCTCTGTCAAATCAACTTTGGCGCTCTGGCACGGAGAACATGGAGAGAAGGGATGGGGGAAGCCAACCCTATTCTACTTGTTGATACCCTAACAAGCTGTTGATGTTTGAAAGGGGATAAAAGAGCCAAGTGTGGGTAGCATTCTGTTCCCTTGAGTCAATCCTAATGAAGTGGGAGGTTCTTGAAGAAATTAATTTCCATTTAAATTCATGTGTGACCCTCTTGCAGCAACCTCCAAGTGTTTGAGAATTTTTGTCAAGAATTTCAAATGACCCAGCAATAATAAGGTCTTTTTCGACATGTTCTTTGCCTTTGAGGGTAAGTTTTATGTGGGACGCCTGATTTCAGCTGTAAAAATTTTCTCTCAAAATCGGAGTGACCAATTATTCTCCTTTCTGTTTACTGATTTAATATGGAAAAGAGAAGCCATGATTCGCATACTTCCAGAGCAATCAGGCTTTTAATCCAGGGTACTGTACTCACAGGATTCCTGTGGGAGTTGATGCCAGATTTCCTGGCAACTAAACAGTGCTTGATTCCAGGGCTTTTCTGACTTAAAGACGCAGCAGTTCTGCTCGACAGCAAATAGAAACCTGTGCCTGCCTGCGGTTTCAGAGTTTAACAAAGGTGGCAGAGCGGTGAGGGGTGGGTTTTCGCAGGGCAGTACAGAGCCGAAGAAAAGACTGCTCCCTGCTGTGGCTGCCCAGCCATCAAGGAGGGAAAGAAAGCTTTGGAAAAAACTGACTTCACTGCACATCAGAAATGACTTTAATGCTCTTTCTGTGGTCAACTTTTCGTGGGCTGTGGGCAGATTTTCTTTTTTCACACCTCATCTGCACAAAGCCCTACTTTATAGTAACGTTATTCCACGAGCAATGACCCACAGTGCAGCTGTGTTGAGGATATTAAGGAAAGTTACTAAATTCTTACAAAGTCAGGGATTGAATCCAGAGCCTTGCTTATGTTAGGAAAACACTAGTTACATCCCCAGCCTAAATTCTTTATTCCTACTTATTTTCCGACTTCTTTCAGGAAAGGAGAGTACTGTTCAAAGCGTTAGAATATAATTCCTTCATTTTCTCCTAGTCACTTTTTATGCTATTTGTTTGTTTAATGGTGGGTAGGGGTGGTTGGGAGTGTGCCATGGTGAGTGTGCGGAGGCTAGAGCACAACTTTTGGGAGAAAGAAAGCTCTTATCTTCTACCATGTAAGTTCCCGGGATCAAACTGAAGTTACTGGATTTGTACAGCAAGCGCCTTCATATGCTGTGGATGGATATCCTTCCTTCTTTTTCAAGACACACCTCTTTGTGGCTAAACTGAAACTACACAAATCTGAACAGAATGCTTGCTTCCATTATATGTGACATTTGTGTCCTTGCAGTTCCCAAAGAAAAATCTGAATTAAGCATGTTCTTCTTTGTTATGTGTGTGTTAGTGTGGTATATGTGGGTGTAACCATGCAGGTGTATGCTCGTATGTTGCAGCATCATGAGTGTGTGTGTGTGTGTGTGTGTGTGTGTGTGTGTGTATTGTTTAATTCAGACTGGGTATCACTGAACCTGGAGCTCCCACAGTTCAGCTAGACCAGCAGGCCAGTGAGCACCAAGTATCTGTTTGTCTCTTCACTGGGATTTCGTACATGTACTGTCATGCCCTCCTTTTTAAATATGTATTCTGGGAATCCAAACTCGGGTCCTTGTAATTTCTGGGCAAACATTTTATCACTGAGTCATCTCTCTAGCCCTAGGCTTGTTCTTTACACTAAAAAAAACTAAAAGCCCAAAGTATTAACCATAGAGCCAGTAACTATTATTAATTACCATGTAGAGCCACTTTCTTAAATTTTTACTGGTTAGTTAGACTGGTGTTTCCTTTTTTTTTTAATATGCTTGTGATTTAAGTTGAACTTTAATAAGCATTTCCTGATACACTTTTTGCATGTTTGTTTTCTGAATAATCCTGTTGCCAGCCTTGAATTTTGCATCTCAAACACTTGATAAGACAAACAAAAAGCTAACTGATCCTGGTCCTAGGTGACGGTGCATTAGCATTTCTGAGTAAAGATTGTAGTTTAAGCTACTGTTGCTGTCTTTTTCAATAGTTTTGCCTCAAAACTTTGAGGAATGAATTTTGAATTTTATTTATATAGTTGTGACATCTCATTAGGAAAAATATTTCTGGATGAAGCATCTCATTAATTAAATTGTATTTTATTTTATATTCTATCCATGTCCAAAAGTAATTTGAAGCAACTTATAGTGAAGTTATTTCTAATTTATGTGCCACCATCATCAACACAGAAAGAGCTGTAGAATGCCATGTGTTGACGAAGGTGAAGAAGTGGATCTTTTTGTGTTCGGCTGTTAACGTATGAATTGCTACAATTATGGCAGGAAAACAGGTGTTACCTATTATGGTGAATATCAGAATACCCCATGGGCAGCAGTTCTACTTACTTTATCCCTACTAGCATTTTCATGGGAGCACTGTGCATGGGAGCCCTGGGCGTAGCTTACAATGCCCATTGTCATAGACAAAACTATGTTGCCCACCCTGTACTTGCTGCACATCCCCACTGCCACAATGAATACATTACCCAAACATCTCAGGGGAACAAGGGAATTTTTGTTGCTTTACATTTTCAGATCACAGTCTCTTATAACAAGAACATTATACCAGCTTCAGGAGAGGAAGGAACTAGTTACACTGTATCCATAGGAAGAGCTTAGAGATAGACAATGTCCAGTGCTACATACTTGCTTTCAAACATGCCAACTTGCCAGTCTGCCAAAAGCCAGCCAATTCTCTCTCCATTCCCACCAGAGAATAGTCCCATCCACTGTGTCTTCCCACATCAATCATGAAATTAAAGATAATTGGCTCATCCTAACCAAACAATCCCTCATAGGTGTGCCTAAATAAAGGCAGTTTTCTTGTGTCAAACTGACAATTGAAACTGTCATATACTCCTTCCTCCATTTCATAATTGAAAGTCCTAATCCATAACATTACTGCATTTGGAGATAGGGTCTTCAAGAATCTTTAGGGTGGTACCTACTCCAATCATGGGCATCCTCATAAGAAGAAGAAATTTCAGCACAATTTCATGCTTATCATGGAAAAGCCCCTTTAAAGATACATCAGAAGGAAGCTATCTGCAAGGAAGTACAGGCCTCAGGAACAGCCAGTTTCACCTTGAACTTCTGATAAAATAAGTTTCTGTTGGTTAAACTCTTCAGTTGGTTTGTTTTGTATGGTAGCAAAGGAAATGAATGTTCTCCCCAAAAGTGAAATGATAGGAACTTGTGGTATTCGTGTAACAGGATACAATACAGCAGCACAGCTAAACAATTGCTTTTACATACATTGGTATAGTTGATTCTCATAAGCCTAATATTGAGTGAAAGTCAGACACACATTAATGAGGGAAATGAGCTTAAATGAAGCCATGTAGACATTAACCACATTCAAAGTGACATAGGACTCTCTCAATGATTCCACTACTATCAATGCAAAATGAAAGGCATTTTTGTGTATTGGTATTTTTTGGGAATTTGGACACACTTTCCCAAGGATTCCCCTTGACTGTATGATTATGTTCTTAATCTTCTCTGGTTCTTCATGCAGAAAGACTTAAGGGTTTCCACTGGAGTTTTGGTTGCCTTAACTGACTGTGTCATCCTCTTTCAGACAGCTGTGAAATGGAGAGCTCACCCTATGGTTTCCCTTTCTCCCAAAGATCAGCTTTTCTCCAGAGTCTGCCTGTTTCTGTTCACTGCCTGGTACCACTCACTATCTGCTTTTGTGATTTATCCAAAATTGTTTTCAACTCTGAGCGGGAGAGGCTGGTTGTGGTGAGATTGACTTGGCCCTGCTAGAAGCAGAACTCATCTTTCTTGTTCATACAGAGCACCACTCAAGTATCTCCCTGGGAAACAGAATTTTCGAGGTTTTGTTTGTCTGAAGATGATTTTATTTTGCTTAATAACCAGTTTCAGTGAGTATAGATAGTGTGACAATGATGTTCCTTTATAATATTTTAGATATATCATTACTTTCAAGTTTCCATGATTGCTACTACAAAGTTTGATTTGAGTCAGTTTCTTTATCTTTTACATTTAACCTATTTTTTGTCATGAAATTTTTAGGATATTCTATGTGAGTAGGTTTGGCAGTTACTCTGTATGTTGCTGGTTAATTCTCAATTAAACAACTTAAGGGGGAAGAAAGGGTTTTATTTTAGTTTATGATTGTTCAGTTACATTTCTTAGCTTGGCAGGAGAGCTCATATCAACACCAGGGGCTGAGGGAACTAGCCACACCATATTCTCACTTGCCAGACTGGCTTGCCTGGCCAACTATATAGAAGAATGCCACCTTCCTTGACTAGCCCTTCATGTTACTCATCTACCCAGGGACTAGCCACGCCCACCATGGGCTGAGCCTTTCCCACCAATTAGACAATTTCCTTCAGGCTTTCTCTGGGTTTAACTGCTAATTCTTCACAACTGTGCCCAGAGCTTGAGCCTTCAAATGTCAAGTTGACACCTGTATCCAACTATTGCAGTAGAGTTCCGAAATTGCATAATAATGTGCTATGGAATGAAAACCTCTGACACTAAATGTGAGATTCTGCAATTCTTTCTTGTCCGTTTAGTTTCCTTCAGTGGTAAATCTGAGTCTTCCTGTATAGAAGTTTGCTAGTATGTTTTAGATGCTGTTGGGTTTACCGTATAGTATTAGGATTCCAACACGGTATCTCCTTCGTCGGTCAAGCTTCTGCAGCTGGTAAACTTGGCAATTCCTGCTGGAGTGGACCCCAGGCAGGAAGCTGGCTGTCCAAGCAGAAGGAGGGAATTCAAGGAACTTCTGTTGCCTTTACTTCCAACTGATCACACACCTGAATATTCGGATACATCTGTAGTGCCAAGTCTTCCATTGGGTCTTTGGTGACCTTCTGATTGCTGAGTCTACTGATGTCCTACTCACTAACTCAGGAAGACAATACCCATATTTGCTGTGGCTAGGCTCCCCTAAATCTTTTGAAGAAATTACTCTGGCAACACTTCCTCTCCTGCCATTAGTCTTTGAGGAGCATAATCATCTTTATCAAGAAGGAAAGGAAGAGACTTTTCCCACAAGAGTTGAACACGAGGGCAGCGAGTCCTGATTCCCTCCTCCTCATAAAGGCTCTGTGGCATGGGGAAGAGCAGCAGAGTGGGTCAACTCCTCTGCTAATCCAACTATAATCAAGCTTGCCAACCCAGTAACTGGAGGCTCATTATTAGTTCTCTTTAGAAAGTTAAGGTACTTAGCACTTCTAACCATTGACTTTATGAGATATACTCCCAAAACTGCATAATATTCCAATTGATGGATGGATCTAACTATACTTAACTAAAACCCCTATCTCTGAATATCTATTTAGATTCCTTTCAAGTTTACAAGTTACAAGAGTAATGACTCTTCTTCTAGAAGTTACTTATTATTTCCTCCATAAGTGACGGTGTGTGCAATAGTTATGCTATGGATTGAACGCAGCATGTCTCTCCACTGGCTTACGTATTTGCTTTCCCAGCTGCTGGCTCTGTTGAAGAAGGGTGTAACTTTTAGGAATGGAGCCTATCTGGAGGAAGTGAACCCCCTGGGTGGTGGTGATGGGGTTAGAACCCATTCTGCCAGGACTCTCTTTTTGCTTCCTGATTGTAACAAGCCACACCTCAAGCTCCTAACACCATGTACAATTATGCAGTGACTGAGTCATGACAGCTCTGATTTCATGATTGGGTTGATGATGGATTCAGACTTCCACAGAGCTCCTGGGAGATGATCTGTCAAAGGCACCCTCTAGTAACCTACTTTCTCTAACAAGCTTCCTTTCCTGGTGTTTCCATCATTTCAGAGTTACTTGTTTCAGACTTTTCATCATTAGGACCAAATGACTGAATGAAGCAATTTAAAGGAGGAAGGATTTATTTTGGCTCATGGCTTCGGAGGTTTCAGTCTGTAACTCTTGATTAGACTACCGTTAAGCTTGTAATGAGGAGGAACATCAAGGTAGTGGGAACATGTGACAGAGGTGACTACCAAGCCTCACAGTAGAGGGAAATGAAGAGTGGTGATAGGTAGAAGGATCAGGGGGCAAGATAAGTTCTTCCAAGGTATACCCAACCAGAGATCTATGTCTCAGCTGGACTCCACCTCCTAGCATTTCATTACCTTATAGTGATGTTGTCATAATGAAAATCCATGCATGAAGGCAGAGCCATCGTAACTGAGCCATTTCCAATACCTATCAGCTGAAATCAAGTCCTTGATATATGAGTCTGAGAGGGACACTTCATTCTCAGACCCTAATGCTCTCCACCCTCCTGCCCTCCTCTCCAAAGTACTGAGATTACAGGGATGTGCCACCAGACTAGGTTTCTTGCTATTTTGCTTTGTATTTATTATTAGTGGTAAGAAGGAATAATTATCAATTGCCAATTGAGTTGTCTTTTTATGCAGTTTGTTCAAATCCTTTGACAGTTGTTCTGTTGGAGTATTCAATGTATATTGAGATAATATTAACAGTATTCCATCAATGTTGCTATAATGATCCCAGCTAGATAATGCTTTATAATTATTTGTCATACAGAAAATTTGCATCCTTCTGTATTCAAGTTAGATAAGTGATACTGTTTATTGAATCTCAGTTTTCTCTTTGACAATGAGGAAATGATATATTCTCTGGTAAGGTGGAGTGGTACAAGGAAATTCCTTACTACAAAGTAATTCGGTGAAAAATCACTTTTGCAGTTTTGATTATGGTACACGGAAAAGTTTTGAATCATCTAAAAATGTTTTATTAAAGTGAGAAACATTCTCAATGGTGTTTAAATTCAATGTGGAAATATGTAAGAGATAATGGAAACTTTCAGAGTCACATGAACGTCAAAGCATTTTTCCCTCGAGGGTAACATTACAAATGACATTTTTAAGATTCTGAAAGTGAAGAGATTCCCATGGGGAATGTGACGGTCCTGCCTCTTTATAGTAAACTTGAAATTTTTAAAGCACTTACTCTAATAGAGTTGAGGAATTAGGTGGTTGTGTGTTAGATGCCTGTCAGCTGACTAAGAAAGATTTTGCTTAGATGAAACCTAATCTAAAGAAATTGTAATTATAATATAAAGATAATTATAAAGAAATGATAATTTTCAATAAAATTTTATTAAAGCGTATGTCAGTTGCTTCCACAATTAGTAAAGATTGATCTGTGTGTCAAAATTAAGCATATTGACAGGTCATCCTGGATAAGTTTGTGTGTAGAATTAGAGTGAACTTGCATTTTCACTTGAAGTTTTTTTTTTTTTTTGAGCAACCTTTCTTCTACCAGCTATTTTCTTTTATTGACTGTTAATTTATCAGCCCCTCTCAGAAAAAAAAAGTGAGAAGAAAAGAGGCCATAGCATTATCACATTTCTATATGTGAGTCCCTTAAACCATATGGTGATTTCTAATTAGAATACAAAAGATTGTATGATGAGTCGAACTTCAGAGTTGCCATGGTGTGGTCCTCATCACAGAAAGAGAGAGGTGTTTTGTTTTGTTTTTTAAAAATTTCCAGCAAAGACACTTTTGAGAGCAACTATGTGGCCTTCGATTGTCCTGATATTTACAGAAGTCTGTCCCTCTATGCCGTCAGACTTCCAGAAGTCTGATAGAGTTATTGATGTGCAGATCAAGGTGGTATTGCCAGGCTAATTTAATTCTGAGTGTTTGATCCTCTCAGTCAGTAGCTTGACTTGGTTTTTCTTTTTTTAAAAGCCGCTTCAGTATTTAATTTCACGTGTACCCTCTCACTGGAGATTTCAAAGGAGACTTTGCTGGATGCTTGACTGCCTTGTCTATTTGCTCTTGTTTTGCATGCAAGAGAGAGCCAGAAGCTTTCTTCTCATTGTGTACACATAGTATTAATGGATTTACTCTGCCTGTATCGTCTCATTACTGGAAACAGCTCGAAGCACAGAAGTCTTTCAGTGTATGCAAATAAGGCAGAATCATCTACCTGAGAGTTAATATTCTCTGCTTTTAAGTGTATTCTAAATCTAATGTTTGTATTTAGAGCATAACACCCTGTTCTCTCTTTTTACGGGCAAAAAGCTAAGCAGGCCCAGGCAGCTGTTTGATGTTGGCTTCAAGTGTTATTAATTTCATATTCTATTATTCTTTTCACTGCAGCACAAGTGAAGCTGATGTGGAGGCTGTCATGGATAAGTTGTTTGATGAGCTGGCTCAGAAACAAAATGATTGTACGTAAGTTAATTTCTCTTGAAAGAGAATACATTTAGAACACAATGCCCAATCTCCACTGACCAATTAATAAGTTCCATTGCTGTATATGGGTTGATGCCACGCTGAAGTGGCAGTCATTGTATCAGCATTTTGTCTAATTTATGTGTTGAATCATGTGCTATTATTCATCAAGCTATGCATTTCCTATCTGTAAGAGATGAATTTTATAGTAATTATCCAGACAAGATTGAGTCTTTGTTCATGTTCCCATAGTAACTAGACCAAGGATTCTAAAAGTGCAAGGCAGAGAGCTGCGACTGAATAAAGCCTGTGGAGCCATTGCTGACTGCACATTTGAAGAGCTGTGTGAGAGAGTAAGTATCCAGGGCCGGCCAGGCGCACTGGCCTTTCACATGTTAAAATACTTCATGTTTCGCTTGCCCACTTTAGATTTTATAATACTATTCACAGAGTCAGATCTGATATAAAAGTCTCAAGAAGGGAGCAAGATACTCATTTCTGTCTGCCATGTGCTTTTTATAGGTAATGGTCCCAAATTTGCACTAAAAAGGGCTTTCATGCAAAATTAGAACTGCAGATAGAATTGTCAACTGTTGCTGGAATCCAGAGTAAAATCAGTTTAGGGGCCTTTTTTTAAAAGTTGTACATAAAAAAGATTGGAGTAAGGTTACTGTGTGGGAAAGGAAGATGAAGGAATATCAACATGTCTCATTCCATTCTGCATTTCATTTTCCACCAGCCTGGCTATAATATGTGAGATGTTTGGATAAGGTCAAAAGAAGTGACTTCTAAAGTTATGACTTCAACATTATAAATAATACTTCATACAAATGAGATGTGTACACATGGGCTGAGAGATGGCTCTGCCTCACAAGCATAAGTACCAGAGTCTTGCCGGAATAAGCCACTAGTTTTAGGAAAAGTGCTTATTTGCTTGGTAGGTATAAATGAAAGCTTGCTGTTCTTACTTGCTGCAAAACAATTCTCCTTTAGTTACCCAAAAGTCAAGATTAATCAGAGACCAAAATTATGTTCAATTGAAGAAATAGGTTCAACATGATTTGGATTTCTCTCAAGATTTACAATGAACAATGATACTGCATATCTTGAATACTAAGAACTTTATAACTTTGAAAACACAGGATTCATACATATAATGAATCCATAAGCAACGATTTTTCTTACTTATATGTTACACACATGAATATGTACATATTTCTTTTTTTTTACTTTATTTATTTTGCGTGCGTGCGTGCGTGCGTGCGTGCGTGCGTGCGTGTGTGTGTGTGTGTGTGTGTTTGTGTCTCAGAGGGCACTGTGTGTACCTGTGGAGGACCAAGGGTGACTTCAGGAATCATCCTGGATTGCATCTACCTCCTTTTTGCTTTGCTCTGGAATTTTCCAGGCTCTCCTCACCAGGACTAGAAGTACAGACCACCACCATTTCTGCCTGGTGTTCCAACTGGGATCCAAGCTCAAGACCTGAGCCATCCCTCCAGCCCGGATTTATAGTTTTTAAACCATGATGAGTTCAATCTGTAGTTGCTGAGTATTTCGAAGTAATAAGCCTGAGACATAGCTAGAGTCCCCTAAGAAACTCAATCTCTGATCCTATTCCTGCTTATACAGATTCTTCACGCTCTCTCAGCAGATCAGTCCCATTAAGGTTGTGACAACCTATATTTCCAGGAAAAATATTCTGTTAAGGCTTTTTTTTTAAAGTTGTACTTTCTCCCAAGAGTTTGCTCTTCTACATCCAAAAATCAAGTTCCTCTTCTATTTTCGGAAAGGCTCAGGGCTGAAAGAGGGTAAGGAGGAGAATGTTAAATCTTGGAGGAGAAGGCCAAGGTGTTCTCTTGGAGTGGATATTGTGCATTTGCTTATATCTTTTAAAAGGTTCATTAATTCAGTTGATCTGGTATCAAAAAGAGACTACTTACATACCAAATCCTTCATAGTCTACTTACTGGATGGAGGTGATAGGAAGAAGTTTAACTGGGATTTAATCTTGAAATGAAATGAAATTAAAACTAATATAACTCGCTTGATGAAGGGCTACATTTTAAAGTGGTCAGTTCTTTGCTACTATTTCCTTGTTGTGATGATTTTGCATTTCTTTGCGACCTTATAATTGTGGCAATTCAAAGATTGAATAGTTGTATGAAGAGGATCCTTGAAACCATTCAACTTCAGATTTATTCTAAAACTCTTAATTAGTTATAATGATCTTATGAGCCAGACTACATAGTTGCCAAAAAATGTCGGTAAAGGAAAAAAAAAAAACCACATTCAACCATGTATTTGATCACATTGGTAGGACAGTGTTCTGGGAGGCTCGTGACGCCTGAGACCCACCCAGTCACTCCTGCTGACATCATCATGAAAAAAAAAAATACTTTGGCAAGGAATGAATGGTCTGACATTCACTGATGATGAAGGTTAAATCGTCAAAAAAATGATGTCTTATAGGCTTTCACATGCATTGGGTAGAAATCTACTTGTATATAAGGATAAGATAAAAGAGAACTTAAACTAGACGTCCCTTGTATGTTTCACAGGTAACCCAGAACCCTGGGTCTTCCTTCTTTCTTGTTCCAGACAGTCTCTCTTGTCTGTTACCTTGCCGGTTATCATCTACCTTCCCAAACTTCCAGTGAGCTGCCTTTCCAAGACTGTGATTCAGTAGTGTTGTATTCAGAGAAGCAGTCCCAACTAGGAGAACTTGTAGTACCTTATAATTTAACTGATGGAGCCACACATCAGGAGTCATTCTAAACATACATTCTATATGGATTAATGCTATTTTAGGTAGGCATTATTACTCTCCCATGTTATAGGTGGAGAAATCAAGGCATCGACATATTAAATTATTTTCCCAAGATCACAGGACTAGTGAGTGGCAAAAGGAGGCATTGGATGTCTCGGGAGTGAGTTTGGGAGGCAGATCCTATGTTCTTTATCACTATGTTATACCTGGAAAGGTTGTGGTGAGTTCTGCCTCTGAGGATGAAAGTAATTCAAATTCTGCCATGAAGACCACTCACTTTGTGAATTTCCACATTTCAGGTAAACTCCACAACTTTTATGAAGCATGAAGCTAGCTGGGGGAGCAAATTCCCTCCAGTCCTGAGAAGCCCCTGTGTGTTGTGCCCCTCTATCTGGCTCACATGCCTTGGCAAAACCACGGGGAATTGGTCAGCCCCAATGCCACTGTCCTCTTGAAGGCCGTGTAAGGTCTGGGCCTCTGGGAGAGGCCCTTTACCCATTAGACAGACGCTGCTGTTGAATATGAAAATACATAGACAGTGTCTCCTCAGAGGAGAGTCTAGGAAAGGGAAAGGGAAAGGGAAAGGGAAAGGGAGAGCATTCGTGGGTGGGCTTTGTTCTTGCCATTCTTTTCCTATCAGAGCTGCTATAAAGAAAGAAGCAGTTCATCTCTGTGGACCTGATAATGCCTTTCCATGTGCCTTTCCTGATCCTTTTGTACTTGGAGGGTGTAGTGACATCAAAATGATGGCCACTTAGATGGTTCTCAAAATGTGCATGCTATATTCCCCTCCCCGCCCCCAGAGCCTCTCAGGAGTCCTTGAGGCCTAAATTGTCCATGCAAATAATAGGACAGGCTCTGTCTTTTTCACTGGGTGAGATTTATAGTAATGGTGCAACAGGGACGAGGGGCAGAGCTTCGGGAGGCAGGCAGTGGCACCAAGCCATGTGGGGTCCCTGCTGGCCACCGAGCACGCAGTAACAGCAACAAGCCACATGGAAGCTCTCCTCCAGGAAGCCGTGGAGGTGATTGGTTCGAGGCCCAGCCTTGAGAACGTGTCCTTTCACCATTCTTTGTGAGGGAGTGTGACCAAAGCTGATGGGCTCCTGAGGAAAAGTCCTTGGGTTTCAGTGGCTCTTTTTTTTTTTTTTTTTCCCAGAATACTGTTTTTTTTGTTGTTTTTTTTTTACATGAAAGACTGGGTGACAGACTATGGTGATTCACACTTAGCAGACATTTTTCTCCCGGTGTTTGACAGCCTTTTCTTGAAAATGAATGAAGGCCGTCATTTCAAGTAAAACAACTAGCAATATTTGTCACCAGAGACAAAATTTGAGCAAACAAGTAAAAATTAAAATTTCACAAGACTGGTTTCTTCTGCATGAGCTTGACAGCTTCCCCATTCCTGCGTGAAGTTTTTCTGATGAGATGGCTGGTGACATCAGCCAAAGCAGCATTCGAGGTTTTGTTTGGTAGGTCCCAGGGCAGTGATGGTTTAGGAGAGTCTCTCCATGTGACCCAGGCTGGCCTCAAACTCTCAGACTTTCTATTCAACTTTCCAAGAGCTGGGTTTACAGGTATGCATTATTATGTCCAGGCTAGTGTTTGGATAAGTGCATGGTTAAACTTATCAGCATTTGGAAGGTCCCACTTATTAAGCCAGTATTTCCCAAGAACCAGCACATATGTTTATAAAATTCACACGTGACATTCAAAATGTAAGAAAGACTAATAGAATATAATTAAAGAGTACAATCTGGGGAAATGGGGTGTGGTGGCATACACCTGTAATCCCAGCACTTGGGAGGCTGAATCAAGATTGGGAGTTTGAGGCCTGCCTGAACTATATTGTGAGTCCCTGCCTTAAGACACACACACACACACACACACACACACACACACACACACACACACTATTTTAGACTACTGTGCAGCTAACATTTTTTAAAAATTACCCATCTTGTCAAGTTTTGAAAACATTTAAATAGACATTTATTTTTAGAGCAGTTTTGGGTTCATAGAAAAATTGGGAAGCAGCAGTAGCTGGGTATGGTAGCTCATATTTATAATCCCAACATTTAAGAGCATGAGGCAGGAGGATTGCTGTGAGTTTGAGGCCAGTCTAGGCTACATAGTGCGTTCCAGGTGAGAGAAAAAAAAATTGAGATTATAATATATAGAGCTTACATCTACTTTCAAATCTAGTTTCTCCTATTATTAATATCTTAACTATGTATGGTAAGTTTGCTATGCTTATCAAACTAGTATTGATATATTTTTATTAGTAAAGCCCTTGGCTTGTTCACTTTCCCTTGATTTTGACCCAGTGTCCTTTATGTGTACCAGGACCCCATCTATGATGCCACATGGTCTTAAGTTGTCATCTCCTTTGTTCATTTTAACTGGGACAGTATCTGAGATGGTCATTTTTGATGACCTCAGCAGTTCTAAGGAGTTTCTCACTTGGGATTTGTCTGGTGTTTTTCTCGTGATTACACTGGAAAGATGGGCCTCCAGTAGTGTTTCCATTACCTCTGGCCTCAGGTGCATGCTGCCCATGTGGCCCATGTTATCTGTGCCAACCTTCATGGTATTTGCCTGTGATGCTGTTGCTAGGGTATTTCCACATTCCACAGCAGGGCTTCTTTGGAAGAAACTTGCCAAGTCTACATGTAGCATCAAAGAATAAGATCTGTAATTTTATGATAAGGCTATTAAAATACTTTTATGTTTTTTATAAATATTTCTTTTTAATTTATTATTTATTCAATTGTACGTGTATGCATGTGTACGCGTGTGTGTATGTATGTGTTTGTGTGTAGAACCACGAGCGAATTCGGGAACCATCATGGACGCCTCCACCTCCTCCTTGTTTACTCTGTCCGGGGATTCACAGGCTCCGCCCTACCAGGACCAGAAACGCAGCCCCCCCTCCCCCGCTTACACCCGGCGTCTATACGTGGGGTTTAGGATCCGAACTCAGGACCCAGCCTCCATTAAAATACTTTTATGTTTTTTAACTACGTAGCTATGTGACCAAATTTTCCTAATTACTTTAGCCAAAACAACTTAATTGCAATAGATTCGAACAGAGAAAAAGATGTAAGAATTCAACTATTTTCTGTTAAGCCAGACATTAGAAAGACTTTTGTAAGTGTAAAACAGTGTGCTCTTTCTCATAAAAATTGTTTTCATTTTATATAATTTTTATTAAAATGTTTTGTTAATTTTATGGGTTTAACATATTGGTTTTTATTGTTTTGGTTTCAAGTGAATTCGCAAGTAGTTTGAGCTTTTCTCAGTTTTAATTTCTTTGTCATTTTTTCACTTTTATTTTCTTGGAGTTTCATAATGGACACAGTGAATTTATGTAATTTCCACCTTCTATTACACAATAGTATCTCTCCTCTTTTTTCTACTTCTTCCTAACCATTCTCCCTCTTACTTTCTATTTTTTTTTTTTAATGTGGGACCTGGGATCCGAACTCAGAACCTTCTGCTTGTGAGACAGAGTCACAACCCCTGAGCCATCTCTCCAGCCCCTCTCCCTCTTACTTTCATGGGGCCCACTGAAGTTGTCAGGGTTGCTTATAAGACCTGTGCCTGAGCACTTGCTGGAGCATGGATGATATATCAGGGGGTACAACACTGGGAAAAATACCCCCCATCCCTATACGGTATTAGTTTCTCAGGGTCAGTTTTAATTTCTAATACAGTAAACATTAGGCGAGATGACCCATATAAACAAAAGCTTTTTTGAGTCGTCATTTATTTTAAGAACACACAGGGATCCAGAAACCAAAATGTTTGAGAACCATTTGCTCGAGGGTTAACTTTTGTGAACTGAAACTGAAAGAATCATTTTCAAAGCAAGCAAGCCAAAACCACATTCTAAAGACTTAATGAGTAAACTGGCTGTCCCTGAATTTTCCTTATTGAGAAATGTAATTTTTACACCTGCAGAAAATTGTTTCCTCAACCAATAACTGTGTTCTCAAGTAACTATTTGCAAGAGCACTTTGCTATTTGTGTCTTAAAAATAATGACAGGTGGCCAGGTGTGTCTGCAAAAAGTCCAGGCAGAAGATATATCGTGGGTGCAAGTGCAGGCTGCTGTTGCTCACTGTCAACTTCCTGTTTGCTAGCTTTCTCTCTTTCTCTCTCTCTCTTCCTTCTCTCTGAAGATCTGCCAGAGACATGTATTGGTCCTCATCTGTCTATTAGTTTTAATAAAATCATATTAGCTTAGTATTCTTAGACCTTAGCAAATAGATCTTCTAGAGAATTCTTGAGTGGCACTCCCACCTCCCAAACCATTTTGTTTTTTAAGCGTTATTTGATTTTATTCCAAATGAAGCCTCTGGTTGGGAACTGCTCTCTGCGCTTGGATACTGTCAGGAAATGCCAAAGGATGAATAGCTTTTATCTACGTTACTTGGCCCAGGCTGCAGGCTGATGGTGTTTGGATACCTACATTGGTGATTAGCCTCAGGATAAGGGACTTAATCACCAGAGCTGAGGCAGCCCAGAAATTTCTGTGGTCCTTTCCTTTCTCAGCAGGGGGGTCATTCTTGAAGGACTGCTGATCAGACTGATCTTATCTTTTTACCTCCGACCCCTGCCTGGCAAGGCCATGTCCAAACAAACCAGGCCCATAGTGCAGAGGCAACAGAGAAAGGCAAAAGTGACATCACAAGGAGCTTAGTAGGGAATGGGTTGGATTCCAGCAGGAATACAGATCTAGTGTCCCAAATGAGACCCTAGTCTTCATTCTGTCTTTTCTGCCACAGTCCTCATCAACTCTTAAAGACATAGTCTTGGTGTCAGAAGGCAGGACACAGTCATCTTATCTCACCTGCCAATCATTTCTGAATCCTCTCTGCACACACTGACTTCTGTTTGCCTTGCAGTGTTTAGGGATCCAGCTTTATGTGGGGGAAGGGATGTAGGACATACCTGGTGGAAGATGTCGCCCCGTGTGCTGGACCTAGCCTGTTTCACATGGGTCCTTAGAATGGTAAAGGTTTGGGAATAAAGCTTCACATTTGGCATAGATCATACCTTGATTTTAAAGGGTTAAAAATGCATGTAAGTATAATAACTTTTTACAGAGGTTTATGTAAGTATTCTGGAGTTTTAGATCTAAAAGAAAACAATATTCTGAAAGATTGGATGTATTTACTAATTTTGACTAATTTCTGTCAAGCAAAATCACGATGTATTGGGTTACAAGTTGTTCACTGATTTTTTTTTTTAAATTTTGGTGAGTTGGGGGTGTGATAGGAGGAGGTGGGGAGGGAAGATAAGCCTTGTAACTCACGTGGAGGTCAATGGACAGTTACCAGGAGTCAGTTCTCTCCTGCCACCTTGTGGGCCCTAGGAATGAAATTCAGGTTCTTAGAACAGCAGTCAGGTGCTTCTATCTGCTGAGCCATCTCTCTTGGTATATTTTACTATTTTAAAGGAATAAAGAGAAAAAAAACCCTACTTTCAGAAAGGTGAGTATAAAAGTGAAATTGGATTAGAAATTTGAAAACTGCACCCACTGAGAGTGATTGTGTCACGTGCGTGTTGAAAATGGCATAAGGAGGCATCAAAGGACACTTGCCTGCATTCTTCCATGGCAACTTTTGTCATGGGACGAGCTCCAAGAAGTTTCGTGCAGCTTCTGTTTCTTTTTTTTCCCCATAGGCCACTTTGAAAAAATCTTTTTCCATTTTTTTTCTACTTTTACAAACCTATTGAGTATTCATCCCAGCTTCTCTCCCTCCCCCCTCTTATACCCTCCCAGCTTCTGTTTCTTAATTGAGGCAGAAGCAACTTTTTTTCTCTCCTGGTCTTGTTTATAACTATAGTTTTAAACTCTGAAAGCTCTAGACATCTCAGATTCAGCCACTCAGAGCTTCTCTGAGGGAGAAAATATCTTTGATTCCTTCTCAGTATATTTATGCTATGTTGTATGCTGAAATGACTTAAAAAGTGTTCTGTTGGGCTAGAGAGATGGCTCAGGGGTAAGACTCTGCCTCACAAACAGCAGGTCCTGAGTTCAGATGCTAGGTCCTTCGTAAAAAACTCCAGGCAGAAACAGCCGTGCCCTGTACTTCTAGCTTTGCTGGGTGGAGCCTGGGGAATCCCAGAGCTAAGCAAGAAAGAGGTAGAAGCAATCCAGGATGATTCCCAAAGTCACCCTTGGTCCTCCACAGGGACACACAGTGCCCTCTCTCTCTCTCTGTCTCTGTCTGTCTGTCTGTCTGTCTGTCTCTCTCTCTCACACACACACACGCGCGCGCGCACGCACACACACACACACAGAACAAATAAAGAAATAAAATCTTTTTAAAAAATGTGTTCTTTCCCTGTAACTGGGGAAGAGTACTCAGGATCTGTAGAGGTCTCAAAGGAGAAGCAAATATACAAAGAACTGTCTACTACCAATATGGTCTTTGTCTTAGGGATAAAAATATTTTGTGGATCACATCAGTAGTAAATCCAGTAGATCAAATTTAGTAGTAAAAAGCTCTTGTGGTTTATGAGTTCTTTGATTTTCTAATTACCAAATATTTGTTTCTTACCATAGAGAACATGAGTTGATTATATTCACAGTACCTTCTTTCTAGTCTTGCTCAGTTGTTTCAAAATTAGCTTTTAGCCATTGCCAATTAGAATATCCTGTAATGCATGTGTCACATGTTTTATTACTCTGAGATACATTTTATGGAAAAAGTTTAGACATTGTCAAAATATATTGTATTGTATTCTAAAATAACTTGGTTGAAGATATTATTAGGCAAAAAATTGAGAAAAATAGAAATAAGTTATAATCTCATAATTGTTACAAGATTGGTACATTCTTGGGGGCCAAACATTACTTAATTCGTGTGTTAATCAAGAAATACACCTAAGATTTCCACCTCAAGATAATTATATTGATTCAGGAGTCAGCAATTTTTTCTCTGCTGTTTTTATATCTGCCTACCTTTGTTATGAGGAATATAAAAGAAGCATTAAAAGGTTCCTTTTAGTGCTTCAAAGGTTTCAAAGAACTTACAGTTTACTAAAGGAAAGAACTTGAACAGAGTACCAAAGGAAGTCCAGTGGAGAGAGTGAGCGAGCCATGTCAGCCCAGTCCTTGCTCAAGCTGCTAGGCAGACCATTTAACTACTCTGGATTCAAGTTCCACACCTGTAAAGTACATGTGTGATCAACTCATTTCTGCCATTCCTTTCAGCTGTCACAGTCTAGAAGCTAAATGCAGTGGTCGATTATGCATAAGGAAAACACTGAGGGTTACAAGTAATAATGCCGGGTCTAAAGACTCTAAGGAGACAAGAGCTCAAACAGGAAATTGACCTTGACCTTGAAAGAAAAGTAGAAGGAAGATGATAAGAGTTGAGAGTGTTTCTGCCAAGGTCAGAAGCCAAGAAGCATGATTCCAAAGGATTATTATTAATGTGAGCAGAGTGCATTTTACAGAAAGGAAAATAAAAATCTCAGACAGACCCATCATGAAAGCCAGGCAGAGCAATGTGGACTTCTTGCTGTGATCCACAGAGAGTCACTGTAGGTTTGAGCAGGAACATGGAATTTGATGTTTAGGAAGGTTTAAGGGACTTTAATGGCATATTCCAGCAGACCAGCAACCTCATGGGAAGTTCCTTTTTCCAGGGTGGAAACTTGGTTACAAAACCCAACTTGCTGTATATTCCTTTGAGTTACTTTATGGAAGCTAACAGACAGAATCCTACCCTTTTTTATTATATGATATGGCACTTCTCAATAATCAATATTTACTGAATACGTATACTTGTAATGGTATAAGAATGAGTAAGAGTAGGTAATTTTAGAAGAGAAAATATGATCAGTACAGCATCACTAGAATGTGAGGCCAATTACAGTCAGTTAGTACCACAAGATAAAGCATGACCAGAATGCTGTGGATGAAGGGGGAGGAAGAAGCCTTGAAGTAGGAGGACCAGTTAAATTAATTAACTGCTAAAAGAGAAACAAAAAATCAATATACCATAATAATTTCAAGTCTCCACAGCATCTTGTACATCCCCAAATCACTAGGTATATTCAGGCATCCAAAAAAATGACTCATTTTTTAACACACAAGCTTGTGCATGTGTGAACACACACACATACATCCATGCATGAAAGATAAATATGTAAAATATTTAATCTTTAACTTTATTTCACAGAGAGAGAGAGAGAGATCACACATATGTATATCCATGGCACACGGGTGGAGGTCAGAGGACAACTTGCAGAAGTCAAACATCTCTTTCACCATGTGGTCTTCCAGGGATTGAACTCAGGTCTCCAGGTTTGTGAGCAGGCACCTTACCCATTGAACCATGTTGTAGGGCCCCTAAGTAAATAAAAAAAATTTTTTTAAAGAAAGTATCAAAGCAGCTAGAGGAACAATAATGTCTGGGATCTGCCTTCTCATCAGAAACAAGAGAAGCTAGAAAATTATGACGACATGCTTCAAGTACAGAAAGAGAGGGACCCTGGTAATGCAAGAATCTCTGTTAGAAGAATGAAGGTCATGCTGTGGCATGGTTTGAATGTGCTTTGTCTCCCCTCCCTCAAGCTCATATGATTGACTACTTGATCCCCAGGAAGGAACCTTTAGGAGGTTGTCATGGTTTGAAATGTGACCCCCACAGTCTCATGTGTCTGGCAAGGTCATGGCACTTGAGAGGTGGAGCCTTGCTGGAGGAAGGCAGTCATAAGGGGTGGGCCTTGAGGTGGATTAGTCCCATCCTACCTCCAGGAGAAGTCTGCCTTTGCTGCAAGCAGTCTGCAGCTCTCAGCTTCCAAGATGTCTGCAGTGACTTAGCCTCCTCCAACTTTGGCCAACCAGCCATGCCGCCTCTGCTTTGAGATACTGTACCTTCCCTCTGGAACCGTAAGCTGAAGAAATCTCCCTTTCTCCCTTAAGTTGCTTGACTTTGGGTGCTCTCTCACAGCAATACTTAAGAGTAACCATTATAGAGGTGGAACTTGCTGGAAGAACTATATTGCTGGGGGAAAAGGGGTGGAGGCGGCTTGAATTTGATAACCCACCCCTACTCCCTGTTCTGTCTCTCATACACTGCTTCTGAGTATTGCCAATATAATAGCTGGCCTCCTTGTGACCACGCCTTTTCTGTCAGCCACCATGTGCTCCCTGCCATCATAGACCCTCCCTCTGAGACTGTAGGCAGAGGTGATAAGTCCTTTCTCTCTTAGGCGACTTGGGGTCAGGGTATTTTATCACAGCCAGTAAAGAGTAATGAACATCATCATAGAACTGAGATTATATGCAAGAAAGGAGCATGCCCTCAGGCAGGTGAAGTGGCTTGGAGTGGGTATATAAAAATTTGCAGAGGAGGAGTAGAGTTTAGATGAGGACCTTTTTCAAATCCATGTTGGACAATCTGGCAAGGCTGGCACTATGGCTACTGAAGGCAGAGCTGCCCCTCCAGATGAGCACTGTGCTAAAGACTTTAGGAGCAAAGGTACCCCTTCCTCTGTACAGATACTGTCCCTCCATCAGAATATCTGATGGGCACAGAGAGTTGACTGGTATTCATTGATTGGGACATAAGTCAGTATTCCCGATGGACTAGATGGAGCACAGTTAACGGGAGGAAAGCGTTTAGGACCGCATCTGAGGGCACTCAGGGCTGTTGAAGAGTCACATACAGTTAGAATGTTTACAGTTTGTATGGCCAGAGGAATGGCAGGACCCTTTCCAGAAATACAGAGGTTGCGGAGGAAGCTCACAAGCAGCTGGAAATCTAGGTCCTGAGATAAAGATCTAGCAGTTGTTTGTAGACAAGCAGGTGGCACTGAAAAATGAACCCTCTGGAGAATGAGCAGAAGGTAACAGGCAAGGAACTAGAATGAATGAAGTCCAAGGCATACGCAAACAATAACAATTTTCATTCTTTTATTGAAAAAAATTAAAGCACTCATACAAGTTTGCATTCTGGGATTTGGATATTCCTTTGTAGGTCTTAATTGAACCAACCAGTGTTTTTTTAAAGTTATTTTATTTTTCTAGTTTTACAAGCATATTGAGTACTCATCCTCCACTTCCCTCCATTATCCCTCCTACCCATCTCCTTTTCTCTCCCTTCTTCAATCCATTCCACTCCCTCTCACTTTCCTGCCCACTGTTTTTTTTTTAAACTTTATTTATTTTGAGGGAGAGAGAGAAAGAGAGAGATAGAGAAACCAGTGTGTGTCCCTGCGAAAGACCAAGGGTGACTTTGGGAATGATCCTGGATTGCTTTTACCCCCTTTTTGCTTTGCTCTGGGATTTCCCAGGCTCCGCCCACCAGGACCAGAAGTACAGGCCTGACATTTTTCGAATTCAAGACCTTCTGTTTTCGAGGCAGAATATTAACCTCTGAGCCATCTCTCCAGCCCAAGCCACTGTTTTTAAAGTTATTAATAACCTAATAATTAGTTATCTTGCTAGTGTAGCAAAAGGCCTGAGAAAAGCAATTTAAGGAAGGTTTACTTTGGTTAGCTATTCTGGGGTACGTACAGTCCATCAAGGTGGGGAACTCCAGGCAGCTGGTCACTTTGTGTCTACCATGCGGAAGCAGAGAGCCATGAATGCTGGTGCCCAGTGACCTTTCTCCTTTTAATTCAGTCATTGACCTCAGTCCACACTCAGGGTGGGTCTTCCCACCTCAGTTAGCCTGATCCAGAAAAATCCCTCACAGACATGCCCAGAAATTTGCTTCCACGGAGATGTGAAGAAAAGTAGGTTGTAAATCACTAAGCACATTTACATGGGGAAATGAGTATTACTTTGCGTACTTTTTTGGTATCAACAGTTTCTTTTTAAAAAAAAATAATTTTTTTTCCGCGTGTGAAGTCATCAACAGTTTCTTTCCTGAGTGTTGTAGACTACCTCCCTGTCATTATTCCTAACATGAATCCAAATTGCTGGTCCCAGGCTAGCACCACCTTGCTGCCATTTTGCTGGTGGAGACTTTCTTGCAGACTACTTTTTCTTTCACACCAAATTCCATTCTGTGGCTATAAAATAGATTTCTATTTTTTATTCAAATATTAGCCTCTACTTTTAACACTGTGCAACTGAGAGATGGTCAGTAGGTACTTGCTAGCTATCAAAAGTTTTTAACGTTCGTGGCTGGAGAGATGGCCTAGGGGTTAAGCCTCTGCCTCACAAGCAGAAGGTTCTGAGTTCAGATCCCAGAACCCACGTTAAAAAAAAAAAAAAAAAAAAAAAAAACACCATGCTGAAATGGCATGGGCCTGCATTTGCTGCCCTGGAAGGTGGAACCTGGGAAATCCAGATGAAAGCAAATAGGATGTAGAAGGGTGATTCCCAAAGTCACCCTTGGGCCTCCACAGGCACACACAGTGTCATTTGATACACACAGAAACACACATGCCAAAATAAATAAATAAATAAATATCTAGATAAAACACATATATAAATTTTTTAAAAATTCTGTTGTTTATTATTGACACTCAGAGTTCTCACTGACATTTATTTTTTCTGATTCTTGTAAATAAGTAAATCTTATAAAAGAAATGCAAAGGACTGGGGATTTAGTTCAGCCTACAAATGCTTGCCAGGAGTGCGCAGGCCTAGAAAGAATAATTTTAACATGTTTTTAATTTACCACATGCAATTCCAGAAAGCATTTTATAGATGTATGCATAGAAGTATGTCTGCACATATACACAGAAAAATATTTAAGTAAATAGGTTTTTCCCAAAAATCAAGGCAAAGAGAAAAATATAGAATTATTAAGTTGAAGAAGAGAAAAAGTTAGAATACACGATACCAAAAAAGTAAGCAAAGCAATACTCACTTCCCCATGTAAATGTGCTTAGTGATTTACAACCTACTTTTCTTCACATCTCCGTGGAAGCAAATTTCTGGGCATGTCTGTGAGGGATTTTTCTGGATCAGGCTAACTGAGGTGGGAAGACCCACCCTGAGTGTGGACTGAGGTCAATGACTGAATTAAAAGGAGAAAGGTCACTGGGCACCAGCATTCATGGCTCTCTGCTTCCGCATGGTAGACACAAAGTGACCAGCTGCCTGGAGTTCCCCACCTTGATGGACTGTACGTACCCCAGAATAGCTAACCAAAGTAAACCTTCCTTAAATTGCTTTTCTCAGGCCTTTTGCTACACTAGCAAGATAACTAATTATTAGGTTATTAATAACTTTAAAAACAGTGGCTTGGGCTGGAGAGATGGCTCAGAGGTTAATATTCTGCCTCGAAAACAGAAGGTCTTGAATTCGAAAAATGTCAGGCCTGCACTTCTGGTCCTGGTGGGCGGAGCCTGGGAAATCCCAGAGCAAAGCAAAAAGGGAGTAAAAGCAATCCAGGATCATTCCCAAAGTCACCCTTGGTCTTTCACAGGGACACACACTGGTCTCTCTATCTCTCTCTTTCTCTCTCTCCCTCATTTTTTATTATTGCTTGTGATATATACTAAGAGAATTTTGCGTATGGTGATCAAAGGATAACTTTGTAGAGTCAGTTCTCTTCTTCAACCCTTATATGGGTCCCAGGGATTGAAACTCAGATCATCAAGTTTGCGCAGCAAGCGCCTTTACCACTGAGCCCTCTTGTCAACCTATAACAGAATTCTTATCTCACAGTCTTGGAGCCTAGAAGTCTGGAATCAAACTATGACAGCTTTCAGGGAATTGTTTTCCTCAAATACTGGGGATTGAACCTGGGGCCTTGTGCATGCTAGATAAGCACTTTTACCTCTGTGCTGCTGCATCCTTACCATGCTTACAAATGAACAACTGAATCAAGTCTTAGGCACCTGCCTGCTGAAGAGGAGAAAAATGCTCAATTAATTAAGGGATGATGTATCATAAAGGGACTTAAGCTGACAATTCCCCAAGCACCGTTCCTGCTGCCAGTGCAGATTTCTGCTGTGCAGACTCATCCCAGAACTCAGACAATGACAAAGCAAAGTTCAGCACAGCTAGGGTGTAAAGTCAAAGGAACGTCTCCAGGAGTTAGCATTTCTCTGAATTATCTCCTTTGATCCAGAAAAAAAATCTGAAGTGTTTAGAGACTTTATAGATGGTGGTTTTCTTTGTTTTCTCAAATATTTGCCTTTTAATAAAATTTAGTCAGCAACTCATTCAAGGTTGTTTTTCAGGCAAGAAGATAGGGTGAATAATTCTTCCCATACTGCTATTTGTAATTGTGCCTGGCAGCACAGTTAGCCTTGCTCACATTCATGTTTTAATATCACTAGTGTATGAACTGACTTTTTTACCCAGTATTTCCATGATTTGGAGAACAGATTAATAGGAGGAAGAATAAAAACTCTCTGCTTTCCAGCTCCACTTGCATTTTCAAATGTCTACGCCTGAGAAGATTTAGTTTGCACCCCCTCCACCCACTCTCCATGCCACCCTGTTAAGGAAAGCAAGCTAGAATAAGAGCAATAGCCAAAAGGCAAGTTAATGAAACCTCTTGTTTTATATCTCCAAGTTAAAAACAAGTTCTTCCTTATTCTAAAGCTGCCACTCCACACACACATCTTTTTTTATGCTAATCATCACTGTTCACGCCACTCAGCCCGGCTTTCCAAAGGGAACATCTGTGTTCACCTGCTAGCTCCATGTTCATCTCACCCACTGCCAGGAGCCAGAGACTGACCTTGCTTCTTGTGGGTGATCTTCCAAAGCCCAATGAATGTACAGGCCTCGCCTTCCTCCTCCAGAGACGTAGCAAATGCTGCCCTCTGCTGAAGCGATGCTCCCCGGAGCCTTCAGTATGCACACGGCCAAGTGCTTGTCTGCAGGTACTGTTTTCCGTCATTTTGGTAGAATAATGCTGTCTCTAGTTATTTTCATCGTTATTGTCTACATTTTTAAACTAAATGCATCTCATTCAAAAGTACACAGAAATGAGTAGAGGCATTTCAGTGTTAGCCTGTTCATTTATCATCTTCTTCAGACTCAACAGCTAGGTGTCATAGCTCTTATCTGAGTCATTCTTAAAAATGCTTCAATTTCTACTTGTTTAAAGCTAGCTCATAGAATATCGTAGTGGGAAGATGGGAGGGGTCATTACAGTGTTATTTTAATAAACAGTTTTATGAAATAATTCTAGCACCAGTTGGACTGTTTTTCTTCTCTTTGCCAATATTTTTTCTCAGCATCTGCTCAATTGCTAATAGCCAGATTAGCATATCCTGGAAAATTAGCAGTTTACATGGTCATAAAAAGTTTTCCTTGTTCTTTATTATTGCATAAACATACAGTAATCATATGTTTTACAGTAGAGGATCCCGTTAAGTTAAATGCCTTCTAACCATATCCTCTTAAAGAAATGTTGATGTCATGTTAAAATGGGCAGTTCTCAACTTCCTTGAAATCTTTTTTTTTAACTAATTAATTAGTTGTGTGTGTGTGTGTGTGTGTGTGTGTGTGTGTGTGTGTGTGTGTAAGAGGGCACTGTGTGTCCTTGTGGAAAACCAAGGGGTAACTTTGGGAATCATCCTGGATTGTTTCTACCTCCTTGCTTCACTCTTGGATTTCCCAGGCTCCACCCACGAGGACTAGAAGTGCAGGCAGTCACCATTTCCACCTGGCATTTTTTTTACATGGGAACTGAGATTGGAACTCAGGACCTTCTTCTTGTGAGGCAGTCTTAACCACTGAGCCATTTCTCTAGCCCTTCCTTGAATTTTTCTATATGTGTGAGATAATGAGATATTCCTAGTTGGCTAATTGCTAGGAAATTGTAGTCAGAGTTAGTTGATCCCAAGTTGTGAATATAGCCATAGAGATGTTTAGGCACTGTTTATGCATTGCCCTAGGGTTGTACTGATGCTTATGTTCAGTGATGCTAATTAGTCATGATGAAACTAATGAGATTTTCTCCTTGTTCTTATTCTTCTAATGTTGAGTTTCCAGAGCTCCAGAGTTTTCTCCCCCCCCTCCACTACAGGTTATGGAAACCATTTTTTCCCCCTTGTGCCAACTATTGGAATTTCCTACTTCCTCCCACTATCACCTTAAATAAAATTTCCAGGATAAGCCCAGCACAGTGCTTGTCCCATAGTAGGCACCCAGTAGAGCTGACACAGTATGTCTTGAGTCTTGAGGAATTTGTGGCTTCCAGGCTTTTCAGAACTAGGCGCCTGTGGAATTTCTCTTTATTTCATGAAGTTAGTTAAGGGTGGGATGCCTCCTCTACCTTGAGATTATCTATCTATCTATCTATCTATCTATCTATCTATCTATCTATCTATCTATCTATCTATCTATCTGTTTATCTGTCTATCTATCTATCTATCTATCTATCTATCTATCTATCTATCTATAATGGCCAAGTCATTATTTCTACAGTTCATCAGGAGTCATGCAAAGGGGACACATTTCAGGCTTAAGTAAAACTGGCCTACCACTGAGATGATGATATAAGTCAAAGAGGACAAGATTTCTTCATCACTCCCAAGAGCACCCCCTGAAACAGCATTCCTCAGCACTGGTAGCATTTGCTAGAGTGGTAGGCTATTTCCCAGCTGAGAGCTATGGACTTCATAATTGCATGATGTATTCATATCTGACTCTCAGGGAATTACTTACTTTGCAAATACATTTCAGGGCTTTTGTTTTCCTAATTATTCATTTAACGATTTGGGATTTGACACATATAAGTTGTTTTAGCATCAACTCCTATGGTATTTTCCACTTGTTTTGAGAAGGATGCATTTACTCTAATTCCCTTCAAGCATTTGTTCCTGGTGTACTTTCAGATCTGAGGTATTGTCATATCTGTGTAAACAAAGCGAGATGGCAACGCATGCTTGTTTAATGACGCGCCATCAGGGTCCCGCTGCAAGGGATTTACAAAGAGGAGGCTACACAGATGGAGAGTAGCACTTAGGATGGAATCATCTAGACAGAGCCTGAAAGGGTAATCATCCTACTCGAGTGGTTATAATGGTGGCAATCGAGCATCAGTAAGGCAGAGGGAAAAGAAACTCAAGCTGACAGCCCCTTCGCGGATGCCAAAGTGGACGGGTTGCTCACTGCAGAGCAGAGGGAGGTTTTGGAGTGGCGTTGTGCATTTCACATTGGCATGACACTGACAGTACCCCACTGTTGATGCCAGGGTCAAAACCAAAGCACGTGTCTGTTTCTCATACTGGAAAGAAGGCCACTCACAAGCTCTGTGTTCCTGAAAGTTTCTCAGCGAAACTGTGCTACCAGTAATCCAGCTGTATACACTCGGTAATTAAGGAAAACAAATGCTCCTTGCAAACTCATTATAGATTTAAAGTTCTTTAAGTTTTCATCAGGTTTCCACAGAAACAAAGAGTTTGAGACAATAGTGGAGAATGCACAAACCATCGGATAAGTGGATTTTAATTGTTCCCTTCTAGAAAATTATTCAGATAACCAGCCACATCAAAGACTATTAAACTTTTTAATTGCTCAGGTAGAAAGACGGAGAATGTCATCATTATCTATCATAAGGAGAATCTGCTTTAGATAATGCTACTTGAATTTTGAGTTAAAATAACATACTCAAGGATGCTAGGAATTGAAGTGCCATTTAGTACTCAAAAGCAATCATATGCTTTCGTTATTCCTAGGGCACAATGCACATATTCACAATATTAATTAAAGTTCCGAAAAGTGTGTTATGCCATGGTTCACTTACATAGGAGCATCAACTGATGCAAGATAAAAGTGAAAATATTTGGAACTATCATATCATGTGCATATAATTTAGTTATATATTCACAGAGCCAAAAGATTAATGTATCTTGTAGAGGTCTTATAGGACTTGATATATGCCTCATTCAATAGTTACAGCTGATTTAGAAGCATACCTTGTTTTGACAGGGTCTTTTGTAGTCCAGCCTGGCCTTGTACTAAGTAGCCAATGATGACTTTGAACTCCTGATCCTCTTGCCTGTATGACCCAAGTGTTAGGATTCTAGGTGTATGCCACTAGACCCAGCTAGACATCTTGCTGATCGATATGCATTCACTAATGATGCACAATGCAAAACTGTTCCTTTGTGCTAGGGAACCTGAGGTACATAAGATAATATGTCCCCTTTGGGGCTCCTAGTCTTATCTAGTGGCACAGCAAGGATGGTAATGGCAAACTTAAAAAGATTTATAATTCCTCAAGTTCTTCTGAACTTAATGTCAGGATAAGCGTTCTTTTTCATTTTATTTGCATGTTTACCTATGTGTTTAGGTGTGTGTGTGTGTATGCATATGTATGAGGTTATTCCAGTGTGTGTGCCTGTAGAGGCCCAAGAGTAACTTCAGAAATCATCCTGGATTGCTGTACTTCCTTACTGCTTTGCTCTGGGGTTTCCCAGGCTCTGCCTTCCAGGGCAGGCCACCACCATATCTGCCTGTCATTTTTATGTGGAATCTGGTAGTCTGAACTCAAGTCTTATTGCTTTTGAGGCAAAGGCTTTAACCCCTAAGCCATCTCTCTGGCCCAAGATAAGTTTTGAGAAGTGCTTGCCTAAGCAGTTTGGTCATGTAAACACTAGGGAATGTATTCGACAAACCTAGGCTATATGGTAGAAACTACTGTTTCTGTTATATTACTGTACTGAATACTGAAGATGATTGAAACACAATAATAGTCAAAGTATTGTGTGTATCTAAAGAGAGAGGGTACAGTAAAACTACTGGGGGATTGGAAGTGTTTGACTCTGTTATAATTTTATGGGATCAACATTGCATATATGATGTGTTGTTGATCAAAATGTTATTGTGTATTATACATGTGTTGTATGCATAAGTGTTTATACTTGTGCTGAAATTTTTACACATTCACTCTACATTAGTATGAAGGAAGATGCAGGGGACTAAAGAGCTGAACATAAAAAACACATGAATATTCTTTTATAAAAATTTATCTATTTAGGGCTGGAGAGGTGGCTCAGGGGTTAAGCTTCTGCCTTGCAGGCAGACGGTCCTGAGTTCGGATCTGCGGAAGAGGGGGCGGTAAGATTGTAAGAGCAAAAGGATGGGAGGAGCAACGATTTGCAAGATTCTCAACAATAGTTGGGGCCAAAGCAATCATAATGGAACTTTGCATGCCCTGCGCAATGTCCAGCGCACTGTTGCCCTCATAAAGTCTAGCATCTGTTAAGGGCACCGAGACCCCTGGAGGCAAGGGATTGACAGCCATAGTAGTAATCTTATGATTAAGGGGAACAAGAGAAAGGGCTTATGGAAATGCCACTGGGTCCTTATATGTCATCGGAGAGGAGGACCCAGTGGAGAGTTAGGCGCACACAATAAAGGACTCTCTGGGAATTGGGGGGGAGACACTGGGGGAAGGGGAGGGGGGAGGGAGGGAACTGGTAAAAAATTTTAAAATGTATAATTAAATTTTTAAAAAAAAAAAAAAAAACTGTAAAAAAAAAAAAAAATAAAGGTCAGATTCACAAAAAAAAAAAAAAAAAAAAAAAAAATTTATCTATTTATTTATTTATTATGGTGTGTGTGTGTGTGTGTGTATGTGTGTATGTGTATCAGAGGGCAGTGTGTGTCCCTGTGAAGGATCAAGGGTGACTTCAGGAGTCATCCTGGATTGCTTCTATCTCCTTCTTGCTTAGCTCTAGGATTTCCCAGACTTCACCCACCAGAACTAGAAGCGAAGGCCGCTGCTGTTTCTGTCTGGCATTTTTTTCAGGACCTCTGCTTTTGAGGCAGTCTTAACCCCTGAGCCATCTCTCCAGCCCCAAAGAATTTTTTTTTTAATCTAGCATTAGTAATGACCTGTTTTTCTATGCCATAACTGTTTTCACTCTCCTTTGTCACAATGCATTTTGTTTCTTTCCCTTTTGGAAAATATGGAAAGATTCTTTTAAAAAAATCAAGATCATTAAACATATCAGTCTTATTCCATCAGACATAGCAATTAATATTTGTATTTTAAGATATTTTTGCATATGTGTATGTGCGCGTGTGTGTGTGTGTGTGTGTGTGTGTGTGTGTGTGTGTGTGTGTGTAGGCCCAAGGGTCACAATAGGAATAATCCTGGATTGTTCTACCTCCTCATTGCTTTGCTCTGGGGTTTTCCAGGGTCTACTTTCCAGGTTGGAAGTGCAGGCTGCCACCACTGCCATCCTGTCAGGCATTAATTTGTATTATGCTTTCTTCACTTAGCTCCTTGTCATAAGCATATTTTATATCATAAAATATTTTTGTGAGCACCAAGAAACCTATGAGTGTGTCTTTATTTACTGACTCAGCTCTTTCTTTAGCTATGAAGACTGGATTTTGGTTACTTGGTAGTAATATCATTTTGTACATACAATCTTTGGTTAAATTTCTGATCATGTCTTCCTGATTGGTTTCTAGAAGCAGAGTGATTGGGTCAAGTGGACACCTTTTTTAAGTGCTCTTGATGCAGTCCAACAAATTGTTTTCAGAACAAGTGAACAGATTTGCCCTTCCAGAAGTGATGGATACCATATTTCATGCTTGTCAGTGTCAAGCAGCACAATTAATTTTTCTTTGAAAAATTGCTTCATGAAAATTATATATCATTCTTATTTTGTCTTTCTTTGGTTTTTAGTGGGCTTGAGTATTTTTATTTATTTAATAGCCTTTAATATTATATATATATATATATATATATACACACATAATCTTCTGTGAATTGTCTACTCAAATCCTATATTCATATTTGTGTTGACATGCTCTTAAAATCTGATCATTTCTTGTCTTACTCAATTTCCTTTCTCATGTCAACTTCTTTCGCTGTGGTTCTCTGTTTTCATTCAGTTGATTCCAAGTCTTCCTGCATTCTGTAGGGATGTCACATGATTTCCTAACTTTTATCATGTAACTCTTGTATATGAGTTTTACTTCTGGAATAAAAGTTTTAAATCAATTATAAAAAATAATTTCAGGGGTGGAGAGGTGGCTCAGGAGTTAGGCCTCTGCCTTGCAGGCAGAAGGTCTTAGTTTGGATCCTAGACCCCATGTATAGACACCAGAGAAGCGGTGGCGGCCTGCGTTTCTGGTCCTGGTAGGGCGGAGCCTGTGAATCCCGGGGCAGAGTAAACAAGGAGGAGGCGGTCCATGGTGGTTCCCGAATTTGTCCATGGTTCTACACACACACACACACACACACACACACACACACACACACATACACATGCACAATTAAATATAAATTATAAAAAAATAATAATTTCAGTCAACTATGAATGAATATAAGATGTGTGTATGTATGTAAATGTTCTTATCAATTATTTAAAACTGTGAAAGTCACATCATGAGTATTTTAAGTTTAAGTGCTGAACTTATTAATGACTATAAGCATTTAAGTGTCTCTGGTAAATTTCTCTAGCAAGTATAATGTATCACTTAGCTAACTTAGCCATTGCTGCATAATAAATCACCCCAAACTGAGTGACTCAGAACAATAAGCACTTATTATTTCTCTCTAGTGTGATGGTCAGCTGGGAAGTTCTTTTGGTCTCTGTTGGGCTAGCTTTGGCACCTGCAGTTTTGCTGATCTGAGTTGGACTCTTGTCTGATTAGGGGCCTGCCAGCTACATGCTGGTCTAGGACGCTCTCCTATCACAGACAAAGAGCTCTGTCTATGTTCTCTCTTCCTCCAGCAATCATTCCGAGGTGTTGCAAAACAGTAGGCATTGAGCCCTGAGCTCAGAACTGGAACCTGTCACTTAGGTCTCAGTCTACTGATTATATATTATAAGGCCAGCCCAGGTTGATGAGTGGGCAGGTGACCCCATGTGTTAATAAGAAAGCTAGACAGGGTAGAGACAAGTAAGCAAGAACAACTGGAGCCATTGCTGAGAGCAGACTACCCCCACCCCACAGGCACTCTTCATTTCTCCAAAAAACAAATATTTTTAAATTAGAATTTTTAAAGAATTTTATAGTTCATGCATTTGAATGCCTCCAAACATCTTTACATACTGAACACCAGGAAGAGAGGGAATGGATAGCAACATTAGTATCTACCCATCATCTCCCTGAAGTGATGGCATACATCAGAAATAACAGCATTCGTGTGGCTCGCACCTACAGACAGTGACCTAGCAGCATCCATACATGGTTTAGTTAAAAAAATCGTATATTTCTTTATATCACATGATGAAAAGGCAAATAAGTACACAGAGCTATTTTAAAATGTACCAAATATTGAATCCAAATGAAAATTGCAAATAAATCTTTCAAATTTGAATAAGAAACTTGTCTCCACAAACACAACTTTTTAAGGTATAGTGCTTGTTATGGCTAATACAGCTCCTAATAACGTTCTTTTTTTTTTTTTGAACATCATATCTTTAATACTATTTTAAAAGATCTGTTACTCTTCCACAACAGTATACTCTGAAATATAAAATGATATAGCTGGAATAGTTGTTCCATATCTAAATAGATAATCCTTACAGCAATATTTTTCTACTCAGATCATATTTTCATTTCAAATACATGTAAAATTTCTCACAGAATCAGACACAATTCACAGTGAGAATAAAAACTGCAATGTTTAAATCTCAACATTCAGTAAAACAAACATGACATACCGGGTTTCTTTCAAATACAACTCACTTTAAGTAAATTCAATATTAATTTTTAACCAGTTAAAAGTGGAAAAATAATTTTATGTTAAGTCTTGACCAAAATCAAACAGTCAGGGTTAAAATTACTGGACTATGATATAAACCAAACCCTGCTAACATTATTTATTAGAGGTGTGGATGCAGATACAACTACAGCTACAGTTGTGAAACCAAATGCCCTGTAGCCAGGGGATAATGAGAAACAAAGTGCCTCATAAAATCAGTTCCCTTTGTCATGTCACTGATAACACCACCTCATTTTGAACCTCATCTTTCACTAAGGATGCTGGGGAGAGAGAGACTTACTTTTTAAAAAATCACTCTTTATGAAGTTACTGGTTAAATATAAAATGCTCTTTATTTTCTCTTATGAAAGCAGCCAAATCTTTTTTGTCTTCAAATACTGATTTCATAATTTATTTTGACCAGTGATTCAGAAAAAAAATGAATCCCTGACTACAAATGGAAATGTGTTGTGTATACCAATGGATTCTGAGAGGCTATGCCTATGATCTTGACCTATATATCTGATTTAAACTATATCAAATTCTCTTAATAAAGGGCATTATCTATTAAACTTAAATCATCTTTACTGCACTGTTATCATCCTTTCTACTTTTCATTGTTACATTATTTCTATGAATTTTCAAAGAAAAAAACTATCTGGAAGCCAACTTTATATTGGCAGTCTAAGCCTTTTTTCATAACTTTTAAAATATTTTGTTAAAATGTAAAAACTCTGAAATTACAAACATTTACGATTTGATATTATATATCTATTTTTAAAAAATATTCTGAATTATTTTATACAAGAGTTACCATTTATTCAAATAAAACACATGTAGTCTAAAAGAGGATAAGTGGTCATGTCTCTCTAGAAATCAATACATGTGATTTTTATGCTGGTACTTCAACAATTTCAAAGAAGTCATTTGGTAGGATAATATAACCTCTTTCGGATATGTTATCTTTCTCCTGGAAGTGCACGACCTCCTCTAATTTTTCAAGCTGTCTTTCTTGTCTTCTGCATCGCTGCTGGGCCGTCTTAAGCTTCTTTCTAAGCTTTTCAACTTGCTGTTCTAACTGAAGAATCCTTTTCCTCTGGTGCATTGTATCCTCCACAGTATAGTTGTGGTCACAGAAAACTGAAAAGTTGTCAGGGGTCTGGAAGGGAGGTTTTAGTAACCCAAGAGCAGGTGAAGGCGGTGAGGGAAGCAGTTCGTTGGGCTCCAAATCTTCCTTCTTGTAAGGCTCGGTATTGAGAAATAGTGGGGCACGGCACTCTCTTTCAGTAACTTGTTGCATTCCCTCTTGAAGCAATCTGGAGTGAAGTGTTTGGAGCAAATATTGCTGTATTTGGTGGGCTTAAAGTTCTGCCTCCCACTGCTTACAATGATTGGGACGAGTGAAAGGAAACCTGCTTGTGGAAAGAGATAGGCTTGTCCTTACCATACCGGTTCTTGCAGCCGTACACGGAGCAGGACTGCACCATCCTTCCGCTGCCCACACGGCCTGGGGAGCTGGCGCTCAGGGGCGCTGCTTCTGGGGGCGGGGGGACTACGGGGCTCGTTTTGTTGTTTGCTTTAGCAGAAAGCCCACAGTGTCCATCCATCTCCCATCTTCAAGATGGCGGAGGCAGCTTCAGCTCCTAATAAAATTCTTTTTTTTTAAATTGTGCGCGCGCGCGTGTGTGTGTGTGTGTGTGTGTGTGTGTGTGTAGAACCACAGACGAATTCAGGAACCACCAGGGACCTCCTCCACCTCCTCCTTGTTTATTCTGCCTGGAGATTCACAGGCTCCGCCCTACCAGGACCGGAAACACAGGCCGCCCCCGCCTTCCTCCCGGCATCTATACGTGGGGTCTGGGATCCGAACTCAGGACCCTCTGCCTGCAAGGCAGAGGCTTAACCCCTGAGCCACCTCTCCAGCCCCAGCTCCTAATAAAATTTTTGAATGATTATTACAACTGTCAAGTTGATACCCAAATCTAATTATAACAATCATCTAAAGAAAAATTGAGAGAAAAAGAAGTTTGTTTGAGGGGAGGCCTTGCTATGAGCTGAAACTTGTGAGCTCAGGTAATTCTCCTGCTTCAGTTTCCGAGTGAGCAGGACGGCAGATGCCACCGTGCGTAGCTCAAAGAGAAGTTTCTGATGGTTGGATAGTAAGAATGAGATCTACAGCTTCATCCTGAACGCACCCAATATCAGCTGATAAAGATTCTTACACAAGAAAACATTAAGGGGCTTGGCTTAGTTGATAGAGTGCTTGCCTGGCATACAGATCCTGTGTGCCATCCCCAGCCGGGTATACAACCAGGCATGCTGGAGTACACTTGTAATCCCAACACTTGGGAAACAGAAGCAGGAGGATCAGAATCTGTTCAAGGTCGATCTCAGCTATATTTTGAGACTAAGGCCAACTTGAGCTACTGAGACAAGAAAGAGAAGGAGAGAAATGAAGAAAAGGAGAAATGAAGAAAGGGAGAAAGAAAAAGAGAAAGAGAAAGAGAAAAAAGAGGAAGGCAGCGAGAAAGAAAGAAAGAAAAAGAAAAAGAAAGAAAGAGAAAAAAGAAGAGAAAGAAAGAAAGAAAGATAGGGGAATAGGAAATAAAGAAAAGAAAAAGGAAGAAAGAAAGGGAGGGAGGGAGGGATAGAGGGAGGAAAGAAGAAAGGAAAACATTAGGAATTCTTGTACTTTCAGTAAGGGTGGACTGTAATTTGTATACCATTGTCCTGGTTATGTCAATGAAGGAAGCTTAATGAAATAAATATTAGAATAGACTAATTACTGAAACAAGTAACATCTGAATCTCAAAGAATTAACAAATATGTACTTCTTGCTTACATTACCATCTAGTCAGCCAGATACTTTATTTTGTCTCCAAAGATTAAATTCAGTGGATGCAAAAATAGCCAGACAAAATAGGACACAAGATACAAATGAAGACAAGCAAAACAATGAATGACAAAATAGTGAACTCCGGTTATTGATATTATGATTCTATATTTTAAACTTTTAGGATTACATTCAAAGAAATTTTAGGAAAAATAAAAACTTGGTTTGGGAATTTTAGAGATGATCTAGGAGCCATAAAAAGAGACATTTCATAACTTGAAAACCTAGTACTGGAAAGCTGGGAATGGCGGCATACTTCATCATCACATGCCCAGGAGATGGGAGGATTGTGAGTTCCAGGTCATCCTGGGCTACGTAGAGAGACCCAATCTCAAAAACAAAAAACAAAACAAAACAAAAAATGTAATGGGAATCCTAGAACTATAAAGTACAATAGTCAAAATTAAAAAGCAAAGTTCCGAGCTCAGAAGAAATAGAGATTAGAACATAGATCAGAGAAACGGATCCAAACCGAATCACAGAGAAGTGATAAGCAAGCCAACAAAGAAATATGTAAAGAACTAGGAATGTATACAAAGTATGCCGGGTTCATTAAGGAGGAAAACTAGAATGGAACAGAGGCACCTCACATTTGGGTGGGCCCAATGGTGTGTCTGTTGAGGACAGAAGCTGTGTGGCCATCTCTACTCTCAGGCTGTCCTGCAGGAATGACTTACTGGGGAATGTACCAGCCTGGACAGGGATGTGGACTTGGACGTTACTGGGCCTCTGAGCTGGGGGCATCTGGTTTGGGCTGTGGGTGCAGAATGTGAGCTAACTAGGGGTCCTGACTTTCTGCCTTGCCCTCTCTCTATTGCCCCAGTGAAATGTAGCTACACAACTAAAGTCACACTTTATCCCAAATAGTAAACCCTTTTTCCTTCTTTTTTATTTATTTATTTATTTTTCCCTTTTTCCTTCTGTCAAACTTTAAAGGCAGACAACTATGTTTACCGTTTTTCTTTTCAGATAGCCCTGAATTTTTTTCACCTATGGATCAAGAAAGCTTAACAGAAAAAGATGTCCCTGTCAAATTATATTAGGATTCCACATAGATAAGATGGTCATGAATGTTCATTATAAAAATTACCTCCATTGGGGCCGGGGAGATGGCTCAGCAGTAAAAGTACTTGCCGCAAAAGCAGAAGGACCAGAACCTGCATCTCCACAGAGTATGTAAAATGTTAGGAGGGCGTGGCAGCCCATCTGTAATTCTAGCCTGGCCAAGTGGAGACTGAGAACCCCTGGAAAGCTGGCTAGTCAGACTAGCCCTGATCACAAGCTCTGGGTTTGACTAGAGACCCTGCCACAAAATAATGAGGTGGAAGAGTGACTGAGGGTGATTCCTGTTATCAACCTTGGACGCCCACATGCATGGGTACACATATGCACCCATATACACATGTATGGCCACACACATATCTCTGTACTTACTACACATACACATAAAAATAGAAAGGGGGGGCTGGAGAGATGACTCAGGGAATAAAGCCTTTGCCTCACAAGCAAAGAGACCTGAGTTCAGATCCCTAATCCCATGTAAAATGCTGGGTGAAAATGGTTGTTGTGGCTTATACCTCTGGCCTTGGAAAGTGGAGTCTAAGAAACCTCAGAGCAAAGCAATAAGGAGGTTGAGCAATCCAGAATGATTCCCAAAGTCATCCTTGGGTCTTCACAGGCACACCCATTCAAGTGCCCTCTACTATACACAACCACACCCAGGATTGGAGAGATGGCTCAGGGGTTAAGACATCTCTACTTTGTATGCAGAAGGTCCTGAGTTCAGATCTCAGGTCCCATGTAAAAATGCCAGGCAGGAATGGCATCAACCTGCACTTTTAGCCCTGGTGGGTTCTACCTGGGAAATCCCAGAGTGAAGTAAAAAGGAGGTAGAAGCAATCCAGGATGATTCCTGAGGTTGCCCTTGGTCTTCCACAGGGATACACAATACCTTCTCACACACATACACACACACACATACACACACCAAAAAAAAAAAAAAAATGTTGAGGAGATGGCTCACGAGTTAAAGCCTTTGCCTTACAAGTAAAAGGATCTGAGCTCAGACCCCAGATCCCAGGTAAAAATGCCAGGGATAATTGGCAGCAACCTGACTCTGGAAGTTGGAGTGAAAAGCAGTAAGGAGGTAGAATAATCCAGGCCTCCACAAGTACACACAAGTGCCTTCTGGTACACACACACACACACACACACAATTTCTGCCTTGGGTCCTGTCCTTCTTTCTTTGGTAACACTATTAGCACCATATGGAGGAGGGGGATCAGAGAGCCCAGGCCTATATAATGTCGGACCTTAACTCAGTTCATGGGCATAGCACACAGGGCATAGCAACTGCTACGTATTCATGGATCTAGTGAGGAGATGCACTGACGGTACACCACAGTCCAGGGAGCAGACCAGTCCTTTGTTTGACACTCACTGGTCTCCGAAAGAATGGAACACGTGCAAATAAAGAAAAGTCATAAGCTTTCTTGGCCCCAGTTTTCCATTTACAAAGCAACTTTTTGCTTTGTATCCTAGCACATACATAGGAAAGGCCTAGAAAGATAGAGATCAGAATGTTAAATCTGGTTATATTTGAATAGTAAAATAAAATATAAGTTTTGTGCCTTTGTTAGATCTATTCTTTAATCTCTCCATGTGAACTTGTGTTATTTTAAAATAGGTAACGACAACAATTATTTTAAGTCAAGATGACTCTGTGTGTGTGTGTGTGTGTGTGTGTGTGCATGCGCTCATGTGTCTGTGGAGGTCTAAAGGTGACAGCTGGAATCATCTGTATTGCTCTACCTCCTTATTGCTTTCTGGGGGTTTCCCAGGGTACCCTTTCCAGGGACTGAACATGCATGCCGCACCATTTCCACCAGGCATCTTTAGGTGGGATCTGGGATTCAAACACAGGTCTATTTTTTTTTGGTAAGGCTAAGGCTTTAACCCAGACTCCAAGGACTCTAACTCCTAATTTCTTTGCCACATGACCCTTCCTCTTCCAGGATTTCCACTGCTTGGATTCCCAGAGTCTCTGGTTCTATTTTTTGTTTCTGAAATAGACATAGATATTTTGACTCTTTTGCTACTTAATAATTCTTTATTTTGTGGAGAAAAGAAACAGGTATTCTTGGACCTATATCAATCTCCCCAGCCTTTTATATTTTTCTTTTTTTGAGACAGTGTCTTATTTATCCCAGACTAATTTCTAGCTCATTTTGTAGCCCAGGATGATTTTGAACTTCTGATCTTCCTTCCTCCATCTTGAGTGCTGGGATTACAGAGGTATAATCAGCACACCCTGTTGTTATACCTGGTTGAAGACTGCATGGCTTTCTGCTTGCCAGGCAAACACCCTGCTAACTGAACTACACTTTCAATCCAAAAGTTCTACTTTAAAAAAAAAATTGCTTATTGAGAGAGGGGGTGCACACATGCATGCCGTGTAGTACCAATAGAGGTCAGAGGTCAACTTTTCTTCTACCATGTAGGTTTCTGGGGATTGAACTTTGATTGTCAAATTTGCAAGCATGCACCTTACCTGCTGAGCTGCCTTGACGGCTCCCAAACCCCTATTTTATACTTTAAATTAAAGTCTCATTAGAACTCATTCCTTTGAAAAAAGATGTTATTAAGTAACATTTCCTCATTCTTCTTTTTAATGTTTTTGAAAAAGGAGTAACCTTGCTATGGCCTAATTTGGGATTTCCTTGTTAACCAACAATTTCTTATTTTAGTGACTGCTTTTAATGTGATAGAATAATAGGTAGCAGTAAGTAACCTACCATTTTGCTCATTTGCATCAGTCTGGTGGGATTTTATTCACACATATACATGGTTGTGCAGTCTTCTCTGCCTTCTCTTGAACTTGTTCATCAATCAGCCTGGTCCCTAAACATTAAAGAACCAATTCCCATTTGCCCAGTGACTGTCGTCCTAAAGGAGACTGGCACTGTGTTAAGCTGCCTTTTCTTTACTTGAACAAGCACATGATTGCTTTCCTGCCAGGAGGGAGAGGGGTGTTTGCTAATATAATAGCAACCGCAGAACCTACTGACAAAGGTGTATAATTTGTAAAATAGCTGAGTGGGCAAAATTCTGATTTTCAGTTGCCCTAAGCACTTCAGCTTACTTTTGATAATGCTTTGCCCTGGGCACGTGTTTATACTGATAGAAATCACATCTGTGCATAAAGAGCGAGCTTAATTATACAGAGCTACATAGCAAGCAGGGGGGTTTTACAGTTCTTTTACTTTCTGATTTAGAAAAGATGAGACCATTCAATTCTAACTGGTCTTAAAAGGTAGTATAGATTCAGAGCAGTTGTCTTATTTCTGTGTATTCTTTCCTTATTAAAAAAAGGGGGGGGGGCTGAAGAGGTGGCTCAGGGGTTAAGTCTCTGCCTTGCAGGTGGAAGGTCTTGAGTTCGGATCTAGACCCCCCGTATAGACACCGGGTGGAAGCGGGGGCGGCCTGCGTTTCTGGTCCTGGTAGGGCGGAGCCTGTGAATCCCGGGGCAGAGTAAACAAGGAGGAGATGGAGGCGTCCATGGTGGTTCCCAAATTTGTCCATGGTTCTACACACACACACACACACACTCACACACACACACACACACACACACACACACGCAGGCATGCACGCATGCACAGGGACACACACACAATTGAATTAACAAAAAAGGACTCTTGACCTTTTTTTCTTCTACCTTCTGGACGTGGTTCTCACTGATGGAAATTCAAGCCCCTGGGAGTCATGCTGTGACTGCAAGGTCCGCAGATGCATGCGAGGCTCATTCTGGATATTGGATGCAGTGGGTGATGGAGCAAATGTAACTAATTACTGCTGAGAGTCACACTTATCTCGTCCTCAAGTCATCTGTCCTGAGCCAAAATAGTAATAATAAACATAGCCAGGCCAGGCATGGTGTCATACATCCATAGCCCTGGTCCCAGCATTGGAAATTCAAAATCAGTCTAGACCAGATAATAATGTCTATGCCTGCCTAGGCTGCATAGATCCTTTCCCCAAAATAACAACAAAGATAGATTTGATTCTAAGTATGCTGTAGCTACTATGCTAAGTGCTTTACGAGTATTGGTTTTGTTGAATCCCAGTGATACTATGAGAAAGGAATAAATTATCATTTTATAGGTGGGAAAGCTAAGGAACAGAAAGATTATATAACTTGCCCAAAGTACCCAGTCAGTAAGTAGCAGACTGAAGAGTCAAATCCAGGCCTCTCAATTAGCCTGTGTGCCTCGTTTGGGGAAGGGGTTTGGAAGAATGTTAGGATCAAATCAGAAGCTCCCTTCCAAAGCCACAATACCTTGAACCCCTCCTCACACCAGCCAAGGTCAGACACAAGGTTTGCAGATGGAGGCTCTGTAGTCAAGGAAGGACATTGCAAAGCAAAGGTCTCCTGACGCTGCCGTTTACTGTGTGGTTAGAGACACAAGGGACACTTGAGCACCTCCAGAGAAGTCTGGTCATTCTTTGTGATCTTTGGTTTGGTGCTTCATTGTCTAGCAGGTCTTGCAATTGCTTCATTTAAGTTGAAATGCCCTCTGGCGGGAACCCTTTCTTTGTACTTGTTTATACCTCTCCACACCTTGGTGAGAATCTCAGCAGGTTGTGGGAAATCACGGTACACTTATGTGAGTGGATGCTAGGATGAGGATGCCTCTCCCCCTCACACCTCCCTGATTTCCCTAGGACTATGTCCATCTCATTTCTGAAAGAATCACCTGCAGTCCCAGGACCCCCAACGACAGCTGGATATGGAGGCTGCTGATGGAGTCTTCCAGAAACTAAGGAGGCTCAGCCAATTGTATCCTGGAGATTGGCCATGGTGCCTGGGGACATTTCAGGGGCCTCGGAGTAGCTCCTGGGCCACAGGGACTCTGGGCTTGTCCCTACTCCCTCAGGGACTGAACCACCCTCCTGGCCTTGCTTGGTGATTTACTGCTTACAGAGCACCAGGCTTCCATTGAATAGGGGTAACTGGTCCTGGGGCTGCTCTGACCCGAGTGTGTTTGCACCTGCAGGTGGCAGGTGGGCATCTCTGAGCGGTCCTCAAGGTCTGGGTGCCCCTGTCACTCAAACCCTGCAGTAGTTCCTCAAGAGCCCAGCCATGGGACTTTCAGATTCATCTGGAAACTCTTTTGCTACATTGCTCTTGAATAATTACACGCCACATTAAACTAAAATTTATTTTGTATGTTTTCAGACCGAACCATAGTCTTTTCTTTCTTTTCAAAATAGGATCTTGCTCTGTATCTCAGGCTGGCCTCAAATTGGCTATCTTCCTGCCTCAGCCTCCCGAAACTAGGAATACAGACATGTGCTCCCATGCCTACCTTCTCAAAACATAGTCTTTCAGAATTGTGTAGAATATTTTACATGCCATTATAAAATAGAATAGCTCCCTTGGACAGTAGCAGCAGTTCATGAAGTTAGTCACAGGAGGGTTTTTTTTTTTTTTTATTTCAGCTCATACAAACTTATTAGGTACACCAGTTCCCTCCCTCCCTCCTCCTCCCCCCACAGGAGGGGTTTATGAAGGAGGGTTCACAGTCTTGTCTGTAGGAAGAATATACAAGACTGGATTTCAGGGCTAGAGAGATGACTTAGGGGTTAACTGCTTTGCAAGCAGAAGGTACTGAATTTGGAGACCAGGTCCCATGTGAAAACACCAGGCGGTAATGGAGGTGGCCAGTCCTGGTGGTGGATCTTGGGAATCCCAAAGTGAAGCAAAAAGGAGGTAGAAGCAATCCAGGATATTCCTGAAGTTACCCTTAGTCCTTTACAGGGATACACAGTGCTCTCTCTCTCTCTCTCTCTCTCTCTCTCTCTCTCACACACACACACACACACACACACTGAATAAGTAAAGTTAGAAAAAGACTGGATTTCAGTGCCCTCAAGGTACCAGCTGAGGCCATGCCAGAGATGGTCTCTCAGCCCCATCCTCCTGCATCTTGCTGGCTCCTCTGTGCACCATGACTAGAACACCACCATATCTATGTTATGACTCTACACTGAAAAACTGCACCATCCAATCGCCCCAGCATTCCCACCTAGATCACACTGGGATGGGAGTTTTCAAATGAGTCTCAAAGTCACCAGATGTTCTCTCTCTCTCTCTCTCTCTCTCTCTCTCTCTCTCTCTCTGTTTTGCTGTAATTATAGCCACTTGGAGCCAGTGATTATTTGGAATTATCCAAGACTTTTGATACAGTATTTCTACGAGGCATTCCACAATTTACGATGGCAACAAAGACTCAGGCTCGGAGATTCATAACTCTCATCGATAACTTTTATGATTTCAAGGTAAGGATGTGACCCATTTTCTCAAAACTTCACATTTTGGATTGTGAAGTCAGAAGGCCTGTGTTGGATCCTGACTGTACCGATTCCTTTAACCTCTCTGAGCCTCGGTTTCCTGATCTGTAACCTGGGGCAATGAGAGTCATGAAGACTAGGAAGGCTGATTCACGTAAAGTGGTTAAAGCAATATTTGGCCCACTCCGAATGCCATGTAATCACTGTCAGGAACAGCAGCAGTTATAGTGGAATTAAACTCCAACCTAAGCCACTCTGTGTGTTACTGATTTCGTCATTCTACTAGAAGATTCGTGAGCACTGTCTGTAACCAACAACACAGGCCCAGACCAAATGCTCTGTGGAGCCGGGTTGCATGGATAAATGGCTGCACTAACATTAATGAATAATCAAAGGAGTGAAAGGCTAGAGGACTCCCTGCAGTGTGGGCTCTCTCTCTCCCCTTATGGCCCAGACACCCCAGGAAGTAGTATTTGACTGCCTTGCTATTTGGTTTTTAATCCACATGCCTTAAATCCATCTGTCCACCCATGGAAGTCAGTGACTAAGTAGTGGGCCCTGGGGCCAGGCTGCCTGTCCTGAGGACTGTCTCAGCCCCTGTGAGATTCTGTTTTTTGCTCTAGAAGTTAAGGGTCATAAAAATACTTACTAGATTTTTTACAAGGATGGACCGAGTCTGCAAAGCACTAATCTAGCCTGGCATGTAGGTAACGTTTAGAAAAGGTGAGCTGTCAGTAACTGCATGCCTCTAAACATATGTCAACAGCAAATGTATGTGTAAGACTCAAAGCTGGCTAACAGGAACATGATTTTACTATTACAGTCCCCACTAGTCCTTCCACAAAATTAGGGAGAATAATTGCGCTAGAAGGTCAGCCAAGGGAGGTTAGGCCCCTAGCTGCCTCCACAGAGCTTAGAACCCAGTATCCACAGAGGTCAGTCACTGCAGGATGACAGCCAGGGCAGCAAGAGAAGACTGGGAGGCACGGGATCCAGAGGACAGTGCATCGGTGGGGTATGGGGAACTCTTCTGAGGTCCAGTAGTGCCAGATTCCAGAGCTCACCCCGTCTGCACCCCAGCAAAGGAGGACTGGAAGCACAGGCTCTTCTTTTCCTCGGGTTGCTGCATAGGTACGTTCAGGGTACTTGGGGCTGACCCCACACAGGGTACAAGCAGGCAGCCACGGTGGGCCTTCTCAACAGGGGTCTGGGATAGATGCACCAAGCACACAAGCCAGCCACGGGCTTTGGAAAGTCAGCCCGTCTGCCTTGGACGGGGCTGCAGCTTCTGTGAGCACCCAGGGGCGGGGTCATATGATCAGGGAGTCAGAAGAGACGGAGGCCAGGGTGCTGGGGTCCAGGCCCAGCAGTGTCAGGATTGGTTTCCACCGGGATGCCCCCTTGTCCTCAGAGCAGGTCTGCACCCACCCAGTGCACAAAGGCTTGCCAAAGAAAACTGTTTCCGCATGGAGAATGGAAGAAGCGCGAGGCTTTTTCCTTGCAGCTGGACTACCTTCCAGCGCATCTGGCCTCAGCACGCCGCCCTGTCTGCTCCTTCATCCTACCCTGCCCTGCCTTTCCATTCTTCATTTACTCAGCCCACCCCTTCATCATGCCTACCCCCACCTTTCCATTTCTCACTTAAAGGAACAAAGACATTTATCTGGCAGAATGATAGCTTCTCTTCTAACATTGCTCTAACTAAACCACACACCATTTTTTTCAAAGTACAGTCCAAATTATCTCATTTCATAAATTGAGAGCATTAGGCTGACATTCTTCTAGAATATATTCATGGAGATTTATGAAATAGAATATGCCTATTTCCATTATGAAAAAAGTATCATTTGTGGTTAAAAGAAATTTTTTGATATAAATTGTGAAAGCTAGTCCCCAAAGTCAACTTGTTTTAATATATCATCACATTCATTCAAATGATGACTTTAAAAGACCATTGATCCTGAAAACAAACGAGTTTGTTAAAACATCAAGAGGAATGTGCTTTGAAGTCAGGGATAGTGTACTTGCCTATAATCCTAGAGCTTGGAGGGCCAGGAAGATAGTGTCATAGTTAAGCACAGATGTCAACTTGACTCTTGAGGGTTTGAGCTCTGGGCACAGGTGTAGAGAGTTGATGGTTGAGTTAAGCCCAGAACAAACCTGAAGGAGATTGTCTGGCTGCTGGGGAAGACCCAGCCCATGGTGGGTGGGATTAGGCCCTGGATAAATCACAGAGAGCTGGTTGAGAGAGTGGGCATCCTTCTGTATACTTGGCCAGACATGCTGGTCTGGCAAGTAAGGATTGTCCATCTCTCAGCCGTTATGGTGGCCAGTTCCCTCAGCCCTGGTGTTGGTGTGTGCTCTCCCGTCAAGCTGGACTATGAACTGTAACCAGACTATCGTAAGAAAGTAAACTCCTTGTTCCCTTAAGCTGTGTTCTGGTCATTTATCAGCAACCATGCAGGCTGACTACAACAGATAGTGTGTTTGGGGATAGCCCGGGTCGCATAACAAGACACTGCCAGAAGAAAGAAAGAAAGAGAGAAAGAGAAAAAGAGAAAGAAAGAGAGAGAAGGAAGGTAAGGAAAGAAGGAAAGAAGGGAGAGAGAAAGGGAGAGAATGAGAAATAGAACAAGAGAAAAAAGATAAAAGTACATTCTGTGTTTAAGCTAGGGAACGTAACATGTATAGAATATATAAAAGCTGTTTTCGGTCTATGAGCACATCGGCTGTTGGTGCAAAGCTTTGTCCTGGTGAGGAATGTGGGTTTTGCAAGCACAAGGGAGAGCAGTGGTGCATTGAATACCACCTGGCATGCTGATGGGCACCGATGCAGTGGGAACAGCTTGGATGCACCCAGCTGGACCCCACCAGCCTCAGAGCCAGGTAGAATTGTCAGCAGCAGAGGACTTGTACTGCTGTGGTAGGAGAAAAACCACCACAGACTTGGTAATTTATAAGTAACAGGAATGTATTCTCTATAGTTCTGGAAGCTGGGAAGCACAAGACAAAGTTCAGGCAGATCTCTGTGACTTCCTCATGACTCGGTCACCTCCTAAAGGCCCACCACTTAATAATCTTGCATTGATGTTAAGTTTTGATGTGAGTTTTAGAGGTGGCGTGAACATCAAACCATATCACTTAGGTCTGGCTGAGACTTCTGCAGGCCAGAGACCTCCCCAAAATCAAGCCTCTGCCCTCTACTTCATAGCCTGGACTATTTTGCTGTGCAAATAAGTTTGAAGGTACAATGCAGTTTTAAAATGTCACTTAACTACAAACGATTAGGAAAAAAATTGGGCGTTTTTAAAAACAAAGATCCAAGCTCCTCAATGTGACAGATTTTTGTTCTTCGAAAGATTTTTCTTCCTTTCTGCTTGAGAATTAAGAGCCCATCATCGATAATCCCCTGTGTTTCAGGTGCGCTTAATTTGTTCGGCAGCGACTCCCATACCAACCTTGTTTTTGCACGAACATCATGACAGTGAGTTGGAGCAGAGCAGAATACTGATGGACGATTTGGGGCTGAGCCAGGTAGGAGATATCAACATAATCTCTTTTTATTATAAAGCAACTTAATTGTTTTGGGTTTGTTATGTGGCTATATTCTGAAGAAGGAATGCAATGCATCTTTAACCAGTGATGTGCTGCATTCAGCTAATACCAGTGTATAATTCAGAGAACTGCCTCCGTACAGCAATGGAACCCTCAGTGACACCAAATATAGGCCGAGGCTTCATTTTGCACATGGCCAAAAAAAAAAAAAAAAGTTCAGAGCGGTGGCATGATGGGTGCCATATTGCCAAGTGGTGACGGCAAGGGCTGCCTACAAGGACTCTGCCTTTGCTTCCAGGCTGGGCTCGTTCTGGTAGAATTCTGGATATCTTTCTTCCGGATTGTTGATTTTGTAGTTTATGTTATAGTGCCAAGTGTGTGGGCTGGCTGGTCCAGGTACAGAGAGCCTAATAAGGCTGTGGCTTCTAAAGGAAGTCATGATTCGTCTCCAGACTGCCATTCAACACACATATGTGGCACATTGCCAGGCTCAGGAGACATGATGCTGGCCCAGTGTTCAGCCTGGATTTACCCCCTAAGCCAACCAGAGATGACTACATTTCCTTTTTCTGTAAGAACATTATAGGGTATATCCTCAGCTATCAATAATTGAAATATTAATCAAAATTCAAAACTGTCAGCCCAAGAATGAGGATCTCATTCTCTAGCCCACCGAGCAGAAGCTCATTTGGAATAAGGATGAGTAGAAACTACTCATTCTTGGGAGTTTAAGATAAAGAGGACAATAATACTTTAAAATGTAGCCTGAAAAAAATGATTACTTAAACGGATGTGTATACACTAGTCTTTTCAGGCTGAAATAACACAGTGCCATTAAATGGATGGCGTATATACAACAGACATCTATTTCTCACAGTTCTGGAGTCTGAGAAGTTCAAGTTATTTTGATGTAACTCACAAGAGCAAGGGATCTCTCTTGGCCTGTTTACAAGGGCACTAATCCTCCTCCTGAGGGGCCCATCCTCAAGACCTGACCAACTCCCAGAGGCTTTATCTGCTGTCACCACCTTGGGGTTTCTACATATAAATTTTGGAACCACCCAAACTTTCATATGGTAGTGTAGAAGTAAATGACTGTTTCAACCTCTCCCTCCTAGAACCATTTGAAATTTTGGTTCTCAAAGAGCAACACTTGCATCCAAATATTGTTTTCCTCTGTTTGAAAGAATACCCTTGAAGAGCTCATCAAATTAGTTCCAAATAAATTTAGCCTTTTAAATTTCCTACTATAGATCAGAGTTTGGACAGGGGCCAGAGTAAGCTCAAGCCCTTTGAGGTCACCAGTCATGAAGAAGCCAGGAAATGTGACCTAAAAGTCATAGAGGGTTATAGTGGACTAGTGGAAAGATGGACTTTGGAGTCCAGAATTTTCCTCTGAATAAGCGTTAAGAGCAAACCTCCAAGGGAAGGAAGGAAAAACCAAACCCCTTTTGAACGTGGCCATGATCTCTGTTGGGTACCACCAGTCCCAGGGATTTTTATTTTTTTAACTGGAGGCACAGAGCTCACCAAGGGAATCCTTGGTAGAAGGACCAAGCATTCCAGCAACCGAGGAACTGAAGTATCTCTGGCATTTACAAAGTCAGATCCTGGCAGGTCTGGGACCTACCTGCTAGAACTTTCCAGTTACCTCATTTGGAAAAGACTCTTGAGAAATTCATCTCTGGGGGCTGTGCTCAGACAGGGGGACCCTCAGTGGCAGCAGTTAGCTGCTTCTTACCCCCTTAGCATTCCTGGGCATGGTTTTATTTTTCTTTTCTTCTTGCTTCTGAGACAGGTCTCACGAAGCAGTCCAAGCTGTCTTTCTTTGCACCTGCAAATCTCCTACAGTTCCCCCCCCCAGTGTGGGATTGCAGACATAAACCACCATGTGTAGCAGAACTACTATTTTTTTTTTTTGAGAATTAAGGTAGAGTTTATTAGAAAAGAGAAAGATTGGAACTCACGGACTCCAGACGTGGAGTGCCATGAGGGGCTAGGGAGCCCATGAGAACTCACAGTACCTAGGCATGGAATTCATGAGGAGCAAGGAACAAGAAACAGACTCATGGCACTGGAGTGCCATGAGGGGCTAGGGAGGCTCCAAGAGAAGTAGGCAGCTGGAAACGGACTCATGGCACTAGAGGGCTGTGAGGGGCTAGATTGCCTAGAACTACTATTTTTTGACTGTAGTTACTATTTGAGAGAGATCCTTTCCTTCTTAAACCTTAGATTTGCAGCAAACATTCATTCTAAGCAAAACTTTTCATATTTGGATTTTCTGATATGTTTCAGCTTCGTTTTTCTGATGTTTTTCTTTTAAGTCTTCCCCACAGTTCTGTCGATTAACTGTTTGGTTTAGATCAGTTTCTCTTTAGACCCATTTAAGAGACTATATATGCAAAAATGTACAGAAAATCTTATAAATAGGTAGGCCTAAAGTTTTTTTAAAAGTATTTTATTTACTTATTTGTTTATTTATTTAAGAGAACAGGAGAGAGAACAGGAGAGAGAGAGAGAGAGAGAGAGAGAGAGAGAGAGAGAGGCATGTGCTATCATGGTGCACAGGTGGAGGTCAGAAGACTTGGGGCTTCCAGATACCCACTGAGCTCTCCCAGGCCCACCTAAAGGTTTTTTAAACCTGGACTTGGTTCTGTGAATTCTTAGGTGGAGTACTTTTCACTAGTGCTAAGGTTTTGTTTGTCTTTTTTCACATCAGGATGCAGCAAGGCTTCCCATGTTCACCGGGGAAGAGGAAAGCTTTGCATTTCAGCGCACCATCTCCCGGCTCACAGAGATGCAGACCGAGCAGTACTGGATCGAAGGGGACAGAAGCAAGAAGTGACTGTCTTTTCGCACGAGGAAAATGAAACAGATGGTTAAGACAGAGAGAACTCTGCATCTGAGACTTGAAGGAATCATTTTCTCATCATTAATTAAGCACTTTGTGTACTGGACTACTTAATCTGAAATTGTCAAAGACATCATGGATTAGTAGGTTAAAAACTTAGCATTTTCATAGGTCTACATTTTGCCTATTTATTTCGCCTCATTGCTATATCATAAAGTAAAAACCATCACTCCTGAGATTATTGTTAAACCTGACTTAATTGACTTCATCTGAACAAATCCTAAATGCACAAATACACAGTAAATGCAAGGAGAGCCCCAAGCTTTGGCTGCGTGGCACTTGCTCCTTAGAAATATATCTTTTATAAGAAGGGGAAAAATCCTACATTTCAATTCAGAACAAAGAACACTGCCTGGTCTATAAACTGAAGAGAATAGCATTTAAGAATGATGGGCTTCTGTGGATGCTTTTTTTGGGGGGTGGGGGATGAAGGATAATAAATCCCCTAGACATTGAGGTTTCCTCCTCAGAGAGCATGTTTTCTAACCCGGAGATCAAAGTCAGCAGGCAATATCTGATCATGTGAGAAAAAGAGTTGCCTGGAAAAGCAGTGGATTCTGAACCTGGACAGGAACCAGCCTGACATTACTCACCCTCAGGCAGATCTGCAGGCCAGACCGCCCTCGACTGCCTGCGGGAAGGGAGGTTCCAGGAATGGCGTCAGCAAGAGCTTCACAGAAAGCAGAGCCACCGCTAGGCCAACTGAGGAGGGAACCCCTGCTTACAACCAGACCCCAGGGAGCACAGCTTCCTCACGGTCACCCACAGCCCAGGTCCCCTACACCGACTCTCCCCAGAATGCCTCCCCCCCTTGCCACCAGTGTGCAGAACTGTATCTCATAGGAAACAGGAAAGAACACTTGGCTAATCTGTCAATAAAATCCAAATCTTCCTTCGTTGAGTTTATAAGATTCCTGTAGGTAAAGCCTGTCTTTGCTAATTACTGTCACAAAGAGGGTTTTGGGTTGAGGCTGTTAAGAGAATTTTAAATCTCTCTTCAGAATAAAAAAGAAACTCACAAAGTTGTATGAAAATTAAGTGTCTGGGAAGGGTAGGCATGGACGAATCAGCTCCAAGACCGATGCAGCTGTCAATCTAGGCTGTCCAAACCTATTTGTTATTTATATTTTTAAAACATTTTTTCTATTTTATTTATTTGAGAGAATATGTGGGGGAAGTGGGCGGGGGGGCGGGGAGCACTATGGAAGCAAATGGAGTTCAGAAGATAGCTTTTGCAAGTTGGTTCTCTCCTTTCAATATGTTGGTTTCCAGGAATGTAACTCAGATCACCAGGATTTTAAGCAAGCATCTTACTGAGCTGAGCTATCTCACTGGCTCCTATTTATTATTTAATAGTCTAGCCATACAAGGTTATTTTGGACATTGGTAGATAGAGAAAAGTTTAAATCAGAGCCTCTTGTAAGTTCAGCGTGGTTTAAATTTTGTTTTTATTTGTTTATTTTTGTGGTGTTGGGGATTTGAACCCAGGGCAACCCATGTCTGGTAAGCGTTGTACCACTGAGTTGTATCCCCAACCTGAAAATATGTTTTACTAAACTGAAATACAGTGAATTCCAAAGAGGACAAGTAAAGAGAGAGTGGATAAGGGAATAACTACTATGTCTCTGATTTAACACTGGATACCTCCATTATCTCAGTTTAAGAAATAGTCCTACAGAGTGACTATAACAACCCTGATTATATATAAGGAAATCCAGGCTCAGGAAAGTGAAGTTTCTTGACTAGAGTATCATATTTTGCAGCTACAAATTCATGCTATGTTTTATACAATACTGCCTCCTACTCGCACTATGAGAAAGAGACTGTGTAAGTAATAATGATTTTTTTCATTCAGTAAAGATACATTAGCATTATTTTAAACTGAAATACAAAATGGCACTGTCCTAAAATGAGTAAGACACCTGATCACAAACCTGGTGACCAAAGTTCAATCCCCGGAAGCCCACATGGTGAAAACAGAGAACTGACTTCCAAAAGTTGCCCTCTGACCTCTACCCATGAGCCATGGCTTGATATGCATTCTCTCTAATAAATAATTTGAAAATAATGTTTCTTATTCTTTAAATCTTCGGGTTTGGCAGGGGAGGAGGGAGAGTGCTAGAGATTTAATTCAAGGCCTCCTACATGCTAGGCAAGTGCTTCTACTGAGCCATACCCCTAGCCCTAAATCCTAGCTTATGTGCTGCATTTTTCTTTAGTAACTGCTCTGTACCTTAATAGGAAGATGGATGAGTGGATAAACAGATGACTGATAGCGAAAGGAGCTGAGTGTGTGGTATGTGCACCCTACTTCATTTCTGTTGGGAAAGTCCCTTTGACCCCAGGCTTGGACTTTTGAGAGTTTGTACAGCGGTCCTAGCAGAAGAGCACAAGTATTTTACATGTCTTTGACCAAAGAATGGTCCTCATCCATCAACAGGGCTATCCTCTTCAACAGTGCACAGTTTCAGGGATGGAGATGGAGGAAGGGGACATACCATTACCCAGCCAGATCAGCCAAACTAACTGGTGATCAATGGGGGGCAGATGTCACAGATCCACTATTTGAATAAAATCTCGTTTTTCATGGGTCAACGAAAGGGAAGTGCCCTGATCCAATGTATGGGCCTTATGTAGCTCACAGTGTATATGTAGCTCATAGTGTATATGTAGCTCATAGTGTAGCTGACCTTTAGCTTAAGGAACATGGAGAGAGATTTTGTAGAATATTGTGTCTGGAAGCTGAGCTGCAGGGCAGATTCTCATTGCGCAACTGCAGTGTGTGCCCTCTTCTTGTTCCTTCTTCCTACCAGTCCCTCCCTCCCCCATCTCCCTTCACCCCTTCCCCAGTTCCCTGGGTCTGTTGGGTTGGGCAGCAGTGGAAGAGGCTTTCTGGGCAGCCCAGGTATCAAGAAATAGGAGGATGGAATTTACATGGTGGTTGGAAATGGCCCATCCTCATCCTGGTCTCCTCTCAGCCAAGTCTGCTTCATAAAACAGCATGCAAGAAAAAGAGCTAGGACGAGGAAGTACTGTGGTAACTGTGCTGAAGGAACACATGGGCTAAGCAGCTTTCCTCTGAAATGCTTGGTTCCAGCAGTGTTCTGGATTTCAAATTTGTTCAGACTTCGGTGCATCTGTATATCCACAATGAGACATCTTGGGGATGGGACCTACAGTGTAAATACAAAATCTATTCATGTTTCATCTAAACTTCCCCCACATAGCCTGAAGGTAGGTAACATTATACAGCATTTCTAACATGCCTGTGGAGTAACTGCGGTGTCGTGGGAGGTCATGTGTGGAATTTTCCACTTGATGTGATGCGTTAGTGTACAAAATGTTTCAGGTTTTGGAGCATTTCAGAGTTTGGATATTCTAAATGTAATGCCAAGATGTAACTTGCCAAACAACCTACACTGGAAAGCCCGGCTTTGGTCCATGAGTCTTTCTTCCAAGTTGTGCTCTGTGAAGTTCTCTGATTGCCAGTCTCAGTCCTGGGGCGGCAGAGCACTGGGGCCTGTGCTGGCTCTAGGAACGCTTGCTGTGCATGCTGGGAGATGGAGAATCACACGAGTCCCGCTGTGGAAGGCGACACTCACCCAGAAGCCTCAGAGTTGGGAAAGTGCTTTATGCCCTGGCATCTCCAAAATGAGCACCAGTTTCAACACTTAGCAGGAAACTAATGGAAAAAAGAAAAACTTCTTAGAAAAATAAAAATCTAATCACAACGTGCCTTTTGTCTTTCTTTAGCCAAGAGCTTGTTTGCTGATGACGACCACCATGAGACAAGTGACACGGGGTCTTGAGTAATTTTAACCCATTTCTAAGAATGAAATGCTTTTTCACTGTTGTAATTACATTTGTGTATTTTGGTGGGAATTCAAATTTTAATCATAAGGCAATGCTTTAATCTTCCTGTGCTTGTAAGTATGAAAATAGCAGAAACTTAGAATTAGTTGGAACTTTGAAAAAATGTAATACATGTAAACAGATGTGTTTATATCTCCTTAAGAATCACATAGTGTTGCTGTGTCCCACACATACTCCTAAATACTCCATAAGTAAGCTCCTTTGATCCTCATAACTGTCCTCTTAAACAGGTACCTGATAAGGTACTGTCACTTCTATTGTACAGGCAGGGAAACTGAGGTACAGAAAATGGCAAAGTCGTGCTGGACATGATGGAGCTCATCTCTCAGCCTAGCACTTGGGAGGTGGAGGCAGGAGGTGATAGAGAGTCAGCCACATAGCTCACCTGGGCTGCATGAGACCCTGTCTCAAACTAAAACCAAACAAACATAAAGGTAAAAACAAAATACTGAATTGCTAAGATACATATCAGAGTCAGGTAAACAACTGACTTATTACCCTCTCCATTACACAACTCTGTGCTGAACACAGGAGGTAGACCAAATTCACACATACTGCAGTCTCTTCATGGAAGATTAAAAACACCCTGAGGGATTGGGGTCCTATGTTTGACATTTGGGCTCTTGATCAGTTTTGGAATGTGTCTGAGATTCTGTAAGAGACTTGTCATTATCTTTGATAGGTCCACTAATCTCATAAGGTGTCACTAGCTGGTTGGAGGGATTTTTCTTTAGAACCAAGCTTAGCATTCTCTAAGACAGTTAAAATTAATTTTCCCCCATTAGCACACAGCAGTTGTTTTTCTTGCATCAGATGATAAAAGTCAACTCTGTCTTCTTGCTAAGTATCTGCTGGCCCTGTGCAGGGTCTCTGTACCATCTATCAGAACAGCGCATCTTCCTGACCCTTTGTCTGGCAGGTGACATCCGTCACCCAGAATGGCATCTGTCTGTCAGTTTTGTCCACTTATGAAGCCGCCTTGACATTTTCCTGAGAAGTTTCGTCTGTGAGCTGTGCTTTCAGAATCCCCAGCCCTTGACTATGACCTGAGAGACCCCTGAACTGCACGTTGAGTCCCGAGGTTATTACTTTGTAGCTTGAACCAGTGTCCTGAGCGCCTTTCAGAAGATTGTTCTGAGGACAGGTGATAGGCAGCGCCCACAAACAGGAAAAGCTTAGCCGGATATTTGTTGGTATGCGAATAGCCTCAGAAGTCCGATCAGTGCTACTACCCTGCTTTGCACCTTTTGAGTGATGTAAAACTGAAGACAGCCCACCCCAGTGGTTCCCTGCAGAAGGAGAGGACCCGCAGTAAATGGCTGCACACCGTGGATGTGGGATTCTGGCTTATGGAGATGCTAGAGAAGGTCATTAAATTCAAAGCCATTCGTTCGTTCAAGGTTGCTGAGTGCAGATGGATTGCTGGTGAGTATCAGGGATTCTCCAGAAAGATGGCGCCATCTTGTGGTGAGTATGGTGAACGGACAGAAACAGACAAGAGGGTCTGACAGCCACCTGCAGAGTCAAGCCCCTGGAGGCGTGGGGCCTGCATCTCTGCTCAGCAGCGGTCCCATGGGATTCTGATGTGCAGCAGGGCATGAACTGTCGCCCGTGACTACAAAACCAGTCAGCTCGGAGCTCTGGTCCAGAGGCTGGGTGATTTGTTGGCTGGGGCATTTCCAAGGGAGGCCCAGATGCTGCTGGAATGTTCCTGGGTCCTGGTGTTTAGCTCAGGCGTGCCGCAAGGCCTGCTTTTCTCCTTCCTGGAGGGACAGGACTCCTGCCTCCCTCTGCCACCCACCCAACGGAACAGCAACCCAAGCTATTCCTGCCCTGTGCTCACACCAGTACTCTCTGAGGGGAGAGGTGATATCATCCCCGAGGAAACCAGGCTTCAGGAGGCGCCGGCAGCAAGGACGCGTGTGTCTTTAAGATGCAGATTCTGGGCTCTGTGGCCTTGACTGTGGGATCAACACTGACACCTCCACTGATAGAGTCATTCTAGGCCTTGAAGGCTGGGAGAGGCAAGATGTAGAGACAGGGGTCATGGGAGTACCAGGCAGTTGTGAATGGCACGGTTTCTACTGACCGAGGCCTGATCTTCACAGTCATTCTGGAAGATTTGTGTGTATATATGGGAGGGTGTCTTTTTGCCTGATGAGAAAACAGTGTGGGAATGATCACACACTGACTGGATGACGGGGCCTACGCCCAGAGGATTGACAGGCAGGTGGACTTGCACACAGTGGGATCCTGCACAGCAGTCAGCTGGCTGATTGCATGCGGCACCCTGAGCAAAGCTCTGAACCCTGGGGGAAGTGAGGGCTAGTGTTATAATACAAGCTTACATGGGCACATCTCAAACAATAGGAAGTTTTTTCCTGGGCATACATCAAAATATATTTCTAGAAGATGGATCTGAAAGAAATGGCAAATATACCAAGTCAATATATATGGGATTTAGGAATAAGATGGGCCATGGTAGGTGATTGAAATTAAAATGAAAGGGTGACCTTGCATGGACACATGACATCCACGTGTCACAAACTGAGGTGTATGGTCAACACAGTTTGATAAGCCAGCAGTCCCTTTAAAAGAGAGAGGTGGTGTTGCAGTCCGCCTGCATGGTTGCTGATAAATGACCATCACACAACTTAAGGGAACAAGGAGTTTACTTTCTTACGACAGTCCGGTTACAGTTGTTAGTCCAGCTTGACGGGAGAGCACACACCAACACCAGGGCCGAGGGAACTGGCCACCATAACGGCTGAGAGATGGACAATCCTTACTTGCCAGACCAGCATGTCTGGCCAAGTGAACAGAAGGATGCCCACTCTCTCAACCAGGTCTCTCTGATTTATCCAGGGCCTAATCCCACCCACCATGGGCTGGGTCTTCCCCATCAGCTAGACAATCTCCTTCAGGTTTGCTCTGGGCTTAACTCAACCATCAACTCTCTACAACTGTGCCTAGAGCTCAAACCCTCAACAGTCAAGTTGACATCTGTGCTTAACTATGACAGGTGGGGCTGGGGAGATGGCACAGTGGTTAAGGCAGCAGGAACAGTCTGGATCTCCAGATTCTACATAAAATGCCCAGCGCAGCAGCCACTTCGGAAGGCAGAGAGTGGGCATCCCCAGAGCAAACTAGCTAACCATATTAGCCCTATCAGCAAGTTCTGGGTTTGATTAGACTCCCTGTCTCAAAAGAATAAGGTAGAAATAAGATTAAGGAAGATTCTTTATATTAACTAGTTTCTCCTATATTTTTGGTATAAATTCAGGAACCAAATAACTTAGGGGAGCAAGAGGTCTGTTTCTTAGTTACAGTTCATCAGTATGGAAGGGCAGTTTTGGAAGGACCCATATCAGGAGCTGAGGCCATGCCACATCCACAGAAAGAGCTGCGTGAGAGACATGTTTTCTCGCTAGCTAGCATGTCTGTTTGCCAAACTACTCAACCAGATCTTTCTCTCTCATCCTTTCCAGAGATGCTGCCTTAAATAATGCTTCATAGGTGTGCCTACAAACTTGACCTTCTGTTATCAAGCTGATACCTATATCTAACCGGTAACCTCAGGCCTCCACTCACATGCATACACATGCATGTACATCCGCAACACGTGTGTATCCACACATATGCAAACATGCACATGCACAGGTACCCATACACATACACATGAAAATGGAAACAGAAAAGAGAGGGGGAGAGACAAGTATGAGAACCATCTAGAAAGCACTTGAAGAAAAGCAAGGGGTGGTGGGAAAGAGGCCCGCTAGGGATAACTGAGGCCCTCAAAGGGCAGCGTGAGTGCAAAGGAGCTAGTGGTGCTTCCAGACTCAGAAGCATATTGGGGTCACCAAGAAGGTGCAGAGATAGCAGGATTCAGGGTTGACAGGGGGGACTTGTGAAAAGTCCACGCAGGGACAGGCAGCTATGGACTAGTAAGACCTGGGATCCAAGTCAACAGAGAACTGGGAGAATGAAGACAGAGGGCAGCAGAGACAGGAGTTTGAGCTTGCCTCGAGGAGAGAACTCCATACAACAACCAAGGGGTCCAGTGTCAGAGCCACGTCCCACTCTGGAAATGACTGCATGGCGCCAGTGAATTTCTCTGCCTGGGGGACACGGATCACTGTTTTAGAAGTTAAGACAGATGTTGCTGGGGCATGGTTAGATACACCCATAGTCTGATGCAGAAGGATTCAAAGTTGAGGTCGGCTGGGCTGCCTAGGAAGACCCTGTCTCAAAATGAAAAGCAAAACTCAAAAGCAAAATGAAACATCCCCAAGATGTTGATAAATATTACTTTAATTGATTATGAAAAATACATTTTCCACCTCCAAAAAATAATTAGTAAGAAGTATGTCGTTGTAATTTTGTGCCTGTTTGACTTAATGGAATGCAGCTAGATACCACACATCCATCATGCAGCTTCTTGAAAAATCAACTGTAAAGAACGAGGCTGAGAAAGGCAGATGACATCATGCTAACTGTCTTGGTCCATTTTGTGCAACTGATTGAATACTTGAGATTGTGTGATTTACAACAAGCAGAGAAATTCATTTACTACTGTTCTGGAGGCTGGGGTGCCCCTGTGGAAGGTCCCCCATCTAGTGTAGGCCTTTGCTCTGTCTCATCTCATGACGAAAGGTAGATCAAGAAAGTGTGAGAGGGCAAGAGAAGATGACATGTGTGTGTCTCATGAGGCTGAGCTTCCATGACATCTGTCTGACTGCAGGACCAAGTCCCCATCCCGATCACATCTCCAGGGCTCCATCTGTCAACCCTGCTGCAATGGGGACTTTATTTCCAACAACATGGACTTGGGGGAACGTAACAGTGGTGTTATGAAAAGTGGCTTTGATCTCAAGGGCTCACGGAGAGATTCCCAGAGCCCTGGACGTTCCTGGACCACACTTGGACCATTGTTGTTGGGGTTAAGAATCCTTGTGAGTGAACCCTCTGGGGTCCAGTGTCGGAGAGCTGAGTAGGCTGCTGGGATGGAAAGAGGAGGCAGAACGGGGAGGGGTGGGGCTGGATGAGTGTCTCAGTTTTATAACTTCGTTGCTGTAATAAAAACCTAACCCACACAACGTAAAAGAACAAGGAACTTTACTGGCTCCTGATTCCAGGTTTTGGGCCATCATATCAGGAGCATTACCAGCAGGTGCTTAGGAGCCTGACCATACCATATCTAAAGTCTAGAGCATAGGTGGGCAAGGACTTACTGCCAGCTTGCCAACATGGTAGTAACAGGCTCTCTGCATCTTATCCGCCTGCCCAAGGAATAGTCCTACTCACTGTAGGAAGCTCTTCCTTCAATTACATTAAATTGAAGCAGGTAAGACCATCTCCTGCAGGCGTGCTCAGGGGCTTGCTTTCATTAAGTAATTCCTCACAGGTGTGCCCAAGCGTCAGGTTGACAGCTGAGGCTGCACAGCACTGTGAGTATTTGAAATCAAAGTGGAGATACCCTGGCTGTCTGGGGAAACAATCCTCCTTGCTGACAAGGTGATCTTACCTCAGCTTCCTCACGCCCCAACCCTGTCAACTCTCTCTCCAGAAGCTTCTGGCTTCTTCACTCCCCGAGTTCTTTCTTGTATCATTTTTAAATGGCAATTGTAAAAGCCCAATGCTAGACACACACAGCACTTTCACACATGGCAACTTCACACTCTTCTTGATCCCCGTGGCTACAAGGACCATCTGAGGCCAAGTATTTCCCGAGGTGCATTCCCGGCCTGACTTCCCACGCTCCAGTTCTGCACCCTGCTTGCCTCTGTATCTCTCCCCTCTCCACCCTGAAACATGTCTAAAGCCACGCTGATTTAAGCCAGTCCTCCTCTCCCAAATATCATCTCTTCGACACTTAGGGAGTTGGCAAGGACCAGTGGTGCTGGAAACAGGAACAAAAACAATATTCAGCATAGTACACGGGTCTGTAATCCCAGCAGCCAGGAGGCTGAGACAGGTAGATCACAAGTTCAAGGCCAGCCTGGGCTGCACAATGAGACTTTGTCTCAAAAAGCGAAAAAAGCAGAGCTCTGGTGACACCATGCCGCTCCGATAAGAAAAGATCTCAACACCCAAACAAGATGCAGTCTATTGCAATGGAAGAGTATTGAAGTAGAAAACTACAACCAACCAGAGTGCAGCATTACCAGTGACCCTAAAATGCTCAGCCTGAATCAGGCCATCCAAATCTCTTCCCATCCTGAGACTCAGGAAACCTTGTGGTTTCACGACAGGACTGCTGCACCTAGGAGCTCAATGCAATGAATGTGCCCCACTGGATCTATACAATGGCTGACATATCACTATTCCTCCATGGAACAGAAAGGATCTCAGGAGAAACAACTACATGCAGTAGGAACCGTAGGGACAGGTGATGGACAGGTGAAGGGGAGTCACCCCACCTGTGAGTTTACCCGCAGAAGGGCCACAGAGGCCTAGTGCCCTACTAATACAGATAACTAAAGGGAGTCCTGTGGCCCACACAAGCAGATGGACACGAAGATGGGCGGGAGAGGGATGGATTGATGAAGGGAAGGCAGGGGAGGAGGAGAGAGGGAGGGAAGGGAACAGGGACAACCACTCATTTCATTTGTATGAAAAGAAAATTCTTAATAAAAAATGGTTTGTTCTAGAAGATACCATGTTGATTATTTAAAAGACGCCATCTCCTTTCTTTCCTGATAAAAGTTGGTTTGTAGAGGTGTTGTTTACCTCTTCTTTCAATCAATCCGGCTTAACCTTAGGATCTGATGAGATGTTGGCAAAATTGTGACAATAAAAATGTAAAAAGAAAAAAAAGTGAAGGAAGCAAAAACAAAACACAAGGGAGAGAGCAGGAGGAAGAGGGGAAGAGAGAAGGAGGGGAGAAAATAGAAGAGAAGAGAACGGAGGGGAGGGAAGGAAAAAACATAAAAAAAGAAAAGTGAAAGTCGTGGCTGGGAATGAGGCTCAGTGGCAGGATGCTTGCCTGGTATGTGTAAGGCACTGAGTTTGGTCCTGAGAACTGAAGAAAAGAAACAGGAAGAGGAGGCGGGGGAGGGGGAGGGGAGAGGAAGGAAGGGGGAAGAGGAAGGAGTAGACAGGAGAATGATTGCTCCATATTGAGGAACAGCTTGCGATAAGTATCCGTGGACAGCAGTGGTTAAGTCAGCAGGACCCAAGGCTTGCGCCTGTGCTGTCTGTGAAGTGAATGACTGGTGAGAGATTCCTGGTCCCCATTACCCAGCTAAGGGCTGAGGATGAGACTCCAGAGAGTCTCATGGGAGCTGGTGTCTTGTCCATTCTTGAACTGTTCAGCACTGTTATGGGTGAGCACTGTGCTAGCTACTTCATAGCGGATACAGGTGCAAAAGCTCTTCTAAAAAGTGCTTATTTGATGGCAGAATAGATGTGTTGAGAATGTTGCAAGGGATAGACTCGTCAAGATCAAAATTAAGGACTGGGGAAGTGACTCAGTGGGTAAAGAGCTTGCCACAGAACCATGAGGACCCAAGTTCAGACCTCCACGGTCCATGTCAAGATAACCTGTGCTTCTACTGTGAGATGGGAAGTGAAGACAGGAGAATCCCATATAAGCTCCAGCCAGTTAGCCTGGCATACAAAGTGGCAAAAGACAAAAGAATCTGTCTCAAACAAAGGTGAGAGCGGACACCCCCACAAACGTGTCCACACTCATACATAAACACATTTAAATCTAGTTTCTGCATATGACAGAAAAGATAGTGTTTTGAAGTTTCTTTCCTGCTGCTGTGATAAAATACCCTGATGAAAGCAATTTGAGGGAGAAAGACTTTTATTCTGGCTCACAGATTAAGAGACTAGTTCATCGGGGTGGTGAGGTTAAGATGGCAGGAGTTTGGAGCTGCTGGTCGTATCGAATCTGAAGTCAGGAAGCCCAGCGTGGTTAAATACCCCTGCTCAGCTCAGTCCTCTGTTTCATACAGTCCAAGACCCAGAACCTCACCGAGGGAATGCCCCCCCAATTAGGATGGGTCTTCCAATATCAATCAACCTAATCAAGATATTAATGCTCCATAGCCCCTCACAGGTGTGCTGGAGGTTTGCCTCCTAGGTGATTCTAAATTGTCGCATTGACAGCTAACATGAACTATTGTATATGTGACATTTGTGTGTGTGTGTGTGTATGTGTGTGCATGTGTGTGTGTGCGTGTGTGTGTGTGTGTGTGTGTGCGTGCCCTGTTACCTTTTTTGTTTCCCCTTCATTAGGATCCTTCCTTCCCCTATCCAGATACCTTGACTATACACCAGCCAACCCTCACCTCACATCAATCCTTTCCATTTCTGCTTCTTGTCTTAGCACACTATTCTGTCCTGTGAATTCATCCTGAGAATGGCTTCTCTCTTCAGTTTTACCTCTAAATACTCATGGTGGCTCAGCAATGTTGGCATGTTTCTATGCTTCCAAGGCCTCCCTTCTCAGCATAGGCTACGATTGTATCTCCCTTCCCCACCCCTACCACTGTGTGCCTTAACTTTAAACCTGCTTGCTTCACTTTTGTGTTTCTGGTCCTATATGCTGCTTTGAGGTGTGTCTTTGCTGTGGAACACTGTTCTCTAGGTGTTGCAGTTCGCCTGCATGGTTGCTGATAAATGACCATCAGACGGCTTAAGGGAGCAAGGGGTTTATTGTCTCTTATGATTGTCTGGTTACAGTTCTCAGTCCAGCTTGACAGGAGAGCTCACACCAACACCAGGGCCAAGAAACTTGGCCACACCAACTCTACGTAATGGCTGAGAGAGAAAGAGAGAGAGAGAGATGATCCTTACTTGCCAGACCAGCATGTCTGGCCAAGTGTACACAAGGATGCCAAGTCTCTCAACCAGCTGTCTAAATTTTATTCCAGTGCCTAATCCCACCCACCATGGGCTGGGTCTTTCCCATCAACTAGACAATCTCCTGCAGGTTTGCTCTGGGCCTAACTCAGCCACTAATTCTCTACAGATGTGGCCAGAGCTCAAACCCTCAACTGTCAAGTTGACCCCTGTGCCCAACCATGATACTGGGCATGCCGTGGCAGTAGGCATCTTAAAATCAGAGCAGCTGTGATTATCCATATACCCCCCCATATGAGGGCTATCAGCATTGCCTCACAGCAAAGTAGGGGGAGAGTCATTACACTCTTACCTGAGGGTCTAGCCACTGGCTCCCTCCTGCTCCATCCCAGCTGCAGCTCCTGCCCAGTTATGCATAGTTTCAGGAGATCTAGACAGGAGGTGAAAGTTGAATGAATGAGGACTCTTCATCTAATGCAACTTTTGAAGGGAGATCCCCACCCAGTGATACAACTATTTGGGAGTCATCCATGCTTCCCTCAGCGCACTTCTGCAAGTCAGTCCAATCGTCTCCTTTGTTCACCAGACAGGACTCTTGGTCTGTACCAGCGCCCTATGGGGGGGGGGACAGACATTTATTCCCATCTCTCTGGGAAAAATCACAATGATAGTCACACCTGAGCTGCAATCAGTTTTTTAAACTCTTAAAGCAGGTGACAGTTACAAAAACCATTTGCTCAAGCAGAAAGTCTATGCCCAGAGAAGACTGTTTGCAGGGATGACCTCAAGGTAACAGAGAGAAAGGTAGGGTGTCAGGGAAAGCAGTTCTTGAATCCTCTAACATGAGTCACTCCTCAGGCCTTGTCCGTGACCTTTTCTCTGGAAGCTCTGACATTTTATAATTTGATCAGATGGCCAGTAAGCACATGGAAAGATGGTTAATATGCTCACTGGGGAAATGTAAATGGAAACCATGAGGCACCACTTTGTACCATTAGGATGGCTAGAGTCAAAGGGTGAGGAGGTAATGTGGGTGAGGATGAGGACAAACTGGAACCCCAAATGGTTAGATGAAAAATGGGGGGCTGGGGAGATGATTCCCTGGGTAAAGTGCTTGCTGCTCAAACATTGAGGACCTGAGTTCAGTTAAACCAGGCATGGAGGGGGGCAGGAACCTGCAACCTCAGCCCTGGAGTGGGCAGGGCAGGGAGATCCTGGGGCTCACTGGTCAGTCTGGCTGAAAGAAATTCCCGTCTGTGCAATGAGGGCTAGCTTGTCTTTGGAGTTGCAAGACTTGGAGTTAAATACCTGCTCCTCATCTTCACAGCCACTCCTCACTCTAGACTGAACCAGCCTTGCAGCCTCGTATGTTCTCTAGACCCGCCTTGACCTTCGCATATGACTTTACCTTCCTCAGCTTGTATGTGTAAGACATGTGGAGTGCAGACTATAATCCTGCCAGAAAGAATTGGAACCAAATGTTTTCAGATGGTCCTCCCTGACAGTCTTCCCTACTCGGCCTCCATCCTACTCCTGTGCTTTAGGATGCCTCAAGAATGGGGGAGGCAGGATTCCTCAGTAAACTGCCTGCTATGCAAGCGTGAAGCCCTGAATTCATATCCCCAGCACCATGGGAAAAAGTCAGGATGATGGTGTCTGTGATCCCAGCACTGTAGAGAGGTGGGAGTGAAGACGGAAAGATCCCTGAAGGTAGCTGGCTAGCCAGTCCTACCAATCCATGAGCTCTGGGCTCAGCAAGAGACCTCATCTCAAAAAACAAGGTGGGAAAGAGATAGAGGACAATACCCAACAATACTCTGGCCTCTACATGGATGCATGATGTGAACACGATATCACATACATAGATACCCAGATATTCACATGTGTGCATATATAGAAACATGCACATTTATTACACATATATACACTAGAGAGATAGGGGTTAAGACTCTGCTTTCCATGAAGAAGGACTCGAGTTCCGATCCTGGATCCCACATAAATTGCAAGGTAGAAATGGCAGTAGCCTGGATTTCTAGCTGTGAAAAGCAGAGCCTGGGAAATTCCAGAGTGAAGTAAAAAGGAGGTAGAGCAATCCAGGATGATTCTGAAATCACCCTTAGATCTCCACAGGCACACACAATGCCCTTTGATTCACACACACACTGGGGAAATGTAAATGGAAACCATGAGGCACCACTTTGTACCATTAGGATGGCTAGAGCACAGGAACAAAAAAAGGGGGGCAACCTATATTAATACCCGAGTCCTGCCTAGGGCGTGTGAGCTGCATGCCACAGGGCTCACTGGCAGCTAAATTCAGACAGCACGTCCATCCAGTGTCACTAAGCTGAGCTCTGCTCTCCTGTGCTAGGTGTTTGAGATAATGGGAGGAGCGAGCACAGCCACTGTTCTTAGGAAGCTTGGAAAACCACAGCATATTCACAGGGGTGGGGCAAGCGGACAGGCACACTGGAAAGGACCACAGTGGGCACTTGGGTTTTCCGAGATGCTGGAAGAAAGCACACGGACTTCTCTTCTGTCTTGTGATACATTTTCAAATTTAGAAGTTATATTAGTAGGGTTCTCTGGAAGAACACACTCTTTAGGATGTATATATAAAACTCACAATATAAATAATGTCCTTAAAAGTAGCCACCCGTTGCTGCTTCATTCTTGACTGGAATGTTTCACAAAGTTGAAGGATCCTGAGAAGGTCCTGGAGTGTTGAAGACTCTGGGCTCCGATATCGGCGATGAACAGTGAACATGGAAAGATCTAGAGACCAGCCTCCAAAGGCAGCAGAAACAGCAGCAAGGTGTACAGGACCCAGGTCTGAGTCAGCCAAGGATGGCTGCAGCAGCAATGAAGAAGGCAACGCTCTAGAGGGCGACTGTGCTCGAAAACTAGACTCAACAAGAAGTCGCCACAGGATAAGGGAAGAGCAGGTCCCTCCTTCTTGCACTTCCCATTATCTGGTCCACCCCTGGTAACCACCACCCACTATGTGCTGGGTTTTCCACACCAATTAAGCAAGTACCTGCAGACTTGTTCAGGGGCTGCTCCAACTATTGATTCTTCACAGCTGTGCCCCAAATAGTCTGCAGCTGTCAAGCTGACGCTCAAATCTAGCCACAACAGAAGTGAAAATCATTTTGTACATTTAAAATATTTTATGTAGTTATTTACTTAGGAGGTAGAGAGAAAGGAAAAGTGGGCACTGACATGCGTGCCAGGGAGCACAAGTGGGGGGTCAGAGGACAACTTTCAGAAGTCATTTCTCTCCTTGTACTATATGAACTTCTGGGAATCAAACTCAAGTCACCAGGTTTGGGAGCAGGTGCCTTAGTTACTGGGCTGTCTTGCTGGCCCTTTGTATATATATATTGTCTGTGTAATACTCTATTGACCCACTGCCAGACAGCCCTGGTCTAAGACCTTCTATCCTCAGGGAAATGTAGCCCCTCCTACACTGAGGCCTGAGGATGACACTTTCTCTTGTCCCCCAGTCACCAAGGAAAAACTAAATTTGTGCCAAGCAATGTCATTAGCATGATTATTATATAAAGATGAGAGATTTGAATCATGGAATCTTTGTAGTATTTTGCAAGCGAAATGTCAGGGCGTAAGTGTGGCATGCAAAGCTTCCATATAATAACACTATATGGGAGCTTTTCGATTGCTCCTTGCAAAAATGCTCAAAAGAATTCTCAGACTTAAAGGAGAATTTTTCACTTTTCTCTGATGACAGACCACAAAAAGACAACTTATTCATTCTGATTTGCTGTGCTTCCCTGTATGAGTGGTTCACTGCTATGCCACAAACAAGTGTTTGAAAAATCAGTATCTTGAATGGAAGGGTGACATTCTTTCTTGTGTGTGTGTGTGTGTTTCTTTAAAAGAGTGTGAAAGAGGCTGTCTTACAACCCCCGGAACTTCTGCTAAAAAAGAACATGTGTGCAGGTCTGAAACTGTTGCCATAAGATGTGATTTGTAGCCAAGACCAGGTGAAGTATCACTGATAGAGTGTTGCATACACATGAAAGACTAAAGGAACATGACAATTGGCTCTTCACACACATATCTGACACCTTTGATACATGGACCCATCCCTTCAAAAACACACTCTACCTTGACCTGCTCAGTATGAAACAGAACTGTGAGAGGATCTGAGCTAATAACTGAAACCCTGAAGATGTCTCCAAGCCTGAGTGATTTCCCCAGAAGCCTCTACCAAATTGTTCAAAGACTGAACATTGGTAACACCAGTACTACCTGTTCTCTTCCAAATAAAAAAAAAAAATAGGAATGAAAGGGACAATTCCCAATTCTTTTCATGAAGCTGTAATTACTGACACCAAAACCAGACTATGATAGCACAAAGAAATAAGATAAAAAATGAGTGTCTCTCATGAATACTAACACAAAAACCATTAACGAAATGTTAGCAGATAAAATTTAGCAACATATAAAAATTATAAAGTGTGGTGGTGCCTTCTTATGATCCCAGCACTCTGGAGGCTGAGGGTCACAAGTTGGAGGTTGGAGGCTAACTTGGACCATATAGATCCTGTCTTAAAAAACAATTACAGGGCTGGAGACATGGCTCAGGGGTTAAGACTCTGCCTCTAAAGCAGAAGGTCCTGAGTTCAGATCCCCCAAGTCCCATGTAAAAACGCCAGGCAGAAATGGTGGTGGCCTACACTTCTGGCCCTGGTGGGTGGAGCCTGGGAAATCCGAGAGCAAAGCAAAAAGGAAGTAGACACAATCCAGGATGATTCCCAAAGTCACCCTGGTCCTTCACAAGGACATACAGTGCCCTCTGATACATAAACACATACTCATGCATGTGCACATACACACACACACCACATACACACACACAAATAAGTAAGGTTTAGAAAAGAACATTTATATATATATATGTATGTGTTTATATATATATAAACACATACACACCAAGTTAGCAAGATGGCTCAGTGGGTAAAGGTAATTACATGTAAACCTGGCAATCTGAGTTTGTTCCACAGCCCACATGATGGAAGGAGAAAATCAGTTTCTAAAAGGTGTCCTCTGACCTCCAAATGTTTGCCATGGCATACGCATATCTTCCTCCCCTCTTCAAACAAAAACGTAAACAAAATATTAAAAAAGAAAGTTGTCCTCTGACCTCCATATGAGTGCTGTATAGTATGTGTGTATTTGCTCTCTTTCTCCCTCTTTCTCTCTTTTTCCACCTCAAATAAGTAAAAAAATAATATAGCATAACCAAAAAAAGTACATCAGGATGCAAAAACTAAATCAATATCTGAAACCAATTAATGTAATACACAGAATCAACATGTTAAAGAAGAAAAATTGCATAATCATATCAAAGAATACATAACAAATATCTGACAAAATTCAAAGTAAATTCACGATAAAAATACTGTTAGGGGAAGGGGACATGTCTTTAAGAGAGCATGTTCAGCATGTGCAAAGCTCTCGATTCAATCACACAAAGATGCGATGGGTTGAGGATGTGCTTAGTTAAGTGCTTGCTGTGAACCTGAGTTCAGATCTGCAGCATCCATGGAAAAGTGTGTCAGCAACACCAAGAATGGGCAGTGGGATAGGAGCCATTGGTCAGCCAGCCAGCCTAGCTCAATCCATGAGCTTCAGGTTGAGTGAAACACTGTTTCAAAATCTAAGGTGCAGAATGATAGAGGAGGCCCCCATTAATTCTGGCCTCTACACAGACACACACACATACACACACAGTAATATGAACACATACATATACCACAGACACATACATGCATGCACATTGAATAAATACATAAAATTCTTTTTTTTAACTTTTTATTATTTATTATTTATTCAATTATGCGTGTATGTGTATGTATGTGTGTGTGTGTGTATGTGTGTGTAGAACCACGGATGAATTCGGGAACCACCATGGACACCTCCACCTCCTCCTTGTTTACTCTGCCCCGGGATTCACAGGCTCCGCCCTACCAGGACCAGAAATGCAGGCCGCCCCCGCTTCTGCCCGGCATCTACACGTGGGGTCTAGGATCCAACTCAGGACCTTCCGCCTGCAAGGCAGAGGCTTAACCCCTGAGCCATCTCTCTAGCCCCCATAAAATAAATTCTTAAGAAAACAAGGAAGCAAGCTTAAAGCTGCCAGGTTCACTGGGGAAAGATGAATGGCTTTCGCCCTAATATCCAGAACAAGGACAGGATGCTCATGAAGCTCGTTGGCATAGTACTTGGCGTTCTAGCAAGTGGGAAGGAAAAGGAAATAAAAGGCTAACAGACTAGCAAGGAAGAACTTAAAAAAAATACTGTGAAATATAAAATCTACAAAGAAAAGTTTTTTTTAATTATTTAATCGTGCGTGTGTGTGTGTGTGTGTGTGTGTGTGTGTGTGTAACCACGGACGAATTCGGGAACTCCACCTCCTCCTTGTTTACTCTGCCCGGGGATTCACAGGCTCCGCCCTACCAGGACCAGAAACGCAGGCCGCCCCCCGCTTCCGCCTGGCGTCTATACGTGGAGTCTAAGGAACCGAACTCAGGACCTTCTGTCTGCAAAGCAGAGGCTTAACCCCTGAGCCACCTCTCGAGCCCCCCAAAAAAGCTTTTAAAATGAGTACTTAAGAGGAATAAAAAGTCGGGCTAGAGAGGTGGCTCAGGGGTTAAGCCTCCGCCTTGCAGGCGGAAAGTCCTGAGTTCCGATCCCAGATCCCACATATAGACTCCAGGCGGAAGAGGGGGCGGCCTGCGCTTCTGGTCCTGGTAGGGCGGAGCCTGTGAATCCGGGGGCAGAAGGAGGTGGAGGCGTCCATGGTGGTTTGCGAATTCGTTTGTGGTTCTACACATACACAGGCACACACACATACACACACAGACACACTCGCGTGTGCACATACACACGCACATGCACACAGTTGAGTAAATAATAATAATATAATAATAATAATAATAAATGCATTTTCTAAAAAAAAGAATAAAAAGTCAATTATGCTCTTACAGTAATAATGAATACATGGACATTACAATTAAAAAATACAATACAATTTACCATTGCTGGGAAGGAAAATATTTACCAAACTTTCAACAGCAACTTGCACAGGACTTGTGTGCTGAAAACTGCAGAAGCCAGTGATCAAAGAAGAACAGAGCAAATGGGTTAGACAACCAGCACAGGTGACCCGGCTCCAGAATGGATATGTAAGCTTAAGGATATCCCTGCCAAAATACCTTCAAAATCTTCTGTAGATTCAAATGAGATTATTCCGAAATTTGTGACAAGCCAGAGTGACTTTGAAAGATAAAAAATAAAGTAGTTGTACTCAGCTGTAAGACTTAGAACCAGAGCACAAGGGAGCGAAAACAGAATAGAGAACCCAGAAAGAGACCCATGTAAATACGCCCAAGGGATTTTAGAGAAAGGTGTACAGGCCATGGAATGGCGCCCTAGTAACAAATGGAGCTGGAGCAAGTGCAGTTGCAGATGTAAACAAACAAACAAACAAACCTCATCTGAAACACACTGCGCTGGTCAGATGTATCAGAGTCAACTTGACAATTGAAGGCTGAGCTCTAGGCACATCTGTGTAGTTAGTAGTTAAGGCAAACCTTTGAATAAGCCTGCAGAAATGGTCTGATTGATGTGGAAAGCCTAAAGTGGGTAGAACCATTCCCTTGGAAGGTGGATAAGATGGGAGAAGTTAGTTCAGTACAGTTGGTACTTTCAACATATTTTGGTAGACTTGCAATCTGGTAGGTGAGGTTAGCCCCTCTCTCAGAAATTCTGGTGACATGGTGTGGCCAATTCCCTCACTTCCTGATTTTGGTAGGAACTTTCCTGACAAGCTGTAACTGAGAATCATAAGAAAGAATAAAACCCTCTTGTTCCTTTAAGCTCTTCGGTTGTAAATTTATCAGCAACATACAGGAAAACTGCAACATGCAGCCATATTTTATACAAGGATTAATTCAGTCATGGACATGCATATAAAATATAAACTGTAAAATACTCTAGGGGGGAAAAACAGAATAATGATATCTTCAGGATCTAGGCAAAGGCAAAGTTCTTAGACTTGACTCCTAAAATGTCATCCACACAGAAGAAAGAGTGATAGGTTACATTTGATCAGAATGATCTGCACACTACATAGCCACATAGGTTAGCTATTTGGCTAGAATTTTTTTTATCATTCTCTCAAAACTCTCCAGTAAAAAGCCAAATAACCAACTGGGCCTGGGAAGCATGTTGAAATACCAGTACTCAGGATGCTGAAGCAGGAGGATTGTCATGAATTTAAGCCCAGTTTATGCTACATGGCACAACTCTTGTCTCAAAACCAAAACAGAAAAAAATAAAAATTCCCAAGAAAGCTAGAAAATGATTTGGCAGGGATGTCACTAAAGTGGGGATACACATAGCAAACACAGGAAAAGATGCTCAGCCTTGCAAACCAATAGAGACATACAAATGAAAACTACAAGGATGTATCACTACACACTAACAGATAGACTGGGGGCGGGGGGGGAGGGGGGAGTCACAACACTAAAAACTAACATCCATCCAGCAATTGGACTCCTGTACCTTTATGTCAGAGAAATTATGTATTCCCACATCAAAACTGTTACAGAGATGTTCATAGAATATTTATGTGTAACAACTCCAACTACAAACAACCAAAATGTTCTTCGAGGGGGAACAGTTTAACCAACAATGACATGCTAGGGGTACTGAGAAATGCTACCTAGAAATCTGAAGAACATGGCTGGAGAGATGACTCAGGGATTAAGATTCTGCCTGCAAGCAGAAGATTCTGAGTTCATCTTGGTCCCGCCAAAAAAATGCCAGGTGGAAACCATGACAACCACCACTTCTAGTCCTGGTGGGCAGAACCTGGGAAATTCCAGAGTGAAATAAAAAGGAGGTAGAAGCAATCCAGAATGATTCCCAAAGTCACCCTTGACCCTCCACAGGGACATGCAGTGCCCTGTGAGACACACACACACACACACACACACACACACACACACACACACACACACACACACAATAAATAAATAAATAAATAGTTAAAAAAAGAAGAAACCCCGCAGAGCATTTTTCTTAGTGGAAAAAGCGAAACTCCATTCTATGAAATTCCATTTGTATAACATTCTCAAAGCGATAAAATTCTAGAAACAGAACAGATTGCTGGAGCTTAGGACATCATGGAGCAGTGGGAGAGAAGGCAGTTATGAAGAGCAAGAGGAGGCGATGGATCAGGGTGGTGGAATTGCTCTGAGTCCTGACTGTCCACAGTCAATGTCCAAGCGACCTGTACTGGCTCCTTATACCTGATACATCGTTGAGGGAACTGAGGAGACTCAAACCAGCTCTCTCAGAATTATTTCTTATAATTCTAAGCGGATGAACTCTTATTCCTCAACACTTGAATTTTAAAAATCATATTTGAAACAGACTTTGGTTCAAGAAGCTTGTTTAGGTTTGTGGGCATAAGCATGGGCGAACAAGTCATCGGGCCCACACACATGCAGAGGAGGAAGGAGGAAGGAACAATACTCTGGCTTTGTTTTCAACAAGGTCTATGTTGCTCAGGACAACCTAGAACGCTTACTGGTATTGCAGGTGTGCTCTTCCGTGTCTACCTACGCCTTGTTTTTCAGATAATAATAATAATGATGATGCCGCAGGTGTAGTTCAATTGGTAGAGTGATTGTCCATCATGCACAGATCGCTAGGCACGATCACATGCTAGTAAACCTAAGGCTGAAGCAGGAAGATCGTTAGAGTTCAAGACCAGCTTGGGAAACATAAAGAAACAGTGTATAAATAGATACATGTGTGTGACTATTCAGACATTTCTTTACATCAGCGGGCAGAGGATCCCAGGATCCTGGGGACCGGATGTTTCAAGTTCTCTTTTCTCTACATCTCTTTGCGCTCCACCACTGTTCCCCTCTCCCATCTGCCAATCACCAATCACCGCGCTGGAATGGGTGGCAGAGCGGGCGGGCGGCTACCTGCATCTGGGTGTCCTCTCAGCTCCCAGCCACCAGATGGCGCGAGGAGACCAGCGAATTCATACCTGCCTGGAGCCCTTGCCCGAGGCTCAGCGTGGGCTCCGCTGGCCAGCAGGAAACTTGCCTTGGCTTGTGGCACCTGGCCGGCTTGCTCTTCCGGGTAGGTCCGTACGGAGTCGTCCCCCCCCCCCCGCCTGGTGCGCCTTGTAAAGCCGTCAGAGGTGATGGCCAAAGCCAGCCGGGACTGCAAAGTTTGGTACTGATTGATGTGGTCGCCCACAGGGACCGGTACTGAGGTTCTGTCGCTTTCCTTGTCCCTGTGTCTGCACAGTCAAACTATGATAAAGCAAGAGGTGTGTTAGACCAGGAGAGCCCCCAGTGTCAGGGATGAAGGTGTCCTTCTGGGAAGAGGGATGTCCCATGCCGCGTGTCAGGTGCAGATGCCTCAGTATCCCTGTGGCCTGGCTGCACATCCAGAGATAAGCTCCAGGGATGCTTGGAATCCTAGGCCAGTCAGACAGGACTGCTAGCAGTAACCATCACACCCCCCCCCAAAAAAAAGGAGGTCCTGGGAAAAAGAGATTGGGACCCAAGAGCTGAGGCTGAGTCTAGCTGTCAGGCTTTGCCTCCCAACTGGAAACAAGGCAGGCAATGCTGAACCCACAGCCACAGTCCACCAGCTGGGAATCTTCCCTTCAGATATGAAGAGACTTTCGCATCATGGTGACCCTCTTCCTGGTCCTCTGTGATGTTTGTCCCTTTTCTGGGGGTGTCTCAGTGTCCCCCACATTGGCCTTGTTTCAGAGCTGACAGACTGCACTATAAGTTGCTGGGAGGGGCTGCCTCTGGAAAAAAATCAGCATTCTCTCTCAGGGGACCACATCATTGCTATTTCTTGGTGTCTTGAACCAAGATGGACAAGGTAGCTATATTTTCCTTTTAGTCAGGAGATGCTTCTTGCGAGTTCCCCAAAGGTCTTTCTGTTCCCATCCAGTTCCTCCCAAGCTCTCAGGGGATTCAGTGCTCCAGGCAGGGCTGTGTGGTTGGCCTCAGACTGCTCTTCCTGCAAATTACAAAACAGGCTTCTTCGGTGGGCATCTGGAGAAAGTCTGGTGGGTCAAAAGAAGAGAAGGAAAGTGAAGACATATCACGGATACAAACCCACTTGGGAAGAAGGGAGGCGTGTTCTGGAAGGGTGATGAAGGCTGTAATCAAACACGCAGCCCAGCTGCTGGCTGGTTGGCAGGGCAGGCCTCTCCCCACGTCCCTGCTGTGCGGCTGAAAGCACTCAGTGCTAGCCATTTTGCAATGATGGAGGTGGGGGCGGCAGGAGAGTAGGGAGCCCACAGCAAGGGGGCTAATGATGACCCATAATGACACCCTCAGAGAGTGTCACTGTTGAGCAACAGGAGCTTCCAGCAAGAACGAGGAGCAAGAATGGTGCAAGTTTCCAACTCAGCCTGGTCAATGTAGGCTTCCTAGAACTGTTTGGCCAATGCTGCCGCAGGCCCCAATTTCTGAAAAGGTCCCAGTGTTCCTGAAGGGTACTGCTTTTGTCAGAAAAATACCCCAGTTTTGGGGCTGATCCTGGAGCTGGTGTGCTTTCAGCAACTGTTGACTTCTCAAAGTTATGCAAGCTCGCATGGGGTGGGCTAGAACCCAGAGTACATGGTAAAGACTGAGGTCATTTCTTTGTGAAAAGAAGTCTTTTGCCAGTGTGGTGGTACATGCCTATAATCTCGGTACTGGGGAGACCCAGGCAGGAGGATATGAAGTTTGAGGCTAGGCTGGTTATATAGTGAGATCCTGTCTCAGAAAATCTAAATAAATAAATAGATAAATAAGTAATAAATAAATAAATAAATAGATAAATAAATGAGACTCTTCTGCTCAAGCTGAGTGCTTCCAGTGATGACAGCTACAGGTCAGCTAAGGCTGGAGCGCAGGGGCTGTCAGCCCATTGTACTCAAAGGCAGAATTCCTTGCTGGTAAGGCGTTGGCATGTTCTCCTTGGCTTCCTGGAAGCCAGGGATGTAGGAATGGAGAGGACTGGCAGTCAGATACAAAAACGACCATTGGAATGCCTTGCTGAAACTTGCTGTGCATGAGGATGCTTTTTACATGTCAAAAGGAGCTTAGGCCTCTCCCACATTGTGGTTGTATTTTATTATCCACTGAGCCAGATAGAATGGGGGGGGGGAGAAAGACATACACACACACACACACACACACAGAATTCATGTGATAAATTTAATGGCAACTAAATACATTCACATATAGTCATGCATGGGTGAGTGACATGCCTTGTGTCTCAATGTTTGGAAATCAGTGGCAAAGCTATTATGATAATTCCTTTGACTCCCGAAGGAAAAAGCTAAGATATCCCTACTCTTAAAAGTCTACCACCTATTTTTTTTTATCCTTATCCTCCCTGACTTGACATTAGCTTTCCAGTGGGCAGTGACTATGATCCTTGGGATGAGGTGGGCATTGAATGGTCTAGCCTTGTACCTCTTCCTTCTGGAAGGCTTGCTCCAGAACCGAAGATGGGGGAGGAGGGCTGGCAGAGGGAGGAAGACAGCACCAGAGCCACCTGGGCAGCGGGGCAGGCTAGCAGCTGCTGCAGTGCGCGCCCAGACCAGCTGGACAGGACAGAGGTGAGATGAGCCCATTTCCTGGCTTAGGGTCTCATCTCCTCTCTGGTGGAGGGTGCAGCATAGGGAATAGCTTTCCTGTAGTTTTCTCTCCTTCTACCACTAGATCACAGCGGTGGCTGTGAGCAGTTCAGAGCCACAAGTGCCTTCAATACCTCTCCCTGGTCTTCTGACTTGAGAAATGCAAACCTGTAGGGAGAAACAGCAGGGAGGGGTCCGTACTAGTTACTGTGGCCGCAGCAACGGACAGAAACAACTTTAGGGAGGAAAGCTGTATTTTGATTACTGGCTTCGGTGAATTTTTTACCCATCATGGCAGGTAGTTCAGGTCACCAGGTAGTTCAGGTCACCGCAAACCAGGGAGCAGAGATCCAGGCCAGAGTCAGGGACCCGACTGCAACCTTATAAGGCCCACCCCCTAGTGACCTACTTCCTCCAGTTAGGCCCCACCTCCTGGAGGTTCCAGTCTCCCAAAATAGTGCCACCAGCTTGGGGACAAACCCCAGGCCCAAAATGGAAGCCTGAGGGGGAGCTGTTTGAATCAACCTTAAGAGAGTCCATCTGTTACACCATCGTTCCAGCTCCATGAAAAAGGCATTTTGCCTCTCGACCTGAACTGTGCCCTCCTCCCCTGGTACTTTAGAGGCAAAGAGTGAAGAATTGAAGGGGCAGCTTGCTCCAGCTCTCAAGCCCAGCCAGGACCAGAGCCTAGATAGTCCTATCTGTCCTATCTGTCCCCTGGGGAGAAGCTGGCGAGGTTTCTTCTCTGGAGGAAGGCACAGAGTTGCCAGGTGGGTATAAAACTGCATCTTTGTGGATCACAGGCAGCAGCACTGAGCAAAGAACCTTTAGCAGGACTCAGAGCTGGACTCAGGGAAATAAAGTGGAGTCATCCCACGAAGCAACTCAGAACACCACCAAAAACTCATCCAAGAAGGCTCCTCACCGCAATGACAGCTCAATGGAAACCAGTGCTTCCTGGAGTCCTGGCTGTTCTAGGACCAGAAGCTTTTTGAGTCTGGTAGCTCAATTCAGTGTGTGTGTGTGTGTGTGTGTGTGTGTGTGTGTGTATACAAGAAGGCACTTGGTACCCGTGGAAACCCAAAGGTGACATCAGGAATCATCCTGAATTGTTCTATTTCTGCCTTCCATGGTTAGAATTGCAGACCAATGTCATTCCCACCAGGCATTTTTACCTGGGATCTGGGAATCCAAACTCAGATCCTTTTGCTTGTAAGGCAAAGGCTTTAACCCCCAGCCATCTCCCCAGCCTTGTTAGCTCATTTCTATTGTGTTCTCACCCTCTTAACATTCAAGTGCACTTGATATCTTTTATCAAGACCACAGTTGAATTAGACATCTGCAAAAGGCTGTGATACAAGCAATGGACTTTGCCATAGCCCTAATGATTGCGATTCAGCTTCCAGGGGTACCGTCTGTGACTTACTGATGGACTGTTTCTGTGTCCAGCCATACCACAGGTGTGGGGAGAATCCAGGGGTCAGTGCTCCTGCCTTCTTCCCACCTTCCCGTTTCCTCTCTTATTTACTGAGTGCCTGCTACTATGGCCCTTACTGAGGAAGACTGCCAGCTCAAGCATGAAGAGGCAATGACCTCCACAATGAAGTCAGAAAACATAGCCCGAAGCTGTCACTCCCATCTGTGATGGGGACCAGGAGTGCTTGCTTGTGAATGGCACACACAGAAGGTGCTTGCTGAGGAAATTGACACCACCACAAGCAGATGCCAGGACAACTGGGGGCCCTTGGGATCCTCCAGACCAGCCTTATGCTTTCTTAGAGAAGAAATGGAGACTGGGGAAGGGCAATGGGTCAGGTGAGCAGAGAGTGGAATAGAGCGACCAATGACAGTCCTGATCCTGAACTCTCTCCTGGGGGATGCCTGGTCTCAGTTTTCAACAGGTGCTTTATCTGTTTGTGTGTAGGGAGTGTATTAGAGAGCACTTGAGTGTGTGTGTGCCTGTGGAGACCCAAGGGTGACATCAGGAATCTGCCTGGCTTGTTCTACCTCCTCATTGCTTTGCTCTGGGGTTTCCAGGGCTCTACCTTCTGCCCTTTTTTTTTTTTTTTTAAATGTGGGGTCTAGGATCTGAACTCAGGTCCTTTTGCTTGGGAGGCAAAGACTTTAAACCCTGAGTCATCTTTCCAGCTCTTCAATAGGTGTTTTTCCTGAAGGGATTGAGACACAGATCGTGTCATCTAGTAACTGCAAGCATGAGAGGTATAACAGTTACTTGAACATTCAAGCAACTTAAAGGAGAATGGGAGATTTACTCAGTTTACAGTTTCAGAGGGGAGATAAGGTCCATTATGGTGGGAAAGGTGTGGCTGGCTGGCAGAAGCCGGAGATGGTTTAAGTCACATCCGCCATGGAGGCTAAAAGCTGCAAATGGCAAGAGCTGACTTCTCCCAGAAGCAGGGTGGAGCTAATCAACCTCAAGGCTGACCCTCCTGTGACGTGCCTTCCTCCAGCAAGGCTCCACTTTCCCGAGTTGGTGCAACCTTCCAAAACATCAATAAAGATCTAAACACATGATCCTCTGGGGGACGATTCCCATTCAAACCATAACAAGAGGGAAGAACTCATTGTGAAAGACCTAAAGGAGGCCTAAGGCTGAGGCTGAGGGAGGAGTGGATCTGAGCAGAAAACAGCAGAATCAACTGTTCAAAGAGATGGGAAGAAACTTTACCAGAGGAAAGTGGTCCTTTCAGAAGCAGGGTATGAGATGTCAGAGGTCGGAAGCAGGCCTGGTTCCCAGTGAGGGACTCTGATGGGTCCCAGGGGACTTGTTTCCAACTCAGCCAGCTGTCCCGCAGAGTAAGGGTGGCAGCCTGAGGCGAGCCTGGTCTGGACAGTCGGCCAGAGCCCCAACTTCCCCAGTTAGGAAGCTGAAGAACTTGCCTCCTTCACAGGGCTGCTCTGACAACAGGAAGCATGTAGAGTCGCCTCTTCTGCACTGCTTCTGTGCAGGTACCCCATAGATCCAGCTAAACCAGAGTCCTTTCCACCCATTCTCATTGCAAGAAAGAACTGTGAAAGTAAAGCAGGCTAATGCTTCAGAGTGCTAGCGAGACAAGCAGCATGCTCGTACGGGGCCTGGGAGAGGGGACTGACTGCTTTGGACAACAATCGCACATTGAGAGAAGTGGAAGACACACATGACCTCAGCTGACTATATGCTAAACTTGCTATATGCTAAACTCACTATACGCTAAACTCATAAACATGTACTCAGGAGAGCTCAGAGAAACTATCTGTAATTGCACAACAATCTGATTAGCCATCGAGATTAAAACAAAGTTGGGCCAGTAAGGTAGTTTAGCAGGTTAAGAGTGTGCCCGAAAACCTGGTGACCTGAGTTTGATCCACATGGTGGAAGGAGATAACTGAAAGCCATCCTCTGACCTCCACCCATGGCATACATGTGGGTACCTTCATTGTCCCTCCCTCAATAAATAAAATATTTAAATATATACAAAATTATTTAAAGATTATAGATGATTAATGGAATGCTTTATGGTAATGAAGATGAACAAACCATAGCAACATGGGTGGAGCTCACAAACCAGGTTGAAAACAAGACACAAAAGAGCACATCAGTTTTATCCATTTCATGGGAAGATCAAAAATAGGTAAAGTGAATCAATGTTAAAGGTGCAAGGCTAGAAAGAAGAGCAAAGAATGATTTCTAGAAAGATTACAGGAATGGATACTTTTAAGGAGACAGAGGAAGGTCCCATAAAAACTGGTCTGCAATTTCTGTCTGTGCTTTGCATTTCTTGATTAAAAGTAGGGAGATAAGGGCACCTTTCTTAGTGTAGAGCAAGTGAAACATAAATGTCTTATAAGCTAAAGTAGCTTAATGCCCTTGTTTTAGAGTTGAGTGATCACCATCATCACTTTTTTTTTTTTTTAATATCTAAGTGAAGGAATGCTCACCAGGTAGGATGACGTTATGGACTTCTAGAAGGAATTTTCCAAGCCACCTCACATTCTCATCTTCTGATTTTGTGTCTTGAAAGCAGAAATTCAGCAACAGTGACATGAATTTTGACCTGACAGTTGTGAAAAGGTAGGGGAAACTTAAAACATTAAAACTAGATTAAAAAAAATATTTGAAAGAGAGAATGAGAGGGAGAGAGAGAAGCATTAAAGAATATGTATTATGGCATATATGTGGCGTCAGAGGCCAACTTTTATTGAGAAGTCGCTTCTCTTTCTGTTATTATGGGTTCAGTGAGGGAACCCAGGGCTCCAGTTTGTGTCCAGCCTTTAGCAGCGGAGCCAACTCGTTAACCTGAAATAGACATATCTGCATCCTTTCAGAAAAGGAATACTGTTCTGATTATTTGAGAACTAATTAGTTTGAAAAGAACAATTTGTAGATAACATTGTATTTATGGAGTGGGGTCAAAATGGCTGCCTCTTTCAGACTGGGCCAACTGGTTTCTTCCAGATTCAGTCTGATTCTCTGGAAAGAGCTTGATGATGTCATTTAATTCAGAGAGCTACCAGGTGTAGTGTGACACTGGTTTCTGGGGCCACCGACTTGTCCCTTAGGCCCTTCTCTCTGCTGCTATATGCAGAGACAGACTAGCCTATGTGGGCCAAAGCCTCTCTCCTGCCTAGATCCATGTGTGTCAGAGGAACCTTCTGGTCAGAGTTGTCATGACAACCCACTCCTTCAGTGACTTATTTTTATGGCCAACAAGTGAAAAGAAAGGACCGAGTTCATCTTTTTATGGGTTGGCAAAAATTGCCACACGTTCCAGCAGAACATTACTTTCCAAAACGACCAGATTGAAACAGTCAGTTCCAAAACAGGGTAAGGGCCCCAGAGATTGCGCTGACCTATGGAATTATTCCCTAGGCTTTATAATCCATTTCAAATGTATGGATGCTGTAACAGAAGACAGAACTTTCCCACAGAGGCTTTGAGAAGTGAAAGTGACAGGAACTGTTTGATGGTCTGAGGACTGGATGATAGACATTCATGAAGTTCCAGGTCTTGATGCTTTCTCCCCAGTGTCTCATTTGGAGATTCTGTCTTCCATGTTAGTGGTTTATCTGTCTTTCCAGAAATGAGCATGATGGCAGAGACCTGATAGTAAAGGAATGTAAAAGGAGGAGATAAGGGATGAAGGCAAGCCCTTCCAACATGGAGAAGGGCCTCTGCGAGGCAAAGCAAGGCCAACCTCCAATTAGCATAAATGATAGGCCCAAATTTCCAAACATCAACTCTTGGGGTGGGCAGAAAAACCCAGCCTGGGGCCACTCACATCTCTAGCACCCCTATTGATAGTATACCATCAAGAAGAACTCTGGCAGGACCCAAGCAACAGAAAAGTTCCATTAACAAAAGACAGCTTTGAACCATTATTGATGAATAGCATCCAGGCACCAACCTTCATGACCACCGTGCTGTGGCAGGGTGTATGGTCATGTGAGCACAGGCCTGCAGTTTGGTGACTTGAGAATTTTAAACCATTGCTTACATCAGACTTACTAACTTGGCCATGCTTTTCGTTTTTCCTGTGCTGTCTTCCTGTGTCACAGGTTGCTTCCATCTCTAGGTGTGGATTTTGGGCAAGTCCTGGAATGTCACACATTTAGCATACATGCCACACTCCACCAAATACGGGCAAGCTGTCCTCAAGAGTAATGTATGGCTCCATATAGCCTTGATTTCCATCAAGTGCTTTATACTAACTTATACTTAAGATTCCACTAACTTGACATTTGAAGTAGGTTTCCTAACATGCAGATGGGGCACACGCTCCTTTCACAAGTTTTTCCAAGATGAAATGGAATAAGTGGATTACTTATGAAGCTCATTTCCACCTGCTAGGAGCAGGCCTGTGAAGCACTGCATTAATTCTCGCTCTATGTCTTCTCATCTCTTAGCTTACAATAGGTTTTTGACATTTACATTTTTAAAATACAGTCACAAACTCTTATTCTTATTTCTAGTTTTTAAAAGAAAAAAATTGAATACTTAATTTCCTTCCTTCAGTTGACAACCAAATTATCTAGAATGTGTTAAACCTAGCTCCCCTGTGGCTTCCAAAGACCTGAACTCCAGTTGGGAAATGGAAAAAGGTAAAAATGAGAGCTGAGTATTATTGCCTGTGCCTGCAATGGTAGTACCTGTGAGGCTGAGGCCAGCCTAGGCTACATAGCGAGAGTCTGTCTCAAAAAGACAAAATTAAACAAAGAACTCATCTGATTTTTATGGATGCTTGTTCCTTTGTTATATATCTAAACTTCTATTTCTTCAAATATATTAAGAAAATTTTCTGTCTCCTGATTCCAGTGCCCACTTGTCTCATCTGACTTTCTGCTTCTTTGCTCTTACTTGGAGACTCGCTTCCTTATTTGTTTTTTGTTTTCCTAAGTGTCCATTTTGGGGATTTTATCTGTGAGAATTCTTTGGGGCCCAGATTCAGAATATTACCCGGAGGGGATTTGTGTTGCTAGAGTATTACAAACTGGGTCTGGGGAAGTTACTTGTGAATCTCATCTTGTCATAAACTTGAGCTACCACGTCACATTGTGAACTAACTCTCCAGAAAGATTTATTTCCATCCTCCTGAATGAGGCACATTTTTCTCATTCTTCATCTGAATAATTTCACATTCACCTTATGACCTTTGGGATCCAGTTGTATGGAGAAGTTCTTACTCTCCTGACCTGGTTCAAATCTGATAATTCATTTTTGCTTTACACTTTGCTCAACGTGCAAACTTGATAGATCTTCTCACTTTCCAGGGCTCCCACCTTAGCTTTGTCTTTGGTTTCTACACTTTTCTTGCCAGCTTAATAGTTCATTTTTTAAAAATTAAAAGTAGGGCTGGGGAGATGTCTCAGTAGTTAAAGTGCTTACCATATTTCTAAGAAGGAAGACTGGAGTTGGGAATCCCTAGATCCTACATATAATGTTCAGGGGGTATGGTGGCCTGCCTATTATTATTCGAGCCCCAGGAAGCAGAGCCTGGGCATTGCCAGAGCAAGCTGGCAAGTCAGACTAGTTCTATTGGCAAGCTCTAGGTTTGATTAGAGCCCCAGCTTCAAAAGAATAAGGTAGAAGAGCAATCAAGGAGGAATCCTCCTATCATCCTCAGAACTCCACACACACACATCCATACTGCATGCAAATGTACGTGTACCCACACCCATGCAGACATACATACATACATGCCTGTGTCCATCTGTGTATACACGCATTCATCCACACGCACCTGCCCATGCTCATACACATTAAAATATTAAAGTATTACTTAGACTTAGTTCTTTTTTTTTACACTTTCCTTTATTTTTCTGTTCTGTTTTGTTTATAAGGTTTGTTTGTCACCAAGAGCTTTGTTCTGAGTATTAACCCCTTTATTGAGTTGAAGTACTGCAAACACGTGGTTAGATTATGCACAGTCAGTTGCAAAACAGAGTTGAAGTGCAGTTTCTCAGGTGCTTCGGAACTTTCAGTTTCCAGTTTTAAATTGATAAGGTCTTGCTAGGTAGCTCAGGTGGACCTCCAATTGTTGAATCTTCTGGCTCGGTGCCAAGAATGGGGGCAATGGGCACATGCCACCACAGCCAGCTCCTACACTTTCTATTCAGAATCAATTCTTTATCTGAATGGAAGATGGTGGTCAAGGGTGAGAGTGCTCTAGCGAAGTAATTCACAGAAAGGGAGAGAAGCAGGAAAGGAGACAGCCTTCATTTGCTCCTTCCTGCAGGGTAAGCAGACCCACAGTATTCCATTCCCAATTATAAGCACAGTCTTGTCTTATGAGCTGGAATGTGCCAACTCTAACCAGTTCAGTGTGCAGGTACGAGTTAGGTGGCTAAATTAATGCCCAGAGATGAAGGAGGAGGTTGAAAGGAATGAAGAGGGTCTAGTCATACAGAACTGAACTAGAGAGCAGAGGTCATGGGAACTGTGATCAGAGAAATGAACACTGCTTTTCCTGTTGCTGTGATAAAACCTTCTCACAAGAACAATTTAAGAGAGAAAGAGTTTATTCTGGCTTATAGTCCAGGGGTCCTTTCTGTCCATCATGACAGGGACGTTAATATGGCAGGAGGTTAAAGCAGCCTGTCACGTAGCACTAACAATCAGCAAGCAGATAAAATGTACAGAAGTGCTCAGCTTGCCCTCACCACTTTACACAGCCCAAGATCCCCTGCCCTGAGAATGGTCCCGCCCACAGTTAACCAGGGTTTTCAAATAATAGCAGGATAATCCTTTACAGATGTTCTCAGAGGCTAACCTTAATCTAGTTAATCCCCTCGGCGTATCTGGCAGCCTGTCTTCCAGGTGTCAAATTGACAATTAACACTAACCACATGAAGTTACCAGATTTTCCCATTTTTCAAGCGTCAGAAATCCAAATTTCAGGCAAACCCTGTTTCCTTTCAAATACTGGCAACAAACTAAAAACCTTAATAACACAGAGAGCTCCAACTAACCTGTTTGTGGGAGGGCAGATTTGGATAGACACTCACCAGCTTTGGACTGGTTATGGAAGTGCTCCGGTCCCTCTGGCTTGTATGCTCCAGACTCCTAAACAAGGTCAAGTGGCCGGTTAGAGCTCCTTTTGTCCAGACCCATAGTTGCTGGTGAGGCAGATTGGGGGGAGGGGAGGCAGATTGGAGGGAGGGAGGCAGAAGCAAGGGGGGAGGCAAAGCAGGGTCCAGGGAGATGTGCATGCCATGGATTCAGACAGGTCTCAACTGTTCAGGCTCCCAGAGTGCCTCTTAAGTGTGTGACCTGCGGCAAATTCTTGTCAAGTGAGAGGGGATGGTCTCTGTCCTAGCAGGCTGCTCTAGAGATAAACCCAGGTGATTTGTGCAAGGACTTGCCCCCTGGAGTAGTTAAGACTCTGTCTTCACACTTCTTAGGAACCAATGAGTCACCACTGAGGGTAAACGCAGGGTGTATGTAGCAGTGGTCCTATAGCAGGGGGCTTTGCCTTCCCTGCCTTTGATTCACCATGCAAGTGTTGGGAAAGAAAGAAAAAAAAAAAGGTCAAAGTCAGACTTTTCCTCAGTGTCTGAATAGATGGTTCAAGACAGAGCCTGGACACCTACATGTTTTCAAGCCCTTGTAGTATAATACTATTTGAATTCTAAATGCACTAGGTCCATGTCACCTGACCCAATCCTTCCGGCGACTGCAGAAAATATTATTCTCATTTTATGGGTGAGGAACTAGGACTCTAGCGTGAAAAAGCAATCTCTAAGTCACACAGCTGGTTATTGGGGGAATGAGACTTAAGAGTCTGACTTCTTAATCCCCAAGTCATGCTCATACTCCAGACTTCCTCACATGGTCCCTGTGAAGCTTAGCATTAAAGATAAAGCACAGGTCCAGAACATGTGAAGATGAGCTATTCTTACTTACCAATACAAAACAGAATTCTTTCCAACTCATCTGGCCAACTCCATCTCAGGTCAACAGTCACCTTTGGAGAAAGGGTGTTGCCTTCCAATGGACGCTAAGCAGTCATTGTCATGTGTGGGAGGGCTTTCCAGTGCATGTTAGCAGGTCATGCCTGTGGTAGCAAAGGGGAAGACAGAGGACAGGAGATGCAGATTCTCTTGGAGAGAGAACAGTGATGAAATCTGCCAGAATGACACCTACAGGGCAAGCCATGGCTCACTATGCACTTTGATACACAGTGTCCAGCAAAGATGTTTTCTGTGTGACTGGTCACAGGTAGAAAAGAATGGGTGACGGTGGTGTCATACGCTGAGGACAATCAGTATACCTGCTTATTCCTTTTAGCTGGGTCACATGTCTACTGTGATAACACAGAAGTCAATCCAAGAGAAAAGTAAACAGTACCTCCAATTTGGGCTCTGGGATCTGAGGTAGGCACAGACTGACCTACCTGGCATCGTCCCCCAATACCCTGACAGCTGTTTAAAAAGCTGACTACGTTCACTTTATTCAGTTTTTTAAAAATTTTGCTTCTCCAGTAACTAGTGGAAAATCACTAGTTTTAAATCATTCATGGAAATAAATAATATATAAAACAAGTCAGTAAAGAGTGGGAAGAATTTTCCCCCATCTTTTCATGTGCGTGTGTGTTCGTGTGAGTTATGAATAGTAGGAATCATCTTTCACTGCCCTTCTACCTTGCTCTTTGGAAAGTCTCTATCTAGTCAAACCCAGAATTTGTCCATGGGGCTAGTAAGCTTGCCCAGTTTCCCAGCCTACACCTTCCAAGGCCAGAGTTACAGGTGGGTCACCACACCCACCTGGCAATTTTATATGAGATCTGGAGGATCCAAACTCTGGATTTATCACTTTTTGGCAATTGCTTTAACCCCTGAGCTATATACTCCCAGCCCTGGGGGAAAGTTTGGTTAAAAAATCCCACTGTAGGTGGATTTGGTAGAAACGGGGGAATCAGAGAGGTTCAAGACCAGTCTGAGCTACATGAGGCTGTGTCTCAAACAAAGAGAACTACCTCCAAGCAATATCATATTCTCCTCAGAGGGCCATCATAACGCAAACAACTTCCTTATAAAATTTAGATGGAAGCAAAGGTTGTGGTGAGAAACGAAGGTTCGAGGGGGCCCACAATGGGCAGGCAATTTCAGGTTTCTGAGATTGTTTTCAAGATTATACAGGTAAATTCTTTGAATGAAGCACACATTTACAAATCTTAATTATAATCACTGCCACGTTTAATTTTTTATTCCCCAACTCATCTGACACCCACTATTACATGCTCTCTTGTCTTGCACTCCTTTCAAATTCTGGAGATACTTAACCTCTAAACATTTCCTAGGCCCCTACCTAAGACCATTAAGTCTTTGAGATAAATGGCTGGATGTGCCTGGTCTCCTTCACTGTGAGGATTACAATTGCTTTCAAGGAATCCACTGCTTCTTTTAACTCCCAATATTTTTTAAATGCCTTTGAAATAGGCACTCTGTAACGAACACAAACATGTTTATAATGAAAATCTAATGACTGAGGGTCCAGCCAGTGTAAATACATTCTTTTTATACTTTTGCAGGTCTATACTCTTTAAAGGCTCAGATTTGCAAAACAGGCATGGATTTTCTTCAGAGTACGTTGAAAATATTTTTAAACAGTACGTGAAAATTCTTTGGATTTTGCAATGCACACTGTGTAAATCCCTGGATAATCGAATTTCCTGGATCTAGGTGCAGAGCTGACTCCCTACTCTAGATAACAAGCTGTTAGCACTCTGTCCCCTACCCCGCTCCCACCCTCTACGTTCGTAGCAGTGGACTGGCACTTGATGCTGAATTTTGATGTTTTATCACCATCTAAATCTAATTCGGGGCTTCACAGTAGTGCAGGCCCACAAGGACGGAAGCGAATCCTCAGGCCAAGCAGCAACGCTTCCAGTTAGAACTCCCTATTCCAGACTTCCCTTTGCAGATAAACCTGAGGTGGAGGAAATGCTTTTTACTTATACGTAGGCACAGCAGGGCGCTCCGAAATCCTGCACGTGTGAACTGGGGCCGTTCCAGCAAGGACACATAGGTTGCTGTCAGCCCAGCTCGCGGTCCCGGTGCGCCCCTGGGTGCACGTGGACCCTGCAGAAGGCTCACAGTGGGGTGCAGGAGCGGCCTCCAGGCGAGGCAAGGGGCTTTGTTTCACGAGCCTGAACGCGGGACCCCGACACGCAGGCAAGGGCGGCGCGTTGGGCCGCTGGGGTCCAGGCACCTTGAAGGCGGCTCGCGCTGGGCGCGAAACTCCCAGTCCAAATCCCAGGCCTCGGCTCCGATGATGCGGGCAGCGCGCGCCAGGGCAGCCTCGCCAGCTGCACCCGCAGAGGCCACAGCACGAGCCCCGCCGCGTCCCTCCGCCAACGCGGGCGGCCCCACGCGCTCGCCACTCAGCCGCGCCGCCAGCCCCACATTCCATTTGAAAATAACACCCACGTGCGCTGGTAAACAAGCGCGCGCGGCGCCCGGGCCGCGCGTCTCCGCTGGGCCCGTGTGGCGCGCGCCAGCCCTCCTCCCGCACGTGTCGGTCGGCTCCGCCCGCGCTGCTCGGGCGCTGCCCAGGCCCCGCCCCTCGGCGGCCGCGCCCCGCCCCCAGCCCGCCTCCCCCGGGTCCTAGCGCCCGCCAGTGGCGCGCCTGCCACTCGCTGACTGCTCTCCAAGTTTCCTAAGGCTGTGGCTTACCGCGGCGAATCCCGCTGCCCTAGGTCCAGTCCCGATCTCCCTTCCACTTGTCCTTTCACGTCCCTTCTTTTAATGTTCCCCACGACAGTGCGCAAAGGACAGTCTTCTAGAGACCCTTCTTTTTCTCCGCCCTCCCCTCCTTCCTTGGAATTTTACTCGATTGTTTATTATTTGCTGGGGGCGGATGCGGGGGGCGGAGAGGGGCGTCAGGGGCCTGGAGACTCGCGGTGGTGGCCAGTCAGCGAGCAGCACAGCTTGACGAGTCAGCGGCGCAGCGAATGGCGACGCGGCGCAGAACTCTGGGGTCACGCGCGTGTAGAGACAATGACATCATCTGTTTGTACGCGTCGAACTAGCTTGGCGCAGGGGCGGGACTTCGCGTCACTTGAGTGACGGGCCCTAGGCAAAGCCTGGAGCCAGGAGCTATTGGGGGGGCGGACTCTTGCGGACGCTCGACTGGACCTTTTTGTGTATCGGGTTGTCACGGAGCCTACTTCTAGATTGAAATATGTCCAACGACTTAAAAAGGAATTGGTTCTAAAAGACATTCATGAACCGACATGAGTCTGATGTGCCCGTCGCATGTGATTCATTAAGGCGCGTTTAGGAGTACAGATCGTTGAATAAGGACTTGAGAAGATTCTAAAGTCTGAAAGCCACGTCTTATTTAAAAAGTCAAAAATGCACAGCTAGTTTTGCTGTACGATTAGAATAAATTGTTTTCCACTTTCGATGGTTCGGAATCTCCTCTTGCATTTGGGCCTGGGGCATAAAGCGCTTTTCTCTTCTCATGAAATCCACATAGAAACATGATTATGATCGATGTTCCGGGTCTTTACCTGGTAAACTCGGTGAACATCTTTTTGGTGCCTGATCAAATCTGACGGCACTGGCATCTCGAAGTCCTGCAGACACCAATATCTTCGCGGGTCAGTGTTTCCACGCCAAGGTAATCCTTGTCATCTGCGGTCAGCGTCTTATCTCGGGTGTTAGCTGGTGTCGGGTTCTAACCGGGAACACGATACTGAGGCGGGCCCAGGTGCGGCCGGTCTCGCTGGCTGGTGGACCCCGGGTACGGGGCGCTCGGCCCGGAACGGGGAAGGTCGAGTGATTGAGATCTGCGGCGCGTTGGGGTCACTGCACCCTTCGCCCCTCCCCAACGGACTTTGTAGCCTTTGAGGTCCCCGGAAGGGAGGAGGAGGAGGCCCCGCAGGGACCGCGGCAGGAGCCCGCCAAGCCCCGGCCCACCGCGCGAGTCCGGACACCCACGCCCGCAGCTCCACGGAGCCCGGGCGCGCAGGCGCGAGCGGGCACACACGCGCACTCCCACCCGCACGCACAGCAGCACACCCAGGCTCCCGCCCCAGCCCTCCCCCTGGGCGGGGATCCGCCCGCCCGCCCGCCGTCAGCCTAGGTTGAGGCTCCCTGCGTGTGTCTATAACTTTGTGCTGCTGCTGCGGCCGCCCTGCTCGTGGACGGGAGGAGGAGGAATGTGGAAGGCGGCGGCGCGCCGGCTGACAGGCGGGTCCTTGGGCGGGCTGCGGCGGCGGCCCGAGTGCCTCTCCTCCGCCCGGGCTGCGCGCCCCCTCCTTGCCGTAGCCGGGGCCCGCGCGGGATTGTGCGTCCTCCCGCCTCGTCCCTGAAGGGAAGGAACCGAGGTAGGCGCCGGAGCTGTGCCGCGGGGCGGCCGCCTTCCCGATGACTCCGGATCTGTTTCCGAGCTGGGCCAGGCGCTTCCCTTTCCCTCCTCGTGACTCGGTGTGCTCCCCCTTCTCTCCCGCTAGTGTTTTTAAAGGACTTGAGGGAAGGGGGGAAACTGTCAAGATGGCAGCAGCGGGAGCAAGGAGGTGATGAACGTGCTGGTCCGGGCTTCCTGGCAGCCCAGGGAGACTTGGCGCTTCCCGACCTGTTGGAAGATTTATGTTCCGACTTGCTTCCCTCCACTCCCCCCGCACCCCCTGTTCCCGACTTGGAAGGGGGCGGAGGGCACCACGTCCGCGAGAAAATTAACCACACAGATCCCTTAAGTGGTGGTTCGTGCAGGGCTCGACCCGTGGCCTCTCCCCGCCCAGCCGCCGGCCCCCTCTCTTGTTGGAAGTGACAGGGCCGGTCTGCGCCCGGATCCTCGGGTCCTCGGGCGAAGAAGGGAGCTGCGCGCGCCAGCCCCGGGCGCAGACCACTCGTCGGGTGGGGGGGGGTAGGCAGAGGGTCGTGCGGGCGGCTGGGATGAGGGAGAAGAGTCGCGGACGCCAGCGACTTCGGCGGCGGCGCCGCGGGAGGTACTTGAGCGGGCCGGAGCGAAACATAAACAAACGCACGCCCGCCGCCCGCCCTCCGCCCGCGGCCGGGCTGCAGCAGTTCGGCTGCTGCCCACTTTAAAGGCGCGGCCGCCCCTCCCCCTTCCTCCCCGCCCGCCACCTAGCCCAGGAGGGACCTGCCGATCGGGCGACGCGACGGCGGAGGGGGCTGCCCCGCGCGAGGCCGTCGATTCGCTCGCGTCTCCCCCGCGGCCTGGCCAGGGGGCGGCGTCTGCTGCGCCAGGTTCGCGGGACGCACGTCCCCAGGTCTGCCCGATCCTGGGAGGCGGCGGCGGGCCTGGAGTCGCCCAGGACCGCGCTCCGCGCCCGGAGTAACCAACTCTCTCCTCCTCTCTTCGCGCTTCTCCAGGCAGCGGCGGCCGCGGCAATCGGGAGTCTGAGCCTTCGCGGCGCCCCCGTCCCTCCCCCGCCGCACCCCGCCCGGGTGCCAGAGGAGAGCGCGAGAGCCCGAGCCGCGGGCGGCGGGCAGGCGGCGAAGATGGCAGAGGCACCGGCCTCCCCGGTGCCGCTCTCTCCCCTCGAAGTGGAACTGGACCCGGAGTTTGAACCTCAGAGTCGGCCGCGCTCCTGTACGTGGCCCCTGCAGAGGCCAGAGCTCCAGGCGAGCCCGGCCAAGCCCTCGGGGGAGGTGGCCGCGGACTCCATGATCCCCGAGGAGGACGACGACGAAGACGACGAGGACAGTGGCGGCCGCGCCAGCTCGGCCATGGCGATCGGCGGCGGCGGGAGCGGCCCCCTGGGCTCCGGGCTGCTCCTTGAAGACTCGGCCCGGCTGCTGCTTCCCGGAGGGCAGGACCTCGGGTCGGGGCCAGCTCCCGCCGCCGGCGCGCCGACCGGGGGCACGCAGACGCCGCTGCAGCTTCAGCCGCCGCTGGCACCGCCGCAGCCGGGGGCGGCTGGGGGATCGGGGCAGCCGAGGAAGTGCTCGTCGCGGCGGAACGCCTGGGGGAACCTGTCCTACGCCGACCTGATCACCCGCGCCATCGAGAGCTCTCCGGACAAACGGCTCACCCTGTCCCAGATCTACGAGTGGATGGTGCGCTGCGTGCCCTACTTCAAGGATAAGGGCGACAGCAACAGCTCTGCGGGCTGGAAGGTGCGTACCCCCACGGGCCGACGGCCCGTCCTGCCGAGCGACCTGCCTAGTGTCCTGCGCAGCGCCGGGCGCGCCTCGGAGCGTTCCGTGGGCTCCGGGAGGCTAACCTTGCTGTGTCACTTTGGGGTGGGGGGGAATTCTCTTTCACCCCCGGTAAAGGAGGACGTGAGCCGGTCTCGAGTGGAGAACGAAAGCTTGGGCATAGCCAGGCTGAGGAGGCCGTGGGCAGGGGACGCTGACGAGGGAGGGACCTGGGGACAAGAGTGCGTTTCTGGATTACCCGGACACCAACTTTAGTATGGAGTTCACTGCAGAGGGGTGTAGCTAGGACACCGTGGGAGGAGTGAAGGGGGAGTGTGTGGGACTCTGTGCAATTCGGGGTCCGGGCAGGGGAGCACGGTAGAACGAGCTGAACGAGAACCCTGGGGTCTGACTCGTGTTTGTGGGCTGACGCCTGCGGTCAACCAGATCTCTTCAGTCAAGTCAGTGGTTGTAAACCTTTCCCCACCCAGACCCTTTCCTTTCCTGGTGAACGAACGAACACCTTTATCGTTCGGAGACGCCCGCTCCAATAAGTCCGAGCTCCCCCTACCTTGCCCAGGTAGCCCCTGAGATGTTCGGAGGCCTAGTGTGAACCAGTTTTATCACCTTCAGGTGGACTGGCTGCACCTGCTGCTCTGGCCGAGGTCTGAATTTGGGGCTCTATTTGAGGCAGGTGTCACATGTATTGGGGATTCTGGGCCCGTGCTTCACCTAAGTGGTGGGGAAGGAGGGTTGATACAGGGCTGGGCCATAATGGCTTGTACCTGTAAATGAACCTGAGGAGAAATGGTCTTGGTTCCCTTTCAGTCTCTTGGGGCCCGACACACGGTAGGGAGAGAAGTGTGGAAAGGCCTGTGATGTAATGACTTCCTGCAGTTGGGCATCTAAAGAGATTAGCTCCTGTTCCCTGCCGTGTTGCTGATACATGTGCTGTGAGCCTCTTCCCCCAAGATGTGAGTGTGCTAGAGGCACATCAAGAGCATCCTGCATCACTGGAGTTACATCACTTATTTTGTTCCTATTACACATCACTTGGTTGTCCTGTTTGTGATTTAGGTTTTTTCTTTCCTAAAGGAATGCAGCGGTTGCTTTTTCTTGTCCTTTCATTTCCATTTGTCTCGCTGGGTTCTAGGTTTCCTAGGTAAATACGAATAGTCTTTTCAAAAACTGAAATGAAGCATAGGAGAAGAGCCTATCTATGAAAAAGCTAAAGTGATTGGGAACATTTCAGTTAGCTTTAAGAAAACTTTATAAAACTACCTCTCACCCGTCCAAAAAATGCTTGATATTTAAGAAGCCTTGTTTTGATAGTTTAAAAGCAAAACATGATTTAATTTTATTCAGCAAATCTGCCTGATTTCAGATGATACACGAACTGACATCAGGGATCGTATATTTGATTTAATATTAATGATTTCCAAAGAAACAACCCTCTCCCTCAAGTTAAATTAGGGCATGTTTACAGACAGGACAGAAGTCGTGTTTGAAAGTGTGGTTACAGTGATAGTATTTAAAGCTGGCTGGGGAAGGGGCCAGTGTTAATAGTCAGTGTAGTATCTGGAAGGGGTTAATGTGTGGAACTTAAGACAATAAATTTGAGGGTTTGGAATATTATCCACATTTCTTATCCTTGAAATTAAGTATTGCACGTTTGAATTTGGCATAGAAATTCTGAGTTGAAAATTATCTAATTTGAAACTACACAGCTAACCAACCCTTTCTCACATAGAAAGGGTTTCTAACCTTCCCTGTGGCTTTTAGGATTACAGAAGTCATTTAATTCCACAAATAGCATTTCTTGCTATTGTGTGTATAAAGATAGTATCAGTTTAATAAGTTTTTTTTTTAAGGTTTGCTTCACAAAGTGTTGTTACTAACAAGTATCCATCTGTGACTCAAGTTTGGTGTGCATTTTCACATAGTTTGCAGGCTTGCTGTAGAGACAGGGGCCTTATGTGATTTTATGTTATAACTTTTTTTCCTTGGTCTCATGTATTTTAGCCCCCTGCTGCCTCATTTCTCTTCATAAAGTCTTATAAAATATTATAAATTGAATATCTCAAGGCTTACTAAACCTAACTGAGGCATACATTTTAGCATTAATTTTGCTTTAAAATACAGATATGTGTATGTATATATTAGCCATCTCTGAGCATCATATGTCAAATAATTATACTTTAAATTGAAGTTTTGTAAGATGGCCTTCATCAAAAGATGTGATCATGTAAAAAACTTCCAAATCTTTGTTGCTAGAGAAGGCCTTTGAAACTGAGTTTGGTTTTATATTCTGATTATGACTAGTAGCTAATCTTTCCTGTTGTTGGTTTAATGGGTGTGGTAGCAGAGGTAAAAGGAGAGAGGTCAGGAGTTAATTGTGACCCACTTCCATGTGTCCAAATTTAGGAGTTCATTCCCATCTTGACCAGTCATTTTGGAAGCATGCATGTATATTTAACCACACTTTTACTCTGAGTTGTACATTAGGATTTTTTAGCTTCTAAAAATATCTGGAATTCAGGTTAAGACATTTACATACAGGGCAGGTATGCAGGGTCTAGGCCTCCTTTTGTGGCCTTTTGGGTTAGTCCATTGTGAGATGCTGCAACCCAAATTATCACTTTAAGATTACAGAGTAAAAGAGTTAGAAATGAAGACTTGGGAATTGGAATTTAAATGAGGTGTTTCCATTAGTGGTTGAATTTTAGAATCACCTGGAAACATTTGAAAATTTCCAGTAGAGAATCTGATTTATTTGGGTTCATGGGAGACTTAGTATTAGCATTTTTGTTTTTAGTTTCTCAGGTGATCCTAATATATAGCCAAGATAAAGTTTGCTGATATAGTTCAACACTATTGGTGAATCTTATTTTTTAAGAAACGGACTTTTTCAGCATCACACAGGTAGTTAGTGTTCAGTTAATTAATAGCTGTAGTCCTAGAGGTCTTCATTTTTTTTATCATATTTTCTTTAAATTTACCTTTAAGAAAAAGCTATTGTTTGCTAGGCAAAAACTAGTCCTGTACCTGTGGAAGTTAGCTTCCTGGAAGGGGACTTGTCCCTCAGTGTAGAAACCCATTGATGGTTATTTCAGCATTAGAGGGACACGGAGGGTGGAAGCCAAGCAAATGGCCATGTTTGGGTAGCCACAGTTGGCTGTCAGTGTCCTTGCTTAGGAATGGTGAAATGGCACAAGCCTCAAGAAAGATAGCATTTTAACAAAAGAGGAAGTCCTCGGTCAGCGATCAGTTGCGTTCGGAGCCAAGGAAAGTGATGTCTATCTCACAGGCTGCAGTATCTCAGGTATTAAAGTAGAAATGCATAATCACATGTGGTTATGAGGGGGAAAAGGTTACATTTCCTTTCGTTCAGATTTACTTGCAGTACTAGTAGTTAAACCTGTGAGTTCTCTTGGTTCCCCTTGTCTTGGGGAGACCTCTGAGGATTCCAGGATTTTCCAGGAAGGCCTTTTTTAATCACTTACTCCTTGTCTAGAGCCCCCAGACTTACATTTCCCATGAATTAGTGTGGCGACATCTTAAATAGCCTTAAGTTTACTTGAGAGGTTTCTGCTCCTTCAGAGGTTACAACTGGAGCCTGAGCCTTTCTTCACATGGCACACTGCGCCCTCCTGGCTTGTTTCCAGAAGATGAGGGCCAACCGGCCATGAAAGGCTTATCTGTGTCTTTACTATTCTTGTTCTTCAGATGAATGAACCCAATTCTTTTCCATATACTGTATTCAGAATATGTTATAATCAACAACTATATTCAAAGATTTAATTTTAAATTTCAAAATGACCAAGGCCTAATTCTACATAGGCTCATGATTTTGATCTCCATCACTTTTTGGAGTAACTCACTCAAAGGCCGGTTATGGTCATGTGTGAAGAATCTGTCTTCTGCTTGACCCAAGTTGCCAAAATGTTGTTTTGTAATTTCCTTTGGCTGTGCTGTCCTTGTCAGTGATTCTCAACTAATACACTTCCTCTTTCCACAGCAACAGTGCACCAGGGAGGACTACTTTTCCTCTTTTTCAAAGCTGCGTCATTGACCTGTGAAGTGAAGAAATTGAACTTTGTAGATAGTCTTTGATCTTTGAGTCCCATGTAGCAGAAAGCCTCTTCAGAAAAGAAGCTAAGTGTGTGTTTCCATGTGCTTATCTCCATGAAATGGAAGTATAGCAGGCTTATTTTTAGAGATTTTAGGAGGGATCTATTTTAGGAAAATGACACCATAGAAGAACATCTTGAAGATAAACTTTTAGTACTCGCTTATGATTCCTACTTAAAACCTACCAGATATTTTTATTTGGAAAATTAATGAAGAGGCCTTGTCTACTAAGAAGTCAACTTACTAGGGTTAGAAAAAAAAACTTCGCAGACCCTGTCCACCGAAACTCCTAAGAGAGTGCCAAGAAAAGAAGGTCAGGCCGGTACATTCTGGATAGTACCTGTCCTCCCGTTGCCTCAGATTTCTAGGGTTGGGGAGAAAATGGAATTTATTTTATTCGAGCCTGAGCGTGGAGGTCCGAGGACAGATTTCAGAAGTCAGCTTTGTACTATATGAGCTTTAGGGATTGAACTCAGGTTGTCTGGTTTGTGCATGTACCCGCTGAGCCACCTAACCGATTGGCTTGCTTTGTTTTAATGCTCACTTATCTTGCCTTTGGGCACTGTTCTTGACGCCTCATGTTTTTTCTTTTCCTGAATCATAAATTGAGGGGCTCAGGAACCAGCTGACCTTTTGATGCTAGAAGGAAGTAGGGAACAGACGATGAGTGGATAGAAGTGACAGTGAAATTCCTTTTTACCCCTTTGAATCCCATCCTGACTCATTTGTTCACTGCATGTCTATTTAAGGCCCACATGCATGGAACATTTCTGCCAACCCCAGGGATATGATGGTAGCATAAGGCACATAAGGTTCCAGTTTATGGGAGTTCATGCTCTAGAAGAGAAAGACAGGCAGGTAATATGCAAGGCTGTGCTTTGGAAAGTGGTCCTCGTTGCTCACATCTGCACATCTGTATTTCTGCTTTTAGTGTTTCGCCTCTGCCAAGAAGTTACTGGCAAAGTGAATTTGGCATTGGACAGAGTTTGGAGCTGACCTTTGTCTCTGTGTAGATTGCTTTGAAGTTGCTACAGAGATGCAAGGTCTCCAATGTGGGGCCTATGGTTTGAGTCTGTTTGGGGGAAGCTTGGATTTTCCTAGGTCCACCTGGATTAGAGTTGGTCTGCAGATCCGCACAGCTGGTGAGATTTGTTTTTTTGTGCTGTGACCTGGGACAGCACTGATCTCTTTCTGAGCTGGATGGACTGGCTCATCTACATGGACTTGTTGTCTGAATTAAAACTAATAGAGGTCTTAAAGATCTCAAACTGCTTCCTTTTGCTGGCGAGGAAGTAGGTCAGGAACCCAGGAGGAACTAGCTCGAGTCTCACTGGGGTGCAGTCAAGACAGTGTTCTCTGGAGCCCGGGGCACCCCTGCTGCTGGCCATTGTGGTTTCACAGCTGCTTAAGTCAGGGCAGTTCGCCGCCTGTTCTGCAAGCTCACTTATCTCACTTGCTCTGCTTACTCCTCCCTCTAGGCTGATTTGCAGGGACAGTGGTGTCTCTTCTCTTGCATTCTCCATCAGCACCGTCAGCTCACTTTGCCAAAAGCCTTCCCAGTCCGCCTTGCCCACATGGGACTCCTGCCTGGCTCTTCATGTCTTTCTATGACTCTTGTGTATTCAGTCCCAAGGACATCTTAAGAGCCAGATAAGTGTGTTTCCAATACCTGGAGCTACTTTTGGATCATTATCCTCTCAGCTCACAAGCATGGCCTTGCTCTGGGATTCTTGACACAGAAGAGAGTACTGTGACTCAGGAATGAGCTGTTTGGATACTTGCAGGTATGAAATTGTTGGCGAACTTCATCCTGCTAACATTGATGTTGATATGTTGTAAATGTAATTTTTTGCAGTGTCTTGTTTCTTAATATAGATAAGTTCCTAAAAACTATACAAGTGCTACTCACAACCCATACCAGAAATGGAAGGAGACACAATGTGATGATGTGATGTTAAGAAAAAGATCAAATCAAATTTGCCCACCTGCAGAAGCCACTTCATGCACCATCAGCACCTTCACTGACAACTGTCCAGCTGAAAACTTTCTGCCCTCTGCACGAACAAGGCTGTTAAGTGAAGTGCAGTTGTTGGTAGTGTTCTGCATGTGGGACAGAAGTCTTAAGTGCCTTTGAAGTTTTGTATCCATTGGTTGGGAAATAAGTCATGTATGGAAGAAGAGTTGTGGAGAGGTCCATAAGGCAAAACCCTTTCACGGTCAGCTTGAAGCTCTCCTGAGTTAGGAGTTTGAGCATCTTAATGTCCCTGTGGAGGGCTGTGGTAGATCCTGCGGCTCTGATCCTTTGATGCAGATGTGTGACTGGAGGGTGTGGCAAGCAGGGCTGGTCTTGCATCTTGGGTGTTCTATTGCCCTCCAGCTGATTTGGGCTTCTAATCTTGAGATTTTTGTTTTCCTCTCTGGTGCTTCAGTGACTGTTGGGAGACAGTACTGCACAGTAAAATGCACTGACTTCTCTGATGGGCTTCTGGTCCTTCCAGCAACTCTACTTTGCTCCAGTGGTTCCCCCCATAGAAGTCAGGTTATTTTCTAAGGGGCTCCTCGTGCCTGGTGGGCCAGATATACCCTGCTCCTTCAGTGCAGAGGTGAGCACAGAGCTAAGAAGGCATGTGGCAGGTTGGGGTGGGGGAAGGCTGAGGCAGGATGTGATCTTGCCCCCAAACCAATGCCAGAAGCATTTGCCTGTTCAGGAATGAACGTATAGTAAAAACTATAAGGATGTATTTGGTAATTGCCAGTGCATGTTTTGGGATTTATTCCTCACTTTTTTTTGAAGGGGTGTGTGTGCAGAAGAATCCACATTCTATTTCTCTTGGTGTTTTAAATGTCTAGTGAAGTAGCTTGGAACTGAGCTATTGAGAATTTAAATTTAGAGCCAGCAGAGGGAGTACATAGGTCTTTAGGCCGATCTCAAGAATATTTTTCTCCATAAAGCTAAAATAATCTTGATTTAAAAAAAAAGACTGTTGTGTATTGTTTCTAGTACACAAAATATCATCATTGGAAGAGAATCATTTGGGATGGAGATGAAATGTATAAAGTGTCTTTTCACAAAGTAACTCTGTTTTCTTAAGAGTCATGTTACTTCCCATTCCAAATCGCTGAATGAGAACTTATTTATCTAATTTTTTGAGACAGGGTCTCATTTTGTATTCAGGTTCTTCAGGAAATTATGGTGCTGCTTGAGCTAAGGAGCTGGGATTATGGGCTGTGCTCCTACTACAAGAGTACATTGAATTGAAAGCGCCTCCATTGCCTTTTTGCTACTTTGCTCCTGATAATTTGTATGAATGTTCATTTGTACCTTTTATCAAAGGGCTGGGGAGATGGTTCAGTTGATAAAGTGCTTCTGCACAAGTGTGAGAACCCTAGTTTGAGCCCCAGAATCCATGTTTAAAAAAAAAAATGGTGTGGTGGTGGTAAACACTTATAAATCCCAATGCTAGGTGGGGTTTGGATTGGGGGCTTGCTGGCTAACCATCCTAGCTTTTATTGTTGTGCCAGGTCAGTAAAAGATCCCGTCTCAAAAATGCCAAAGGTGCATGGCATCTGAGTTATTGACACTTGAGTTAACCTCTGGCTTCTGCGTATATGTGTATGTACACACGTGTGAAATTTTTAATAAATAATATACGTCTTTACATACACACCCCCCTAATGTTAAGCTTTTTACAAATCGTGTCAAATGTCTGGATCAGTTGGGGTGATGTTCCGGTGACTTTTTTTTGGTGAGGTGGGAAGGTTGTGGTACTTTTGATACTTCCCAAGTCATCACAGTTTCTTGAGTACAGGAATAAGGCAGGAAGACTGTTTCTAACTGACACTTAGTAGTCATGGATCTGGTGGAGATACGACCTTGATATTTTTATAATTCTGTAATTTAATTCTGTAATGTAATTTATCATCTCTCTTCATTTGCCCCCCCCCCCACTTTCTTGTGGTAATAATTTGTTCTGATTTGGCAGTTGTAGTGGGTCGAATCATTTCTCTCCAAAGTTCACACTTGTCCCACTCAACTTCAGAATATGCTCTATTCAGAAATATGCTCTTCTTGGATTTAATTAGCTAAATTAAGAAGAGGTCATATTGGTCAAAGTATCAAATGATCTTGGAGAGCCCCAGAAAGCCTTTCAAAGACCAGGAGATCTGGGGTACAGGGCCTTGCTGTAGAATAGCTAGGTCAGAGGAAACTTGGTATTGGGGGAGAAGCATCCCTTCCTTGGCCTATCAGCAGGGATGTCCATTCATCTCTGTGATGATGGTAGTCGTCTGTCTATGCAGAATCTCTGGCATTGCCTCCCTGTGTCCTGTGCCTGGTTCCAGCTTAAGTTCACACCCGAGGCTTCAGACTCATCTCTCTCTCTCTCATTTTCTCTCTCTTTTTTTCTGTTTATGTTTACATTGAAATCCCAGCCATCTAGGTGAAGCATAAATCACAGTCTGGTTGTTCTTGAAGTGTCAGCAGATATGTGTACTCTGAAATCTTCACAGATGTTTAGGAATCAGAATTCATCTGTTTTCATATTTCAAACTGATGTTTTGGGGTTACGCTGGAAATACAGCTTGCTTTTTATAGTACAAGAGGAGCCTCCCCAAGACATTCCTCAGGTCTAGTTATCAGTGATTATGTCCACAATAGTAGCCGTGATTTACTGAGCCCTTATTGTGTGTCACCTGCTTAGCTGCACTTTCTGTGTTTGATATTGTTCCTGCCAGGTAAGTTCCAAGATGAGGAAATGGTCATGAGGATAAAAGTAACTAATCTGTGATTCAAACTCTAGTCTGTGACTCTGTAGTTCTTGCCCTTTAGGTAAAGTCCTTGGACTCCTGGCGTGTGGGTGGGGCTTCGTGGGCGGTATCATAACAAAGAGTTCAATAGTAGCCATTTAGAAAGTTTCGGCTGCATGCCACATTCTTTACATATGTTATAGCTAATCCTTGAGTTAATTCTGCAAAATATATCTTGAATACTTATCTTTAGAACTATGGGTGACTGGAGCAGCTGATGCCTCTCTCTGGGTGCCGGTGGAGATTGGAGCTGGGTTGTAGTTTGGACTCTTTTCCCAGGTACTTTCATGGACTGATAATTTGTAGGAATCCATCTATGCCTACTAGACATTTAGTGGGGGCAGGGGAGGGGAAGACTAGAAACTTCCTTTTGAAATCTGTTGGCCCCCTGCATCTAGTTGACCCCTGCACCATTGTTTACTATGGTTTGGGTACAGAGTGTAGTATTTAGAAGTGACAGCTTAATGATAGTCTGTAGAAATCCTTTGGGTTGAATCCTTATCTCTGCCACTGGTCAACAGGACATGTGCTTCTGCAGACTTCCAGCACAGAGATGGACAGAGACAGTAACTCCAAGAAAAAAGGGTGTTTTTTTTTTGTGGGGGGGCAGGCATTTACAAGTTCCTGGTAAAAGTTTGACTGCCAAATCAGATTTCATAATTAAAGGTATTAAAAATATTTTCTGAGGTGGCTGACTCTTTGCAGTGCAGTTATTAGTGGGTTTAGAGGCAGGCTGCCAAGAGAGATAGAAGACATTGCATAACTCTATCACCAGCCAGGTTAGTGTTTGTCTCTGCCGAAGACACTATACTTCTGTCTTTAGGTAAAACTGTGTGAATAGGGTCCAAAATAGTGGTTTAAATTGGAATGTATTGTTACATGCTACTAGAACGGAATGGCTTAGCAGAAGACTAAGGATCCTATGTTGTCCTTAGGAATTGGAAGAAAACTTCAGAACCATGTCTCTCATAGTGACGATGAGTACATAGTGTCTGGAGAGTGTCCAGGGGCTAGACTGAGGCCCTGAGATAAGTGTGAGCAGGCAGGCCGGTTCTGCTTGATAAATGAACACAGCCAGCAGGCAGAGAAGATGGGGCGAAGGGTGGGGAGCGGTTGAGATGGCAGGTGACAGTGCCCATGGTGCCTTTTGAAAAAGAGGGTACAGCTTTGGGTATAAATCTGACAATTAAAGATGACATCAAGTTGAGTTTGTTGGAAGTTTCCTTGGAAACTGGTATTACAGTCAAATGGAGGGGCTGGGGTATGTTATTGATAGAGCCCTTTCCTGGCATGCACAAAGCTCTGGATTCCATTCCTAGCACTGGAGAAAGAAAACACAAGTGCAGAGTTAAGACATTCAGATTTTTCAGATCTCAGAACTCTGTTTTTTCCTGAAGTGCTCTAATAATTGATTTTTCACAACTGATACTCTCTCCTTATAAATTATCCAGATAATTGCTTTGGTTTCATATTTCACAGTGAGCTTGGACTGAATGATTAGAGCCTTTTGCTTGCCTTCCTCCCTTGTTTCTCATTTTTATTTTACTTTATGTGAGACAGTTTTGCTAAATGGTCCAGATTGACCTTGAACTTAGGATCCAGCTCCCAAAGCTTCCTTGAGTTCTGGGGTTACAACACTACTGCACTTGACTTCCATTTGTACTTTCTCCGCTGGCAAATTCCTTAGTCCCAAAGAAGCACCCATGTACATGCACACACGCTCACACCCTCACACCCCTACCCCGAAATCCTTCCCTGTGGTGCTATAAGCCTTCCAGATTTTTTAACCCTGAATATATAGCTGTTCTTTGGCTTCTGACCAGCATCATTTTCAAATCAAAGAGTTGTTAGTATCTGAGTCTGTATTGGGTGCTGTTCTTTTTTCTCCTCCTTGGTAACAGTTTACTAGTTCATTATAGTCCCATTACAGCATTAACTCACCATCTGTGAATATACCTAATACAGTCATCAGCAAGATAATTATTTTAGTAAAAACTGACACTCTGAGTTTAAGTATTCGTCCAGATTTCTTTGGAAGAATAGTGGCTGGATGGGGTGCATCATGTACGAACCTTGAGAAGCAAGCTTGCAATTGGCAAGGAAGATGTCATGGGTTTGATGATGGTCCAGCTGTCTTTCCTCAGATACTTATGGTGTGTTGGTGGTCACACACTTGGGCTCTTAACTCTGCTGGGTAGCTTCCTAGGTAAGCTAGTATATTGTTTCTTGAAATTGGTGTCCTAGATCAGACCTTCTATCTCCAGCCCTGTCCAGTATAAAGCTACATTTACACCCTCCTGTTGGAAGAGGTTGCTTGTCCTCTGCTGAACTGGATTATCTAAAGAAGTCCTCCTTAGTCTCCTCCCTTTCCAAGAAAGGGCTTTATTTCAGACCACACTAGCTCAGTGATTTCTGCTGTATTTTAGGTCTTATCACTTTTAACCTTCATGTAACTTTCTGAGGTTAAATTTGACTCTTGACTATCGACATTTTAGTAGGTGTTCTTGAGCAGGAGGGGAGGTTTACTCAAATAGTCTCATAAAATCAGAGATTTCTTCCAGTTAACTTGCACCCATTCTGAATAAGTGAGATACTGCATGTGGAATTAATATATTCTATATTAGTGGAAACTACTGTCTTCTAAAATGCTTTATCAGGTAAGGTTTTTTTTTTTATCTAAAATTAGAACTCTTATTTTAAAGGCAGTTTTGTCCATATTTGTGTTCTCTGATCAAAGTCTAGCTCTTCCTTCAGTGGAAATATATAATATTTTTCTCTGTGTGTGTTTTGAGACAGGGTCTCCCTCTTTATCTCTGAGCTAGAATTCACTGTGTGCCCCAGTTTGTTCTTGAACTTGGTGGTAGCCCTCCTATCTCAGCCTCCTAGTGATAGGATTATAGTTCGAGCTGCCAGGGCTGACTAACTTTTATCTTTGGGCTTTCACAATTTGCTCTATTTTGATACAAGCAGGATAACTTTTTCCTGGTGTTTTTTACTTGTTCCAAAAGTCCTTGCTCTTTCCATTGACCCCAGTAATGTTTTTCTGAGTGATTTGTCTAATGCTCATCATTCTTCCCTTATGCATGATCATAAACCTTGCAATTTTTTTTCTTCTGCTTGTTATCACAGGCATTTTTGCTGGTCAAGAAGAAAATTTATTTTTATCTTTTGTATCACATTATCACCTTATAACATTAAAGCATTTTTTCCTGAATAGTGGCTAGATGATCATTTCAACTACTAAGTGGTCTGAGAGTTGCCTTTTGATTCTCCCTCTTCCTCTTTTTCAAAACACTTCATTGTGCTGAGGGAGAAATTTTACTTTTTTTTTTTCCTGGCACATTATTTTATTTTTTTTTATTTATTTTTTTCCCGGCACATTATTTTAAAGTTGAACCTTTAGACAATTGGTGAAAAAGATCAAACTTTTTGCTTCTAGCTTCTGACATTAACTCTTCTGGAAAAAGACAAACCTTGTTGTAAAGGGTTTCCTAATATTTTATTGGACTACCACCAACATCACGCCCTAGTTCTGTTTAGAATCTCTTGGAGAATCTAGAAGTAACAGGTGCCCAGATCCCATCCTAAGTGGCCAGGTCAGAATTTCTAGGAGTGGGGCCAAGTATCTATACTTGCTAAGCTTCCCAGGTGGTTCTAATGTCTAGTTAGGGCTGAAAACTCAAGGACTTATAGAAAACATCAGAGGGGCTTTGTGAAAGAAATTAACTATTTAGTACTAACTTCTGGACCCATGTCACCCTTTTCTGTGGGAAGATTACAAGGTAGAGAGTGCCCCGTAGAAGCGCTAGATGAAAAGTTCTCTAGCTTGGCTTCCAAGTCAAGGGCATCATTCTTTAACAAGCTATATTTAACTACAATCTCCTCCTCTCTTTTATTTTGTGTAATTGCATGTGGTTTATTTAAGGATTCCAACTCCCACTTGTTTTGCTAGTCTGCATTGAACCCTAGTTAACTTATTTTGAAGTTTGCAGTCACTTGTAAGAAGAGATGGTACTGTTTCAAGACATTGCATAAGTCTTAAAAATTGAGACATATCAACTTACTGTGCTTATTTTAAGGTAATCTGCTGTGGTATACCAGGAGGTTCCACCATATTCAGTTCTCACAATACAGTTGAGAATGCAGATTCTTGGGTTCATCACATACATACCAAGTCAGTAGCTCTGGATTCAGCAATCTGTGCTTTAATGAGTGGTTCTGTTGCAAGCAAAACCACTTTTTTTTTCAAAGTCACATAGCAAGCCCTTGTGTATACTGGACTTCCCGTGGATTCTTGCTGCTCTGTAGCATTCTACACAAGGTAGGGGAACTGGCCTCTTAGGATGGGGTGTGCAAAAGGAGCCAATGCTCATCCTAAGGTGTATACTCTGTTCAGGGGGCATGTGCTCACATTAGTTCGTTGGTTTGCTTTCAGTCTGTAGGGAATGTCTTTAGTCTCAAGATCAACATGAGACAGGAGTAGGCACACTGACTCATCCTCAGGCGAACTCAAGACATGTGGGAGAAAGATAAGATTAAAATGTGCTGGCTGTAATCAGACTGTGAAGAGAGGAGTGGGGCAGCTCTTATGATGAAGTCAGGCAAGGCGGTCGTGAGCAGGTGACATCCGTCTTGGCTCAGGACCCAAAACTGTGCCTGGCCTCCTTCACCACAAGATGAAGCTGGGGTTAGATGGAGTTCCTTCTGCCTGCCAGTATTATTGGGTTCTGTAGTCCATTACACGGCCTCCTGATCAGCCATATCAGGCGTAGCGGCCAGGACCAGGAGAGTTCACTTCAGGCTCTCTTACAGTTGCTTCAGAACATTACCTGATGTTCATTACTCTTCTGTCGGGTGTGTTAGGAAAAAACCTCAGCCAGCTTAGTTTGGATTTTGAGTTCGGTGGCTGCTACAGGACACCTTACACATGAACCATGCTGTGATGATACGGCTTGAGGCCGAGCTTCCACAAGGCAGCACTTTGGGTTTTCTTCTGAAGTGGAAAGGGCTGACAGGAAACTCTCCCAACTCACAGGATCCTTGGGAAGGGTTGAGAAGGTGTGTTTTGGAGTTGGGACGTCAGCAGAAGATTCACCCAGAAGACCGGCACATGGAGAGTTTGTCTAGGACCAGGGTTTGAGGAGAGTCTTAAGTGGTGTGTTGTGAACGCTGCTGGCAGCATTCACGATGGGCAGTCACATGGATCCTTCATGTACCCGGGACATTGGGTGCTTTCCAAAGCTGTCACTATCACAGAGGGGTATGTAAACATGGCTTCCATTTTGGTTTTTCAAAAACACTGACTTCTGCTCGCATGTTTTGGGGGCAAGGAAAATAGTGTGCTTTGAAAGAACTTGGCAGAAAGGATTCATTTGCTGAGGAGTAAAATGCCTGCAAAAACACTCAGTGGGTAGAAGTGCTTGCCACACAAACCTGATGACCTGAATTACCTAGAACTCAGAGAAAGCTGGGTATGGTCTGCATGTGGTGGTGTGCAATGTAATCCCAGGGTTCCTATGGCAAGATGGGAGGTGGAGACAAGAAACTCTTAGATTTCAGGCCAGCTACCCTGGCTTATGAAGCATCAAAATGACTTATCTCAAGCAAGGTGGGAAGGCAAGTGAGGACTGACACCCAAGGTTGTCTTCTGACCGTCCCTTACCTGTGCTGTGACATGCACACATCCACTCATGCACATACACATATACAACAAAACAATAAAAACCCTACTGGCTCGTAGGAGCAAGCCTGCCAGGCAGCAGCCCAAAAGGCTTGCAAATCCCAACCCAGAAGGACCCTAAATCTGGACTTCAGTGGCCCCGTCTGAAGATAAACATGAAGATAGCATCTGCTCAAAACTGTCTTAGCTCCTTCTAGGAGGCCATAGAGGAGGCACTGGATATTGAAAACAAAGTCCCTGTCTGTACCTGACTTCATGGGCTATAGAACAGCAGAATTGTAGGTGAATTACAGGTGAAAGCTTTTATCTGCTTCCACTTAAGAATGGTGCAAAGTCATTACAGGCCTACCTACCACCCAAGCTCCTGTAAGCGGGTGGGAATCTGCAGGCATAGCTTTAGTTTTTCTATCATTTTCTTGGCTCTAGTGTACTAGGTATTGTTAAGAGCTTAATAGCTCTTCTTTCCAGGTGAGAAAATTGAGGTTCTGATAGGTAAGTGAGCCTGGAAATGAATACAGGTGGCATAGTGGCACTGATGCCTCTAGTTTGATTAAATAAACTCCATAGTCAATTATTTACCCAAAGTTTAGGGATCTTACAATAAATAGTATGTGTAACCTCACTGGGTGATCATTTCCTTCACAAATCTCATTTTGATTTAAAAGGAGAAAAAGGGGAGTTTGCATGGTGTGCTAACATGGAGGCAAGTGTATTCATCTAGCCTGCCACTGTTCAGAATCCTGCAAGGGCAGTGCTGTGTGTGTGTCAGTGTAGAGACAAGTGTTCATATGAGTACAGAAGGCTTTTCAGACTTAACTTTGGTGACGTGTGATTGGTTGGTGTTAGGGACCACATTCTCTATTCTGCCCATTTTTTCACATTTGCAAATGGAATGGATGGAACAAGAAAAGTAGCCTAGTCATCTCTTGCAGGTTCATAAGTGCTTTTACTCCAAACTGCACCTACCTTGCCTGTGGTAGCTTACTTGAATGTTCTCTCTCCTTCCCGTCTCTATTCCCTTCCTCTCTGTAGGAGAGGCCTAGCTTATACCATCCTTCACTGAATGGATTCATCATACTCAGGAGAGGATGGGCTGTTTGGATCTAGTTCTTGTTCTTTTCTTTGGACCCACTTCCTGTGGTTCTAGGACATGGAATGTGGTAATTGAGGAAGGCGATCACAGTGAATTGTGTTGAATAATAAACAGATGTCACCTAATGGAGAACAGGGGTCATTACTGGATGGAAATCTAGGAGCATGGGAGATGGCCTGAAGCTAGAGGGCTATAGCTGTGTGATTATGACATATTAGGGGCAATGGCTGGATTTAGATTTAAACCATTTAATTTCTTCAAGGAACACAGTCAGTGCTAGCCAGATGGCTCAGTGGGCAAAGGTACCTTTGTGTAAATTTGGTTGCTTGAGTTTGATCCCTGGAGTCCAGATGGTGGAAGGAGAGAACCAAGTCCCAAAAGTTGTCATCTGGCCTGCACTTGCACTCCGTGGCATGCATGCACTTGCTCTCTCTGTCTCTTAATAAAATATTAAAGCAAAGAGCATTACCAGGTAGTACACGTGTGCTCCCAGATGCTGTTGCTCCTACTCTAAAGTGCGAACAGAACTTCGTTTCAGTCTTATTTGTGGAGCCACTGAGATAGGGAAGACCGCCAACCATTGCAGGTCTTCCTCTACTGGAAGGAAAATGAGGAAGCAAAGTTCTGGAATAATAAATAATAATACGCAGGTCTTGTGTTTCTGGTAGCACCTTCTGAGGGGTTCAGACTCAATCATCTCTTTGTCAAAGTGAGAGAGGCATTCTATGAACTAAATCTACCAAAGTTTTTGAAGCTTGGTAAATGAAACAATGAGGAGAGAAGTTGGAAGATGCCCGTGCTATCCTTCCTTCTCCCCTTCCCGGGAGCAATAATATGTGACTTGCTGCCAACACTTTGCTAAAAGAACGTGATTGTCTGATATTTCTCATCTGCATGAAAAATAAGTATACCTTTTTTTTTTCTGAAGTTAATGGGAGAAACAAAGCTTTCTCAATATTTTAAAATATAGGTTGAACACTGTTTAAAAACAGTGCAGGCTATTTTTAAAGCATTACATAAACTGAGTTTCAACAGTCCTATAGCAGAATTTCCTTGCACTTCTAACCTTCACAGGAGAAAGAAGAAATGGGTCCTCTTTGTTGGGTTGGTACCACAGCAGGTACCTGCCTGGCACCTTTGACTTGGATGTGAACCTGAGCATCTTGCTGCTTCCTGGCTGGGGAAGAGGCCCAGCAGGCTTCTGAGAGCTGAGACTCCAGCCCTGCACGTCAAGGACAGTCAGTTCTCATTGAGGAATCTTCCATGAGCTTTGCATGCCGCTATAGACCCTTGGAAACATCTTTTTCTCAGCCGTGAACAGTAGCATTTTGGGGGGAGTAATCAAAGTTTTTAAAAATAAAATTTATGTGCCCCTGTGTACGTAAAACAGAGGTTCTTGAAAGACCTAGAAGAAAATAAGCAAGCTGTTTGTCACATAATGTGTTCATGCTATTTGCCTTCATCACTTTAACTTAGGTGTGTGCCGTGGTGATGATGACTGACCCTCTAGAGGATGTTGTTAGTGAGTTCTTTATTATGAGAAGACAGTTTTTAAGGCAACTTGCTGTCTTGCTTTCTCTTGTTGCCTGTGTATAGCCAGGTAGGGAAGCCGAGCCTGACCCAGAAAGCAGCGCCCTTGGCAGCCTGTCCTTGGCCAGGGCAAGGTGAGCCTGCCGGTGCTGTTCCTCTGACGCCAGGGTGCAAGCCTTTCTCCTCCTTGCGCCCCTAACAGTCCTGAGCCATCTCACGGGCCCTGTTTTTTTTTTTAAGAGGGTTTCTAGAAATACTAATCCGAGAAGCCAATGAATGCTAAGTCCTCAAGCTCTGGGCTGCAGCATGAATGCCTGGGGTACCATCAGTTTACTATTTTCCTCTGTGCAAAGGAAACCAAGGCTCTGAGGGGAAGAACCTCCCTGAGTGCACAGTGAAGCCGCTTAGTGTTAGGAACTGATGTGGTGGCCACCAGCGGCACCTACTGCATTGTTTATATATTATTTCAAAGATTGTCTCACCATGTAGCCCAGGCTGGTCTTGAATTTGCAATCTGTGTTAGCATTACAGGTATGGGCCATTATGTCTGGCTATCACCAGGATGCTTAACACTACCATGTGGCATGAAAATGTGTAATGTGCGTGCTTGCTGCAAACACCGCTACCTTATTTCCTAGGGAGGAACAGGTAGGTCTCTGTATTTTGCTGTGCCCAGTGTGGAAGCATTACAGGAAGTGGGCCTTTGGGAGACTTCTTCAGGCAGTCCTATAATCTGAAATGATGGATTCTGCGTTTCTTAACTTGGAGGATTGTGACTGGGGGGAAAGACTTGCTTTATGTTAACTTTACAAGAGTGTTCCTCCTGAGTGCCAGAGAAATGAGCAGTTAGTACAATCAATGGCTTTAATTGGCAGCAATTTGCATGAGAGAAATTGCAGCTCCTCCAGTCTTAATGCTGGGTAGCCTGTACATTAAACATTGTAGGTAGACTTGGATATCTTGTATTGAGAATTTAACTTCTAGTGTAACTTTCTGTAGCTGTTAAGTCTGATTGATATGCAAAACTCTTCTTAGGCACTAGGGAAGCTTAGCGGTTTTTGGAATGAGAGATGACTTTTGCTTTGGACCTGAGCAAATTTGCCACTTCTAGTCACTTTTAATGTTGCCAGGAAATTTCAGTCTCAACATTGATTAGTGACAAGTTTGGTAAATTAAGCTTATGCTTAAAAGGTATAATAGAAGTACAGCTAATTATCTCCATTAATTCCTTGAAACAAGAGTTTTGTTAGTCACACAGATGGCTGAATGTTATTGTCCCCAGCAGCAACTGGTGGCATTAGTGCCTGATAAATGAAGCCTGAGCCAGGTTAATGTCTGGAGCCAAGGGACTTAGCAGGATTTGAGGATGTGCCACTTGCGTTTCATCCCACTGCTTTCGGCTCCCATGAGAGAATGCATGGATAGCTGTGGACACAGAGATAGGGTTTTTGCTGTTTGCCTTCTAGAAATGGGGCCTTGATGTCACCCAAGCTGTCCTCAACCTCCCAAACTTAAGTGATCCTTCAGCTAGCTCCGCTGTGTTCAGCTTTACCTTGTTTCTTGATGAGTCTAGTGAGTGATGGGCGTATATAAGCAGAAAGTCTCAGTATCGCCGAAGACTAAAGCAGTTTGCCTTGGCTGGAAAAAGGGAAGCCTTGCAGAGCTGTATGTTGTGGCATGTATTGCTGCCATTATTCATTATTTTTGCCTCTGATAATAGAATTTCTGACAGTACAGTGTATTGTTGTTCATTTTCTTTTGTTGGCAAAAGTATTACAGTAATCAGAAAAGTTCTTACAGAAGTTTTGCAACTCCCAGGAAAAAAATGATAGAGCACAGAGCTTGATAGATTGCATGGTACGGAGGAGGTGGGTATCGCTGCCATTCCCTTTGGCTTTGCTATTTTGTTTGTGTAGCCATGAAAGAACACTGAGTCTGCTTTTTGTAAAAGAGATAAACTTGGCTTATCCAGGACAGACAGAGTATTAAGTGAATTAATGAGTGGAAGGCACGTAATAATACGAGGCACTTTGTAGTATTTTGATGATTTCACCTCCAATCTTGCCATCTGGAAACTTGCATCGACTAGGATGCAGAGCCAATATTGGATGATACTGAGTCCAATATGTATTTAGAATGGTTTAAATTTCCATTTGGCTACAACCTAGGAGGTTGTAGACTAATAGAATAATAATAGCAGCTTTTCCACTGAGCCCTTATAAGCACTCTAATGGATGGTAAAAGGCAGAAATCATACTATGTTTCAGTGATGAGCTTAACATGTAACCTGCATAGGGTCCTTCAGCTGGGCCATTTTGAAATGAGGAGTTGAACCCCCGTTCTGTACTTGGCTTTTGATTGCTATGTTCTCTGGAATTTCTAAGCCCTGAAATATCTTGGCCATTTTACTGTCCCATCTCCTGGAGAGTAGAGGTTCCCTTTTGGAGTTGCATTCTTGCTGAAAGCCAGCTTGGAAAACCAAGCCTCAAAGATCTCAAAACTAGTAAGTGGGGGGGGGTAGAGGGGGGAATATGTGCACTGGCCACCTGACCTGAGGACACTTGCACACTATTCTCCTTGAGGGCTTCACCCCCTCCTCAGCACTTTAGCAGAAAGGCTGGCTCCTTCTCCCCAGACAGCTGGGAGCCTCTCAAGGTGTGTCCCATGCTTCTTTCTCTTGGAGACTTGGAGACGTCTTTCACTTCTCATTAGAGTGCTTAGACGCTATCCAGGCCACATTAGCAAAACCCATCATTGTTATTCTGTTAGCCTACAGCCCAGGTTTTAGCCAAATGTAAATCTAAACTACTCTGCAGGCAAGTCATCATCCAGACTGGGCCTTGTTCAGCCTGGTGGGTAAGCTGGCCTGGCTTCCGGTGCCCCTCCCATAGCTGCTGCCCCTATGCTTTCTTTGGGGGTTATGGCAGAAAGATGAGAGATGCATGCTTGACTTCTGCCTCACCCTTTTTCCACCCACTTTCCCCAACAAGCTCCCTGCCTCATTAATGCCTCAAATGCAGACAGAGATGCGCCATTCCTGCATGGACTCAGCCTGCTGAAAGACCACTTTTCCCAAGTTTGTATCAGTTTAGTTCACTAATGCCCCTTGTGTCACAGTGGCAACTTGGAAAAATACTTGGTAATAAGTGGCTAATCCTCATCATTAAAGATGACCTTGCTTTGATAGGTGGTGAAGTTAGGTTACAAGTTTGACTTTGAGTTCCATAGCAAGAACTGATCTAAATGTGGGGCTTCCTTTAAATGATAACAGGTCAGTTTCACAGAAGCATCATGTTTGGTTTTTTGATGTTGTTGTCAACTGAGAAGTTTTTTCTCTAGGACATCATAGGGAAAACTTCCAGCTAACAGATTTGAAATTGGTTCTCTAAGGTAGTAAACCATTCTGTTTGAGCCTCCATTCCTCAGTGACCTATTTATGTGTGTATTTCTGCCTCCTAATACCTTTTCTGGCATCCCAGGAATTCTATTGGGTGTGCATGGATCCAGGGTTGGGGGGAGTGCCCGATTGTCCTGCAGATGAAACCTTACGTAGGGATCAGATTCTTTGGAAAAGAACAGCCCCTCTGGTGGCCCAATAAGATGGGCAAACAGCCCCCGTAGGTGGGCAAACTGAGGAATGAGAAGAGTCTGGCGGAGGCAAGTGTAAGAAATCATCTGGAGAGCTGGAGAGGTGGCTCAGGGGTTAAGCCTCCGCAAGGCAGAAGGTCCTGAGTTCGGATCCCAGATCCCATGTATAGATGCTGGGCGGAAGCAGGGGCGGCCTGCGCTTCTGGTCCTGGTAGGGCGGAGCCTGTGAATCCCAGGGCAGAAGGAGGTGGAGGCGTCCATGGTAGTTCACGAATTCGTCCGTGGTTCTACACACACACACACAGACACAGACACACGCGCGCGCACATATACATGCACATGCGCACAGTTGAATAAATAATAATAATAATAAATTAAAAAAAAAGAAATCATCTGGAGTAAGTGGTAGTAGCAGAGACTCAGAAAAGGCAGGGTTGAGATGTGGAATGGGAAGGTGGGGCACTGTAGTTGGTGGCAGTGCACTGACACTCTGAAGCCTTCAGCGGAATCGGAAGGAGGCCAGAATCCTCGTCCTGATGAAGAAGGTTCTCAGGAAAGGGTCCAGCAGTCATTGTGGGATCTGCATTCATACTTTCCAAGCAGCAGTCTTGTAATAAACCTAAAGGTAAATAGTATTCTCTCTGTGTGTCTGTGTGTGTGTGTGTGTGTGTAAGTGTGTAAGAAGACCCTTGAGTATATGTGCTTGTGGAGATACCCAACGGTGACTTCAGGAATCATTGCTGTACCTCTTTACTGCTTTACTCTAGGGTTTCACAGGCTCCTCCTTCTAGGGCCAGAAGTATAGGCCACCACCATATCCGTGTGGCATTTTTACATGAGGTCTACGATCTGAACTCTCAGGTCCCTTTGTTTGTGAGATAAAAGTTTCAACCCCTGAGCCATCTCTCCAACCCAATTGTAGTATTCTTTTTAACTGCTAAAGAAACTGAGGTTCAGCATGGATTGGATTGGTGGGCCAAATTCACCCAGCCTCTGAATGAATATAGACTTAGTCTGCTCCCTCCACTTCTTGGTTGTCCCTCCTTACTCAGGACAGAAATGGATTTCTGGGTAATAGGAGGAAGGGTCTGAGACTGTTCTTAACTGGGAAAGAATTGGTCCCAAGTTGTTTCAAGGGATTAAGGGAAATCCATTGAGGAGAGTCAGATTTGGTGAGAGTGGGGTGTCAGGCAACTGCCTCTGATAGCAGCTCTGTATGCCTGTCTGTGTTACATTATGATTGCAGACTGTGTGTGTGTTCACATACATACCTACACACAAATGCACACAGAGAGTTGGACATTTGCGCTCGAAGTGGGAGCTGTGGCTCAGTATGGGCCTTGTTCTTTCTGTGTTCTGTTTCAGCCCAGTCTGTGTTCCTGCAAACAAACAAGGCATTGTTGAAGTCAGTGCACTTTCCTGCTTTTGCATGGTCATCAGAAACCCTCGATGGAATGTTTAATTTCTCTCCAAGGTTATCTGCATTTAGTTGGCTTGTTTAGTTGGCTTGTTTGATGGTACATTTGGTTCTGGAACCTGGAACTTTCCTTTTGCCCACCTGTGTTGTGTTAAGTCAGTCATGGGACACTGATAGTATTTTTATAGAAAACTTAAGGATTCCTGAACTTCAAGATGAGTCAGACTAGTGCTTCAAACATGTAACACTGGGTAAGATACAGGGTTCCATCCTCTCTTCCTTTCTCCTCTCCTTCCTCCTCCTCATCTTTCTCAGTATAGTTGTAAACTCCTAATGCCTGCTCTTTACAGTAAGACAAAAGATCTGCTTCACAAGAGCAGACTTTAAGATGTAGATTCTACTTAAGCTTAAGCTATTTCAACATAGTGAAAGGCTCTGAATTCGGTGACCTCATTTAAGATGTGTTTTGTCCACGAGAAGGAAGTAGATGATTTTTGTCTTCCTGGGTGATTTTTATTTTGAAGTGTTTAATGCTGTATTTTTTGCAGGCTTAAAAATAGTGTTTCACTTGAGTTTGCTAGACCCTGGGAGCTAGAGACAGCAGGTAAGCCTCTGTCCCATGGTGTCGCAGCTCCTTGTCTGTCTGAGTGGTTCTGCACCCAGTGCAGCCCTGGGTCCTGGAGTTCTTGACTTGTGGCTGAGCACTTGTCTCATTGATAGCTGATTATACTGTCAAATGAATGCGGAACAGTTTTGTTAATAAAAAAAGTAAAAGACAAAAAAAATGTGTTTTGTCTTTGTCAAACTGATAAATTCAATAAAGGTAGACATCACACATGAATTTCTAAGTAAATTACTTTAAACTGTTAAAACACAGTTAACAACCTGCCTGGTGGCTCACACCTGCATTGCCAGCTATCAATCAGGAGGCTGAGGCAGAAGGACTGTGAGTTGGAGGTCAGCCTGGGCTACATCGTGAGTTTCAGGAGAATCTGGGCTACAGACCTTGTCACAAAGCAATTTCATTGTGGATTTTTCCTCTGCATTTAACTACCTGTTATGTTTTCCTGTTTGCTGTTCATTTGTACAGAGCATTGACTGGATGTAGAAGCTTTTTGAAAGTTAAGTGGTGAATAATTAAGATTTAGAAAAAAGATAAATTGGGATTGTTATACAATTAAATTTCTTTAATGAGCTGCATTTTATAATTTTTAATTAATGGATTAGTTTACTATTTCAGAAATTCACTTATGTTAACTTTACAAGAATGTGTTTGTTACATAAAGTAAAATATGCGTGTGTAACACAGACCATGCATGCCGCCTTCTTTCTACTCTCTGGTCAGTCCACTTTTATTTTGTGCCCCCAGCTTCGCTTCTTCAAAAGGCAGAGACTAAGAAGAAACTTAAAATACTAAGACACTTAGACTTTTCTTTGTGGCAAGTCTGGTTGCAGTGCTCTGTTCCTTCCAGAGAGACAGAGACTGTAGCTTGTCTAGACCTTGTGTTCACCCCAGAGTCTGCCTTTTGCCGCACTGGGATTATTTCTGCATTTGGGGGCGGGGGGAGAGTTGGTACAAGTGACAGAAACAGAAATGGAGAAATGGTTTTCTGGTCTGAACATGGAGAAGTTTTGAAGCAAGTAAGGATAATATTTCAGTTTCTGACTCCTTAATGTTTGTTAGTAAGCAAACTTACAGGTCTTAATTGCAGAACATTTCCACATGGATGTTCCTGAGGGTGTTTAAGACACGGCAGCCAGATTGCCTTGAGTCTGGTAGGGTAGGAGTAGTTTGATGCAAATCTGTTTTGGGATAAATGGAAGGCTTCACTAGTCTGTATGCTGTTATGCGGCCCATTCCATAAGTAGCTGTTTTCCATGATCCAGCTTTACTTCATAAAATTACTGTTTTGAATTTAAAAATAAAAAGCTACTTAAGAGAGAAATATAGGCTATACTTAAACTGCCCTTTGTAATTTTTCCTGGTCACACATCCCACTTAGACTCTGACGTAAGCACTCCTGTCCAGGCACTGGAAGTTTGCTGGGGCCAGGCCTTGGCTGCCTCTGGGCTACAGATACAGGCACGACCTGGATCTTTGTTTACTTCCTCTCCAAGTGCTGGGGACATTGAGTACTAAGGACCTCGTGCTTGCACAAACACCCTGCCAGCACTGCTCAAGCCTCGCCTCATGGCTGTCTTGGAAAGCGCTTCATGCCTGAGGCAGGCTTCTTCCCCTCTGTGTGCCCTGTTCCAGGATTCCAGTGTGGGCTTGCTGGCTTCTCCCTGCATCCACCTGGGGCTGGAACCTTCCCTGTGGCTGCTAGTAACTTCCAGAGCTGGGGGAGGAGTCAAGTCAGAGTGGCCCACTGCAGTGCGGGCTTCTATGAGGAGTATCTGCAAAGCAGGGCTTTCCTCACATGCCTGTGAGCAACAAAGGGGCTCTTGGATCAAGGTGCTTCCTTTTCTAGATTGTTGAGTCTCCCGGTTCAAGTGCTTGTCAAGTTTAAGAGGAATCCTTTGCAATTTCATGAATTACTCAAACAAAAGCATGCTGCCAGGATACTGTTGCAAAAGCAGGTGTTTTTTTTAAAGGGATTTTTTCATCTTTTATTATATATTATTTTCAAAATTCATTTTGTGTGTGTAGGTGTGTGAGAGAAGAGGGTGGCCATGCTGGTACTGGGGTGCATATGTGATGTCAGAGGACAACTTTGAGAAGCTGGTTCCTAATTCCAGTCTTGTTTGGGTAGGGTCCCTCGTTTCTGCTTAGCCTACTCCAGACTAGCTGGTCTCAGAATTTGCACCCGTTTCCCTGTAGGAGTGTTGGGATTACAGATACATGCCACCACATCCAGCTTGTTACATGGGTCGCAGAAAACATACTCATCATCAGGCTTGTATGACCAGCGCTTTTATCCACTGAGCCCCTCTATTATGCTATTGACATCCAGGGTTCTAGTCTTAATGTACTACTCTTTACAGTATCATGTAACCTGTAAATATTAGCATTCACACAAAACAGACATTGATGTGTAAAATTAATACAAAGGCTGGAACTCATTAACAGGATTTAATTTAAATTCCTTCTTTTAAGGACTTTTACTCAAATTTGAGGAAAAGAAAGAAGTAAACTTATTTAGAGACTATAATAGCCAAGAATTATGAATGGAGACTTGAGACTAATATTTCTGTCAGAGTTTTGGATGCGCTGCCTACAAATTGAATTATGGTTTAAGAAACAGACAACATTTCTCAGTTTAGTGTTGGATTTGTGGTTCATTTATGAATGCCGTGTTACATTGCTTAGGCCAGAGAGACCCTCAGGACCCAGCTTCCCCTGGGCAGAAGAGAGTGAGGCCAGGTCTTGGTGGCGGGTTCATTGTACCAAGCTAGTTTGTGAGGTGGAATAGTCAGGACAATGTCTTCTCACACCAGGTTTGCACTGTCAGAAGACATCGAAGCTGCCCTTATAACTGTTACAAAGTCCTGTTTGGGGGGTACAGTTAGGGCTGTGGGAGTTGAAGATGGAAGACTTTTTTTGAGCATGGGGTTATTAGATTGTCCTTTTTTATAACATCAGGGTAGCTAGTACTCAGTTCAGGATCACTGGTGTTCTTTCAGATAGAACTTATTATTAGTGTTGTAAAAATGACAAACCAAATAGCAATTATAGTAATAAGATGTTTTTAGGGGGTTGGACCACATTAGGTTGCGTGGTCCAAGGCCTTCTAGGATATGGGTACCTATTATTGAGAGGCAGCCCTCCTAAAACTAAGTGTCCTGTGGGGCATATGCTTTGTTTACATTGTTCCCTTGGAAACACTGCATGATAGGCAGTTTGATTAAACAAACTTTACAAGGCTGCTTGTTTCCTTTTCTAAACAAGACTTCTCAGGGCAGTCCCGTCTCAAGGGAAGTCTCATCACATCCTCTTTGTGGTAGAGTAACTCAGGAGTCAGCATGAAATCTGAAGTCCTGAACTGTCAGGTTTTAGGGGAAGCACAGAACCCACATTCCACTAGTCCTGAGATCCACTTTTGGGTCAGGCATTCACAAAGCAGTTCATGAGAATGTACTAGGACATTGTTTCTCCATAGTTCTTCAGCAGTTTGAAATAGCATCTGGAGTTGGCAGTAAACAGAAATTTCAGGTCGTTGTCTATCCCCTCCCCCCATATGATTGTACAGATTATTTTAGGGAGGCAAAACAAACAAAACTTTGTTTTCCTACAGACTTGTAGCTTCCAGCTACCTTAAAAGCAATAGAATAATGGTATTCTGCAATAATTTTGTGAACATTTTTTAAAGCACTATCTTTAAAAAAAAAAACTTTATTCATTCATTTCAGAGAGTGAGTGTGAGTGTGTGTGTGTGAGAGAGAGAGAGAACTATGTGCCTCTATGGAGAACCAAGGGTGATTTTGGGAATCATCCTGGATTGCTTCTGTCTCCTTCTGCCTCCTCCTCACTTAGTTCTGGGATTCCCCAGGCTCAGCCCAGCAGAGCTGGAAGTGCAGGCCACAGCCATTTCCGCCTGGAGTTTTTTACATGGGACCTAGGATCTGACCTAGGATCTGAACTCAGGACCTGCTGCTTGTGAGACAGTCTTGACCCCTGAGCCTCTCTCCAGCCCACTATCTTTTTTTATTTAAAAAAGTTGAGAAGTTGTGGTATATTAATACAAATATTACTCAGCAATAGAAAGGAACAAGCCACTGAGATACAGCATGAATGAATCTGAGAATCATGCTGAGAAAAATGCCTGTTATAGTAGAATATATGCTCCTCGATTCTATTTCTATGAAATTCTGGATAAAACAGAATTAACTTGAGGCTGTAACAGATCAGTGATTGTGAGGGGTGCTGTGGCTAGGGGGAGCTTGACTTCGTAAAAGGCGTAAAGGAACTTTTGAAGGACACATAAAAATGTTTTGTGTATTTCTTATTGTGGTAGATACATTGCTGTGTATTTATCTACAATGATTTTGTGTTTCTTAAGGTGTTAGCTACACTAGTGCTTGTTTCTTATGGTGTTAACTACGCTGGTATGTGTTTCTTATGGCAGTAGCTACACTTGGTGTATATCCATTTGCCTGACTATATGATTTCAGCTCATGTAAATTATACCTTATGATTTAAACTGTAAATGTTTAGAAATGGCTGGAATTTCTTTGTGTAACTTAAGATCAAATAGTGCATTTAGACCTGTTTTTACAGCAGGGTCAACTCATCATAAGTTATTCTTTAGTTATCATTATAAGAAAGTCTTCTTTCTTCCTCTTGTTCCATAATTTCAAAAGCAGAGTCTTTTTCTTTTATAAATTTACAGTCTTGGATCAGCGAGACTTTTTACTTAGGTCATTAGGCTTTTGTGGCAAGTGCTTTCTACCTAAGTTCTATCCCTGGAATTCACGTAAAGTGGAAGGAGAGAATCAGTTCCACACACATACCTACACTCACACATAGATTATGCATGCACAGGAACATAAATAAAAGTAAAGTAAAAGAAATACAGCAGATATAAGGTTTGGGGTAATAGTAAATAACCTTGCATCTTGTCTTAAATTGACTTCAGGTAATTTTTAAGGAGAGGATTCTGAAAGGACTGGTGGTTTTCTGGAGTGGTGTGTGGTAGAAGCCTGTATGTGGGGGTGAGGGTGGGGGAGAATATACTGATAACTTTGCCAGTGTTTCAACACCCGTCAAAGCAACTGAGTGTGCACTGGAGGAAAGTGCCCCAAGTTGAGTTAGCTGCTAGCATTTGTCTACCACAGCTGGGAACTCAGTCACACCTGTGCTGTGGTTTCAGTCTCGGAGAAGCCATTTGCTGGAAGGTTCCAAGTATGGTTGGTGTGACAGTAACCAAGAGGGCACGAAAAGGATAAGGCATCTCCGTGTGGCCTTGGCTCTCTAGTTTTTAATCTCAGTCTTCATACCATTAGGATTTAGAGAGAGTGTTTCTGTAGCATGCCCACAGAAAAATGGATGCATGCTTAGGAATGCATAATTTAGAGGGCAATTTGAATGCCGGGTATCTGGAGTATTGGTGAGTGTTCATGTTAAAGTTCAAGTCCACTGTGTCCTGTCAACATTAGCCTCCAAAGAACTAGCTTGTGCTTAATGGATCATGTTCTCTGGATTCTGTGCAAATGTTTTTTTTCTTAGAAGGGAGGATTACACATTATAGTAACAAGATGTTCCTTTATTTCTCTGCTTATCAAAAGATGGTGATTGCGAAACAGGGTGTGCGGATATTTTAGATCTTGCTGTTTTTTAAATAGAGGAGCATGAGAGTGAGAAGAGGCCATGTCAGGAGGTTAACTGGCCTTAAGGAAAGTTAAATATTGGCATGAGATGGAAAAGTAAACAGTTTTTTCCTTTGCTGTGGATTTCTTGGGGCATCGTTTGGCTTGCATTTAACCTTGACTTTTCTTAGTTGTTGGAGCATTAAAGAGAGGTGGCAGAAAGTCGCCTGTATGCTGACAAGCCTTTCCCTCTGTCTCCTTTTTCCCCTCCTCAAAAGCTGTAGAAAATTAAGTATTAAGTTGGAATGAAAGGACAGTTTGAGATTTCCATGTACATTATATGTTTGTTTATGAAAAGGTGAATGTAGGTGAGGTTTGAGAAAGAAACAGGAGTAAGTCCTTGTTCTCACTTTGCCTGTTCTGGGCCCTCAGGATTTAGATGCCAAATGAAGATAGCAAAGCACAGTCAGGTTACTAGAGCGACAGTTTCTCAGGGAAGAAAGTTGGGGTTTCTCCTAGACAGGGTGCCAGAGTTCTTCGTGGGACCTTGCCCACTTCTCCTTGCTTGCCTTTCTTTACCTTTGTCCTTTTTCTAGACTGCAAAACTATAGGCAGTGAATCCCACCTCTGCCTGGATGGTGGTGGCCCTGGTCCTTCAAGTTTCAGGAACCCCAAGGACCTGCCTGTAGATGGGGCACATCTCCGTGATGGTGCAAGAGAAAGGCTAAGGCAAGACAGCCAGGCACTGACATGTCCACTTGTCCCTACCTTGGGCTCTGTTGGATTTGGCTCAGGTCTTGGCTCTCTGCAAACATTGCTGCTGCTGGCCCTGTAATCTGAGGAAAAGGCGTGCTACACCTGAGCCAAGCTGTGTAGGGCAGGTGGCTCTCTATTTCTTTAAGTCCTTATAAAACCTTTTCAGCATGGGCCTTAGACTCTGAGTTGGGGAACATGTGATTGTCAGTGTGACTCCACAACATGTTCAGGGCGATTGTCCAGAAAGCACTAGCCAGGCACGAGCAGGAGTGGAGAGTGCAGTTGATCCTTCTGGTATTTAACGCTGTCCTCAAGGGCAGACTTCCTGCGGCAACTCGGTCCCAGTCTCCCTTCCCCCAAGCAGCTGGGCACAAACCTTGTCAAGCCTGCTGACTGCTGAGAAGGTCTGTTTGTTGAGTTTGAGAGGTGTGAGTGCAATAGTGTTTGTAGGTAGGGATTTGAAATGCAAATTGAGTTTTCAGGAATACCTGAGTCTTTCTAAAGGAGGGAGAGCAAGAAAATCCCTTCATTCTAACGCTCTCCTCTCCACTGAAAACTTCAGCTAAGGGCTGGAGAGGTGGCTCAGGGGTTAAGCCTCCGCCTTGCAGGCGGAAGGTCCTGAGTTCAGATCCCAGATTCCACATATAGACGCCAGGTGGAGGGAATCCCGGGGCAGAAGGAGCTGGAGGCGTCCATGGTAGTTCGCGAATTTGTCCATGGTTCTACACATACACAGGCGCACACACACACACAGAGACATACACACGCACATGCACACAGTTGAATAAATAATAATAATAATAAAAAATTAAAAAAAAACTTCAGCTAAATTTGACTGATACATTGGAAGCACTTGGTACTTACACTATATTGCCTTCATTTCTCAAGCATATTCTTTATTGCATATGAAACACAACCAAAGGTTTTACTCTATAAGCAGCCAACAAAAATTAGTAGGTGCCAGAGGAGAGCCCTTCACTCTTCCATTGAGGCCATTTGAATAAACCTTTATAATTTCTGTAGCTTTTGTTGATCTGCTTCTTTCCTCATGGGAATCTTTCTGGTGTGAAGGCAACTTATTACCACAAATCTTAAAACTGAGTGCTTGCTCTCAGGAAGTAGACACACTTATACAGATTCTTTAAGACTTTCCGAGAAAGTCTGTTCAAGATTCAGGGAGCCTTTCCACACACATCCTGAAACCACAGTGATCTCTGTTTGTTTGAACATGGTGATAAAAATTTGTGCTACTATAGGCTTATCTTTTAAAAAAATATTCCCAGCAAGGTCTTATCATATCTGCGTGTGTGTGTGTGTGTGTGTGTGTGTGTGTGTGTGTGTGTGTACATTTGCATGTGTGGGCACATTGTGTGCATGTGCTTGTGTGGAGGCTGGAGGGTGATACTGGGAATCATCCTTGATCCTCAGTTGCTCTTCTACCCTCTTCATTTTGAGACAGGGCCTTTAAACGGAGAGCAATTCATCAGTAGGGCTAGGCCGGCTAGCCAGCCTGCTCTGCATGTTCCCAGTCTTTACTTTCTGGGACTGGAATAACAGTCGGGGCCACTACACTCCCCTGGTGTTCCATGTGGGATCAGTTTTCTTGCTTTAATCATTAAGCCTTCTCCCCAGTCTTTGCCTCAAACTCTTGATCCTCCTCAGCCTCCAGAGGGCTGGGATTGTAAGTACAGAACTTTTTTTTTGTTGATCCTGGGGATGGAATGCAGTGCCTGGTGCCATTTTATCTTGTTAGTGATAAACATCATAATTTTGCTATGGATGTTATATTAATAGGACAGGTACAGAATACTTCAAGATTCATATAAAATGAATATTTCAGTGGTGACAGTCCTGTTCCTTCATTCCGTCATTCTGACCGCACCCTGCTTCTCTTCCCCTGTGCTTTTTGTTTAAACTTACTGTCCTTTTCTCTTCTTCCTAAGATGTTCTTTTGCTTTGAAGGATGTCTCCCAGATCTCTCAGGAGACATAATTTCAAGTGTGCAGGTCAATGCTATGCTTTCCACGCCCCTCCTCTCCATTCTGTTACCCCTTAGTATTAAGAAAATTTTTTTAATAATAATTGTTTTGACTATTATTTGCTAGTGTTCGTGAGGAAAAATGAACTCCCTTGGAAATGTTGTACTGGCTATACCTTAGGGAAAAATGTGACCACAAGGACATTTCATACGTAATTTACATGTGACTTTAGGAGCTGTGGACCCCATGGGTCTCATTCATCATGGACCCTATTTGATGTCCTTAATCTAGAAAGTAGGCGTGTGGATGCCTGAGCTATAAGGAGTGTTCAGATTCCTTGAAAAGACAGGAGCTGATGGGGGAGCAGTGGGTCAGGAATGTTTTTTGAGCAGGCGAAAGAAATATGTTTCCAAAGTGTGTAGAAGGGTTTAAATAGGTAGTAAAAAATCAGTGATGGAGTGCCAAAAGGGGGCATCTGGAAGAAAAAAGAAGGGAATGTGTCTCTTTCAATAGACACAGTTAAAGGGAACTTGGGACAATCTGGAACTCTAGCCTAGTTACACCTTTTGTTTAAAAAGGTCTTTGCATTGGAATGACTTCGGCAGATATTTAATGCCTGTCATGCTTTGGGAGCTTCAATCTGTGGGCACGCATCTTGAAGCCCCTGACAAGTTCTGTAGCGAAGAGCTCTGCTTGCAAGTTTTCACCTGGCTATCCAAAACAGCTTTAGGTTCAAGGGATTTTTTTTCTTTCTTTTTGGTAGGAGTGATGCAGACAGAAAGTAATGACCAGTAGAACACACTTCGGAAAATGAAATACTGGGCTATCTAGAGATGCTAGATAAACTAGAGTTGTTTCCAACTTTTTTTAGAGCCTGAAGGGTAGGCGCTTTCTGAACCACCACTAGGAGCAGAAAAAAATCCCAAGAGATTAGAAAGAGACCTTCAGCCCAGAGATGGCTGAGAGAGAATGTCGTCGGCCTGCAGTCAGGTCTTCTGCTTTCCCCAGGGAAGCTTCTGGAATGTGAGTGGTGCCACTGGACTATGTCAGAGATACATCAGGTTTGTGTTGTGTAACTTCTTACTGTGTTTAGTGCAGAAAGAGCCAATTGGACTCGAGAATGTTCAGTTGAGCAATTAGAAACACTGTCAACTTCTCTGTCCCCATTAAATCCAGAGCATACCAAGCTGGGGACAGAACAGGTCCAAAGAAACTGCTTGTGATTCTGAACTTGGAAGGTACTTTTCAACCAGGAGGATGCTTATTTTGGAGAGAAATGACCTTCCTTTTAAACAACATGATTGTTCTGGCTTTTTTTTTTATTTGGTGGGAGGAGGTCGTGGTAAGGTGTGTTATCGGTGTGTACAAGAGAGCATCTGAGTGCGTTTCCCTGTGGAGGCCAAAGGACGACATCAGGAATCATCCTGGATTGCTTTACCTCCTTATTGCATTGCTCTGGGGTTTCCCAGGCTCTGCCTTTCACGCTGGAAGTGCTGGCCGTCACCAGTTCCACCACCATTTTTACATGGGATCTTGAGAACCAAATTCGGATCATTTTGCTTAGGAGGCAAAGGCAAAAAACCCCTGAGCCATCTCCCCAACCCTGATTATCCATTGTGCTGTTTTTAATTGTATCTTAATAATACCTGTGCAGTTATACCCATTCTGGATGTTGACCGTGTGGGGTTGTGGCCTCTGTGGCTGAATTCAAGCTTGCAGTACAGGCAAAGGCAGGCTTGGAGTCCCCTTTTTTTCCAGCACTGGTCCCTTCAGCTTAGTGCTCTCTTGCATAGGTACCTCATGTTTTCATGTTTCCAGATTTTCTAAAATGCAGATATTTTCCAGGTTTGATGACTCACTGTAGACTGGTGTGTGGCCGAGGCCAGCTGTGGCATGTGAGGTAGCCCATGTACTATTTCAGGAATGAACCTCAGGTTTCCTCTGATTTTTAATGAGCACTTAGGGCTGCCTGACTCTTAGGTATATCTCGGAGTTCGTTACATCCACCTTCTGGAGCTCCAAGGAGGGACTCAAACAGAGTTCATGCTTTGGTTTTTTTTTTTTCAAAAATGAATGATCTTTCTTGTTCTGCTGAAACTAAGAGGTTACTTGTTAATAACCTTTCCTAAACGCAAATAAGTTGGTGAATATTCAAACTAAAGCAAACAAAAAACTAAAAACCTGAAAGCTCCTCTGGAGTTTGAGGTTACCCACTGTTTGATATGGGGCATGTGTGCCCCTTTCAGGATCTAGTTGCATGCAGCTCTGCTGCAATTTTTGTGGCTTCCACTTTCTCCTCATGTGTCTCCCTCAGTGTGGAGAAGGGGGGATAATTCGCTATGCTTCTGCATGTGTACCCTGGAACTTTCTTCAGAAGCCTCTTCATCTGTCCTTGAGTCACCAGCCAGAGGAGATCTGGATTGGCTGAATTCTGCTGACTTGTACCCTGCCCTGCTGATACAGACCTTTGCAGCGTGGGCATGACAGGGGATTACCAAGCAGCTGCTGCTGATAAACTCCACTGAGTCGGCCACAAGCAGGGTGCACAGAAAGAATAACAGATGTGCTGACCCATTGCTCTGATCTAGCCGTCTATGCAGGGGTTGCTGGGGAACAGTGACAGAAGTGGTCTAGAGTTTTCTCTTGAACAAAGTTAAGCCCAGTGTAAATCAGAAGCAAATCCCCAAAGGTTTGGGGCTTACAGATTTTAGGGCTCCACATATTAGTGGAATGGGGCTGTACATGTTGGGGGCTCCACATTTTATGATGTTGACTTAAGTGAAAATGCACTTAGGAAAGAATTCTATGTTCTGAAAAGGCTTCCATTCGTGGAATTAGTTCAGCAGACTCACGACTTCCGAGATTGGCCAACTAGATTTATACGGCAAGATGTGGAAAGTAGATAATCTCTTTTCCTAGTATTGCAGCTTAGTGGTTAACGACCGTACCCCAGGCCAGGCATTCTACACTCTACACCCACCCACCATCTGTCACTCACATTGTCATGGTAGCCAGCAAAGGAAGCCCTAATTATTATCTATGCATGTCCTTCCTGCTTGCTTGCTTTTTGTGTTTTGAGATCTGTAACTTTTTTTTTCTTCTTATGCCACACCTAACAAGAATCAGGATGATTTCAGAAGAAAAAGTTGTGTTTAATGACTTTGGTGCCGAAATTAGTGTCCTGTGACAAAGAAAGGCCCATTTTTCCAAATAAATACATGGGCCTGAGAGAATCTTAGCATTTCCCCTTTGAGCATGTCTTTTCTCTCCTTTATTCTTTTTCTCCTTCTCTTCCCTTCCTCCCTTTCCTCTTCTCCCTTCCTTCTTCCCTCTCTTCCTTTTCTTTCCTCCTTCCCTCCCTTCCTCCCTTCTTCCCTTCCTCTCATTTCTTGTTCCTTTCCTCCCTCCTGCCTCTTTCCCTCTCTTCTTTTGTCTCTCCTCCTCCATCTCTCTGCCTCCTCTTTCTTTCCTTCTTCTTGCTTCTGTAGTTGAGGATGACCTTGAATTTCTTATCCTCTTCTGCCTCCCAAGTGCTAGGAGTATAGTTATGTATCACTATGTCCAGTGTTGCAGTTACTGTGCATGTTGCTGATAAATCACCATAAAATGACTAAGGGAACAAAGAGTTTTAATTTTTTTTCCTTTTTGGGAAGGTGATAATTTTTTCTTACGATAGTCTAGTTGCTTGTCCAGCTTGACAGGAGAGCTCACTGCAACACCAAGGGCCAAGGGAACTGGCCACACCATATCCACGTAACAGCTGAGAGAGGGATTATCCTTACTTGCCAGACCAGCATTTCTGGCCAGGTATATAGAAGGACGCCAACTTTCTCAGCCAGTTCCCTCCATCTTAATCACCTGCCTAGGGACTAATCCCACCTGCCATGAGTTGGGCCTTCCCCATCAACTACACAATTTCCTACAGGTTTGCTCTGGGCTTAAATACTAATTCTCTACAAGTGTGCTTAAAGCTTGACCCCCCTCAACCATCAAGTTGACACCTGTATCTAACTATGCCATCCAGTTTATATATTACTGAGGATGGAGCCCAGAATTTCATGCATACTAGACAGTATCCTACAAGCTAAGCTACAATCCAGTCTCCCTTTTAAAGTTCAAAGAGATGCAGATTAAGTGAAGTGTCATCCTAGAAAACCATTCAGTCTCTCAGGGATGGCAAACAGCTCTGGTGAACAGAACATTCAGTATCTAGAACATTTACTCACATTTTGACTTAGAAAAAATTGCCTATCAAGATGGGCATTCTTGAGTCTGATTCCCAAAACATGACCTTTTGGGGGGAGGGTCGTTATTTTGTGTGGGCATGTGCCACAGTGTGCATGTAGAGATCAAGGGCACCTCTCAGTGGGAGATGATTATCCCCTTCCATCTTGTTGGGAATAGCGTCTCTTGTTTCTGCCCCTGCAAGTGTACTCCAGGCTGACTGGCCCTCGAGCCTCTGTGCATTCTTCCCTTCTCGCTGCAGGAATGTTGGCGTGTGGGTGCCCATTGCATCCGCAGGGATTGACTTAAATTGTCAGGTGTGTGTAGCAGGCACTTTTACCTGAGGAGCATCTCCCCAGCTTCAAAGCACAATATTTGATACAGAAAGATAAGGGAAGGAAACTGCTAACCAGGGAGAGAGGGTGGCCACTACATGGTGCGTTTTCCGTGAGCCTAACCTGCATAGTCTTGCCGTCATTTCTCCAGGGCACCATAAACTTTAACTTTGAGACTGTTTAGTTTCACGGTTGAAATAAAAATTCCATGGTACATTATAGTTGTAGTTACTTAAAAAGTAGCTTCTCAGCGATGATGATGGGAATCGCCTATGATTCCAAGAACTCTGAGAATAATTTTGACTATGAAACATAGGGGTGGTGGCTTAAGCTACTCTAAGAGGAAGTGAGCTGAGGATGAGCCAGTGCAAGAGACGGTTTCAGAATCTTCATTCACAGTTGTTTGACTGAAGTCGGCATCACGCAGGATTGTTTTGAGACCAGATTAGAGCCAGAAAAAAAAAAACTTTTAAGATTTAATTACATAGATATTTTAGGAAAGATTTGCTCCTTACGGTTGATGTTATAAGTAGTAAAGAGAAACTAAAGATGACAGCATCGAGTTGTTAATGTATTTCTTGAATAAGTGAGAAATCTTGGGTCCTTCACCCTTTTCAGTGGCAGATTAAATATCTATGGATTACTGTACTGTGGGATGATTTATTGTGTGTTCAGATGACTTTGAATTTGCCTAAAATGAGTGTGTTAAAATGTAGAAACTTCACGACTTGTTAGTATATAACATGGTCCTATGCGTGTGCCCTAAATACGCACAGCTTTCTCTTGTCGTTCTCCAAAGCAATATAGTGTAACTGCTATATGCATTGCATTTATATTAAGAATTATAAGTAAGAGGACTCAGGCACACAGATGGATGTATGCATATTACTGTTTCATGGAAAAGGCGTCTGTGTGTGAGTACTGGTCAGAGAGTAACGCTGGGGCTCTTGAAACTAATCCTCCTTTCTGAGGATGGCTGTATTACTTTCGACACTGACCTATTCTGACCTATTTGTGAGCAAGGAATAATCAGTTAACTTTCTTTGTTCATTATTGTGTTTGAACAACAAGGAAATGTTAGTTTTAATGTTTGTGCTAGAACCAAGGTTGAACAGTCTGTGTGCCTTTAGCCAAAGAAGCGGCTAGTCTGGATGTATTAGGTCCCTGCCAGGTTTTCAAAATTAGTTTTGTTGTTTTTTTTTTTTAATTTAACTTTTTTTTTTTCTCTTGACCTCCAGTTTTAGCTCTTGTTCCTCCTTGTGCAAAGACCCTCATTGGCCAGACCTTAATGTCATACATACGCTATGACTTAAGTTTCCCCCATCCTATGACATGGTTCACCTGTGATTTAGAGTGGACACCATAGAAGAGACTCAAAGACATGTAAACCAGGTGCTCCACCTCTCCAAGGAATGGATTCTGGGTTACTATTGTTTTTTCAGCTTCAGGTTTTACTTTTCTCCAAAGAAAACTTGTTAATTGAAATCTATATAGTTCCGGGTCATGTACTTTGTGACGGAGATCCCTGTGTGGATGACTACTCGGTTTCTGCTTTCGTCCAAAGGAAGCTTAATTGAAATCAATGCAATTTTGGGTCATACACTGTGATGGAGATTCCTGTGTGAATGACAACTCAATGTTTGAGTCCTCACTGGTGTCAAGACACTGTGCTATGTTCTTTACAGTGTTTCTAATCCACACCTCTAAAGTTGCTTGCTTCTCAGAAGAGGAAGCAGAGTAATTTCCCAGGATGATGATTCCAGGAAATAAGCTGGACCACAAGTCAGATTTTCTGTATTTCCTAGATGGCTCACGGACGTGTGTAACTATCTCAGAAGAAGATTCTGTTTTATTTTGTTTGATCATAGGAAACACTGGAACGTGTCCTTCAAGGATCATGCAGGGCAGTCGCAGGGACGTGAGTAGGAGCCCTAGCAAACTAGAGGAAAAGTAGCTTGAAGGGGAAAGTCACAAGATCTTTAATTATGTTGTAACATGGGATGCTTTCAAATTGCTCCAAAGACTACACACACGCACATACCACCAGTTTTAGCTTATAAGAATGTGATGCTTAATAATTAATTGTTTTACAAATTGGTATTGGTAAGAGGTTTGGGGGAGTTTACATAGGAATTACAAGTAACTTAGGATAGTTTATGACACAGAAATTTCTTTTGTGAAACAGAATGGTTATGAATATAAATAGTGGAGCAGGAAGAGAGGAGAAGTAATTTGGCCTTGAGAGTTTACGCTCTGGACTCCCAGAGCTTCATCCTTGGCTATAAGCGATGCTCTTGCTGATGACTAATTCTGTTCCTGCCTAGAAATCCAGAAACTCTGGAGATGAGTTCCTTTGCAGCTCACTTCACACTACCTCATCTCTTTAGTTCCCCACCACACACTGTACCCTGACTCTTCTTCCCAAGGGTGGTTCATTGACCCTGCTGTCTGGACAGCAGTGTGTTCTGCACACAGTGAGGACTCTGCAGTTGTGGTTTTCCTGTGCCTCACCTAGCTCTTCGGGCACTTGACACCCAGGGATAGTACCACCAGCAGAACAGAACTCAAAAGGGGAAAAGGAGAAGCAGGCTTCTTATATTTGATAGGCCTGCTCAGTTCTGTTTGTAGTGAAGGCTTGTCTAGAGGAAACCCCACTGAAAACTCTCCCCTCCCAGGAAACAGCCTGGTGCACAGGCAGGTTCGGGGAAGTTTGTCAAAGAACTAACTTCCAGCCCTTTTGTAGCCGATCTGACTTGAAGGCATAGTGATGAGTTGCACATTTAAAATTGTGACTGCAGAATTTGATCACACTCGTTTTGCACGTGTGTCTTAAAGCCTCCAGCAAGCTGGCCTGACCTCTGTGTGTGGTTTTGATTCTCATTGCTGCTACACTACACCGGGTTTAGTAGAGTTCTGCAGTCAGAATTCCTTGCAAAAGACAGTACTAATTTGTTTCCTTTCTGTGTATGTGTACCGGGTTGAGTGTGCGCCCTATGTGCTTGGCACAGTGCATATGCAGGTAGAGGACATCACTTTTCCACCTTCCTAGAGACAGGGCTGGCCCACAAGTAGCAAGATTCTCCTGTCTCTGTCGCTGTTTCCCTTAGGCACCCAAGCTAGTGCTGCTGACATGGCTTTAGGGGATCTGAACTCAGGTTATCTGGCTCGTGTATAGCAAGTATTTCTTATCCACTGAGCCATTTCCCTAGCTCTGATTTAGCCAGCAAGTATCCATGCTGTTTTTGTTTCGTTTTGTTACAGCATGTAACCATAGAGTTGGCTAGCTGGTATGATACTTGCTTGAAGCAAGATGTTATCATTGTTTTTTTGGATTCATAGCATTTGAGCTTGATTTGCTGACACTGTTTCCTGATTCTGGGAAGGTTATGTGTCTTGAAATTGATAGATAAGAATCTTATGTCTCTATTCAGATGGCCAGAGGAGTGGGTAAATTCTGCTTTATTTCTAAAGTACAATTTTTCTGCCATCAGACACACAGGAGTATATAAGCATTCCCTTCCTTTAGGGACCTATGAATTAGATATAGAATACTTCACCTCAGATACTAATAAGAAAATTTATTCACTTAATAAACATTTACTGGTGTTCACCATGTGTTGGACACTGTTCTAGGTATATGAGAGATACATCCCCTCCTCGAAGCTGGAAAGACACCCCAGCTTCATGTAAAGCTCTTGCCACACAAACAAAAGAAACAGAACATGTATCCCAGGATCCCACATGAGCTGCTGAATGGTTGTGGCAGCCCACCTATAATTCCAGCCTCAGAAGGCAGAGCCTGGGAATCCTGGAACAAGCTGGCTGCCAGACTAGGCCCTGAAATATTTAAGCTGTAGGTTTGATTAGAGACCCTCACTCAGAGAGAATAAGGTGAAACGATGATTCTCAGTATCAACCTTGGAACTCCACATGTGTACACACACATACACATACGGTCACCTGAGGGATATCACATCCTAATAGAAAGGCATGTTATACAGTAGTGCATTGTCTTGAGAGAAGTGATCTCACATCACCAAGTTTCTTGGGTCAGAGAAGTAGTACATGGAGAAGGAACATGCCTAATCTCTTCTGTCCCAGTTTCTGCCATTTTCCTAGGACACAGGATTACAGAACATCAGAAGTGAAAGGTGTGTGGAAGTTCTAGTACAATTTCCTCATTTTATTGCTATCAGGACAAAATCCAGAAGCAAAAATATTCTGACAGAACTGGGAAAAACAAGTATCATACCAGCTAGCCAACTCTATGGTTTCTAAACAGTATACTATTTAGGATCCCTTTTAACTAAGTTCTTATTTAAAAGCCACTTTGCTATGTTTGTAAGTGGAAAAAAGTACTTTGGTACCTTTCATAAGGTTTAGCATAAGGTTTCTAATAGTAAATTCTTCAGAAAGTTTGAAAAAAAGAATATTCATACACAGATTTAACGGGAGGGGGGGGGAGAAGAGTTGACTTTTTGTTTCTCTCTCTTCCTGCCTACTCAGAGCCAGAAAACCAGCCTGAAATTGTGTGTACAGATTTGTTTCAACCTTGGGTTGGTTGCTGGGTAGTTAATACTCAGCAGTGCAAAGCATGATATTTTGCTAACTGAGACAGCCCGCTGCAAAGGTGGACAGCAGGCTATTGAGATACCTGATTGGTTTCGCCTTAATCCGAATGGACTAACTAACTGGAGGACGTGATGAAGAAGATGTTACTGGAGATTAGTTCTTAACTGTCCTTAAGATCAACCTATTGTAATTTACATTCTGGGGAGCTATTCTTTATAACTGGCTAGCTGAGTAAATGGATTATCTTTAAGCCTTACTATTTTTAGCCTTATTCTCTGAAATGAATGGTGAATCCTCACGTCACTTTCAAAAGGTTTGTGTGTTAGAAAGACATTTCAGGAGTTGTTCCTAGGAGATAGTTTTAGTACGAATGGTTTTAGTAGCCCGCTGGGTTCTAGCCCAGGTTTTGATGCTTCCTAGCTGATTCTCCTTGTCTAATACTTCTCGAGGTGGGGGTGAAATGCCTCGTGGAAATTGCAGGTGATAGTGTTGTGACGGGAGGTGGCCAGGCTGGCGCCAGATGGACAGCTGAGTTTGTGTCTTTCCACATCACTCTGTGCAGTGCTGCTGATCTGCTGCGCCAAGGCATTGGTGTTTCCCGGCAGTGGATGCTGGTAAAGAAGGTTCGGTGTTCTTCAGGTCATGCCTGGGACAGACGGATACAGGTGGCTCAACTGTAATTTACATGCCCCTAACATGACACCCTGGAGGACTTTAGTCTAAAGCAGGGCCATTTAGTTAGGTCAGAGTCCTTTCGTTAAGTTCAGTGATTGAATCTCTCTCTCTCTCTCTCTCTCTCTCTCTCTCTCTCCCCTCTCTCCCTCTCCTCCCCTCCTTTTCCCTCTCCTCCTCGTCTTCCTCTCCTCTCTTCTCCTCCCTCTCCTTCTTTTCCTTCTCTCTTCCCCACCTTTTCTTTCAAAGAAGTTGAAGAAACATCCTAAGCTCTTTTATGGATTCCTTGAGGTTTGTATGGACATGCTACAGTTAAGAGATTTCTGCTTTTTGTTGTGTGTAACCTCCTTACAGAGGCTTCATAATGGATATTTTAAATGAATCGTTTTAGTAGGGCAAGTTGTATAGATTTACAATTTATCTGTTCATCTATCGGAGTACCCTTTCTTCTTTAATATCTTAGCTATTGTTTTTGTAATTTTATAATTTAAAAAAAGTGAATCTAAAAGACCTGTAAATGACTTAGATTCTGTCCATCTGCGAGTCCATAGTGAATGGCCACAGGGAAGTTTGTTACACAAGAGGCTCAACAGAATCAGAAATGTTCTCAAGTGTAACTGAGTCAAGAGGCTGACCTCCCAGCCTCACGGGCTGAGCCTCCTCCCTCGGTACTCCGAGTCAGAGGGAAAGAAGGGGGTCTGTGTGTGGTGGTTCATTTTTTAGAGAACACATTCTGTGCCCTTGTAGATACCATTGTGAGTGTGAGTGCAGTTGACGTTTGGAGAGCAGCCCCAAGGTTTCCAGTGCTTGTGTTTCTTCCTGTTGTTGTCCTCCCCTTCCCCTCGCTCCAGAGAAGGTCAGGACGTACTTCAACAGCCCTGCTGTTTTTGAGGCATTTGGATAATGTTAAAGTGAAATAAAACTTTTTTTTCTCTTAACCTTGGCAATTTATTTGGAAGTTTGCCTCTGAAACAACATTTAATCAAATTTATTGAGTTACAATTTGAAAGCAACTTAACCAAATTATCACATTTAAGTTTTAATGTGTGTACAGTTATGTAACTAAGATTACAATTTCTATATAAAACATTGTAAATACTTCTATCTTCCTGGCTTTTTAAAAGTGCATTCTAACATTTATTTATTGGTGAGGAAGAGAGCTTGTGCCACAGGTAGAGGAGGTCAGAGGCAGCTTTCACCATGTGGATTCTGATCTTCAGGTTTGGGAGTAGGCCAGAGCCGTCTCAGAGGCCCCCTCCTTGCATTTTCTTGTCCCTTCCTCCTCCTTCCTGTCTCTTGGCAATTATAGAGCTGCCTTTTGCCTTTCTAAAGCTTCACATAAATAGAGTCACTCCTTGTGTGACTGTTGGTGGTAATGTCTTTCACTTAGTATGGTGCTTTGAGATTTCTCCATCCTTTTATCCATAGATCATTCTTTTTAATGTATGGATGTTTCCTTAGATAATTCTACCAAACTCTTTCCTTCCATCTGCCAGTGTGTGGACATTCAAATAGTTTTCTCTCTCTCTATCTCTCTCTTTCTCAATCTCTCTTTTTTTACTATTAATAATAAAGCTGCCATGAATACTCATGAGTATTTGTTCATTCTTTGGGATTACTTTCTAGCTCTAATATTGCTGAGCCATAGGTACAGTGTATATTTTGAGGTACTGCTGGACTGTCTTGCACAGTGGATTATGATGTTGTGTTTTGACAATGTAGGAAAATCTTAAGCGTGACACGCTGCTCACAATTGTGGTCGCTGCTGTTCCCAGCAGCGCCGTGCGTTGGAGGCATTTCACTGTCGGTTTAATTGACATTTGCTTGTGTGAAGAGTGTGTGAAGTATCTTCTCATAATCTTACCTGCAATTCTCCTTGGAGAATGCTTTTGCCTGTTTACTTTCCTATTTTTTTTTTTATCATCGTTTTTAACATATGAGGCAGGGTCTTGCTCTGTAGCCCCGGCTGGTGTTGCACTTGAGACCCTCTTGTCTTAGCTTCCAGGAGATGCTGGGATTTTATAAATCTTTTGCTTCTTTTTTTTTTAAAGGGTATTATGTTCACATTGTTTCAGTTATTAGGAATTCTCTATGTATTCTGAGCACATTGTTTTTGTCAAAAGTCAGTGTGTCTTTTCTGTCTTCATGTCAGCTTTGTAAATTGTTTTTTTTTTTTTTTTTGTCTTCATTTTTAGAGATAGAGTCTAATGCAGCTCAGGTTGTTCTCAAACTTGCTGTGGAGCCAAGAATCCTCCTGCCTCTGACTCCCAGTGTTTAGATTACAGGCTTGCTTCACCACATCCAGATTGTTTATTAACTTTTAAATTTTCAAGAAGGCTTCTTGAAAAACAGATTTTAAATTTGTTTAGGTTTAGTTCATTCTTATCATTGCTATTTAAGAAAGTTTGTCTAGCACGTGATCACAACTTTAACGTGCCTGTTTATTTCCTAAATAGTTTTAGCTCTTGAATATAAGTCTCTGATTTATTTGGAGCCAATTTTAGTATTTCAGATGGAATCTAGATTCTTTTATCAGTTGATCAGTTGGATACCTTAGTAGACTGTTAGACAGTAGACCTACTATTCTGATCTGTTCTTTTGGTCTGTATGTCTTTCCTTATCCAATGCTTACTCACCTGGTTGCTGTAGCTTTGTTGTAAGTCCATAGTAGCGAAAAGTCAGTTTTAGTAATTCTAATTGCTTTTTTTTTTAAATCCATTACTGTTCTAGATGTAGTCTTTAATTTTTCTCTACATTGTTAATGTTTTAGAGTACAGCTTTTATATGTTGTTCCAGTTATGTAGTCTGTGTGCTTGCTAATAAAGTCATCATCAAAACAGTTTAAAGAAACAAAATTTATTTTCTTTTATGATTGTCTAGTTACAGTTCTTAGACCAGCAGGAGAGCCCACACCAACACCATGATCAAGGATACCAGCCGTACCATATCTCCATAATGGCTGAGAGAGGAACGGTCCTTACTTGCCAGACCCACATATCTGGCTAAGTGTGCTGGAAGATGCCAACTTTCTCATCCAGCTCTCTGTATTTTATTCACCTGTCCAGGGCCCAATCCCACTCACCATGGGTTGGGTCTTTCCCATCAACTAGAGACAATGTCTTACATGTTCAATCTGGGCTTAACTAGTAATTCTCTATGAATGTACCTTGAGCGCAGACCCTGTACAAACAAGCTGGCACCTGTATCTAACTATGACTTAATGTCTTTTCTGAGATTTTTCCAAAGAACCATTTTTTAGCATTGTGATAAGTGATACTTGAAAATGATAGTTTCCAATAGTTTCTAGCATGTAGAAATAAGTGAATTGTTTTTTGTGTAATTGACCTTGTTATCCCCTGTGAACCTTCTGAGTTTGCTTATTAGTCCTAACACCCTCTTGGTAGCTTCCTTAGGACTTTAACTTAGATGTTTGTGTCTGTAGTTTTACATCTTATACATAATCTATTTTTCTTTCATGCATTATTTCATTGGCAAGAACAGCAGCAGCCAGCACTGAGCCCCTTTGGTCATCTCAGGGTCAGGCCAGCGATGTTAGATTCTGTTTCTGAGCTTGCCATCACCAGGCTGAGGAAGCTCCGGTGGCTTTGCCTTTGTGTCACGAATTGAATGTTGGTAGATGTTTTTTCTGCTGAAACAGTTTTCCTTTTGTCCTCTTTTAAGAAGATGAATTATACTTACTGATTTTTCTATGTTGAACCAGCTTTGCATGTAAAATAATTGCTTAACAGTTGGCTATGATGTTTTATGTTGTCAAATTCAACTTGCTAAAATTTTATTAGGAATCTATCATGTCTTTGGTTTTGCTATCAGGATGATAGTGGTCTTATAAAATGAATAAGACAGTGCTCTGTTTTGCTTTTTGATAAAATTGATTGTTTCTCTTTTTTTTTATTCTTGCGTGTGTGTATACACACATGTCATGGCACATATGTGGCATTCAGAGGACAATTTTCAGGAGTCAGTTCTCCACTTTGTAAGCCATAGGGTCAAACTTAAGTCATAAAGCTTCTGTAGCTTAATGCTGAGCCTTCTTGTGTGTGTGTGTGTGTGTGTGTGTGTGTGTGTGCGCGCGCGCGCGCGCGCAAGCCCATCTGTCCTTTCTAATAACTACACAAATATTACATAATTTTTATTATCTTGATGGTCACCGTAACTCTTAAATAAATGCTTTTCCTATTTTTTTCTCTTGATGCATTATTTTGGGTAGATGTCATTGTTGTGTCTTGTAGTCTGCTGATTTTGCATAATGTCTAATCTGCCCTTGACTCTAATCCTATTCCTATTCAGTTCAGATAATTTCTTCATTAAGTATACCACTGGATTATTGGTTTCATCTTCCATGTTTATTCTTCATTTTGCTCTTTCTGATGACATGGAATATATTTGTAATAACTTTATAGCTTTATTGACAATTAATTCAAATTATCATGTAATTTGCCTCTTTAAAATGAACATATTGATGGATTTTGATACACATAGATGTGTATTTCTTTCAGAGCACTTTCATTACCCCACAGGAAAGCCCCCAAACCTGTTAACTGTCATTAGCTGTCTGCTTTCCCTATTCCTCTGTATTGATGTGAGATGTTAGTCTACAGAGTTTCTTGGCATTTTCCTACCAATGTAATTATACATGTGTGATGTTTCCACTTTTGACTGTTCTATGAATACTATTATAAATACCGCCACCATAATCAGTTACTATAAGTTGTTGTGAGTTCATTGATTGGGGTGTTTTACCTCGAAGTGGTATTACTTCATGTGAGGACTCTGTTTACATTTTTGGAGAACCACTGAGATAGGTTGTCAGAGAAGCTGCACAGTTAAATTTCTTGCATCATGTACTGGTCACTCCATCTTTTGTTCCATCTCAATTGGTTTCTATGGAAGGTACTTCTAGTTATGTGTCCTGTTCTCCAGTTCCCTTGAATGCCTGGTAATTTTTGTTTGGATAACAGACATTGTGAATTTCACACCGCTGAGTGCTAGATTGTGTTGTATTCTTTTAAGCGCTAACTTATCTTTGTCATTCTAGGAATTATATTATTTGGAAACTAGTTTAGAAGTTTTGTTACAGCTGATCCAGAGTACACATTAATCTAGAGATGATTTAACCACCTTACCAGAACGATACTCTTCTGAGGTCTGCGTGTATTTAGGAATTGTTTCTTTTTGCCAGGGAAGCATAAATTATTCCTGACTTTGGGTAAGCTTGGGATTTCTTAGGCCCTCTTTCCTCTGGTACTTGGGTTCTGGTTCTAGGTGGTGTCACCTCCCTCAGCTCAAGCCGAGATGCAGATCTCCGTGCTGCTCCTTCCCATCTGCGTGTTCTCCACCTGCTCCAAATGCTGTGGCCTTTTTGACCTTGCTCCCTGTTCTCTGTGAACCCCACAAGCAGTCTACCTTCTTTATCCGGAGTGAGTTCAGGCAGGCAGAGGCCTTGCTTCCCTTGGCTTACTGTTCTTAAGAGTCAAATTCTGTAGCTTGTTATATGATGTTGAACATCACTGTGTTGACAGCACTTGTTTCATACATTTTGTCTGCTTTTTTATTGTTGCTCCAGCATAGGAAATGTGGTGTAAGTACCAAAATGTGCTGTATTAACTCTTTAAAGCTAAAAGGAAGAAGGTGAAAATGATGGTCGTGTGGCTGTGGGGTAAGGTTGGGGGTGGGGGTGGGGCTTTCTGCCTGTGCCCACAGCCACAAGCATTTGACTTTACTTTTTAATTTACATTTGTGAATTTGAAGATGACCCCCAAATTTTCAATATGCAGATCATTGTTTGAACAGCAGGGCCTACTATTCATTCAGTCATCCAAAGTAATATTTCCTAAGTGCCCCTGAATGCTTCATGTTCTGGTAGGCATTACTTCTTATTCCTGCTTTTTAGCAGTTGGAATATGCTGAGCAAATACAATACAAACTGATTCGCATTTCCAGTTTGAAAGGTTGGACTCTTAGATTTCTCTTTCCAGCTTTGGCATTCAGAAACTGACCAAATAATACACCGTATTCTTGGTTACAAAGTTGAACTCATTTTTTTGATGGCCATCTGTTTGTGTTCAACACTAACAGAACTTTCAGAGTTATGTTTGTCTTTTTCAATTACTAAAAATAGTGGTAAAGCCCCACTTTTGGCGATTGCTCCTATAAACTGTTGCAGTAGGAAGCTGATGCCCCTACAGGACCAGACCTACATAAGCATATGTTGTATTTCTGTATCTAAAGTCAATTAGAATGTGATTAATCATCCTGGAGAGTTTTAATTTGGCATGTCTTTGTCTGAAATCTCTCAAGCTTGGCTGCAAAACCTGGCAGATGAGTGGTGTGCACACGCCAAGCTCAGATGGGACACCACCTTCTCAGGCTTCACTTCCTAAACCTGCCTAGATTCCTACAGGACAGATTCACAGGATGGGGCCAGCTTGCGTGGAGTCCTATGGAGTCTCCTAGGGTGTTTATTGGTGCTGAGTAATTAATAACATTCGGTGCCTGAGCATCGTGTGTCCCCCAAACCTGTTAGATTGTCAGGTTCATAAAAATCCTTTGATTGTAACTTTTGGGTCAGAAAAGCAGTCCAGTTTCCGAATCCAGAAATTCAGAAATACACTGCGCCATTGACTGATTTCCCCAAAGAGGTCTTAATATGGTTTCATGCCGCCTTTTGATTTGTTTTTATATGCGGAATGTTTGCCTCAGCGTGTTTAATAGTACGTAATTTTTTCTCTTACGCTTTTCCTTAAACAGGAGGAGGGGAATTTCTTCAGTAGGAAAACATATGTTGGTGCCAGCCTCATTTTATTCCCTGTGGGAAGAGATTTCTCTTGAAAAATCTGAAGTTGCCTGTTTCTGTAGACAGGCCTCCCCTGTCCATCTTTCCCATCACATATCATTCAGGGCAGGGCCTAGACACAGCAAAGTCATGTGGAAGCATGTTTTTTTTCTTGTGGAGTTTGGGATCATTTATGATATGAAGCCATATTTCCAAGTCTGAGGATGAGAACACCAAGTTGCTATTTATCTTGGAAAGAATTAATAATTTGTTTATAGTAATAATAATTTTCTTTCTCTCAGTCAATAGCAGCTGCTACTGGACTCTTATTATTAAAAAGACTCCAAGTTGTAGTTTTTAATCTGGTGCAGGAGAGTAAAGAAAAAAAAGTTACCATCGTAGATGCTTTTACTTGCTAGTATAGTTTTATTTGGTATGATGTGTTTGTATCTTTTTTGTGTGGTATGTATTTCTGACCATCGTTTTTCTATGCCTGTGGTTTTCTAACTGTGTCTATGTTGTAGTCGTTTCTTTGCTGTGTAAATGAATGATATAGCTAAATATATTAAAATACTTGTTAAAGTCATATCCATATCCTCACAAAGAGAATTTTGAGGGTGGCCAATTTTTAATTGTTCACATTGGATAATTTTGTTTGGATGGAGAATCTGTGTTCTTGTGAAATAGGATTGGAAAAAATAGAGTGTATAATTGGGCACATCCTGTGCTGCTTAGTGAATCACCAGCCAGTGTAATCTCCACTAGTGCTTTGGAAACTGGGCTTGTGTGTCCTTGCTCTGCCTGAAAAACTAGGAGTTGCCCATGAGGAGCAGCAGTTCGTCGGGGTGGTAGTCATCGGGGTGGCGCAGGCTCTCCTTGTTCATGGGAGTGAGCAGCTGTCTTGCTGGCTGCCTGCTCCTCTGAGTCACAAAGGCGCCAGATGTCATCACAGCCAACCAGGGACTTCCTTGGTCTTCCTAAGACATGACAAGAAGGTACAGTTCAGAATACAGTTCAGCATAGCAGCCTCCAGAAGAAGCTTGTTAATGTACCATCCAGACTGTTCCTGGGCTACTGTAACAGACATTCTTGAAGTAAATCTTTCATCCCATTGGTCAGGGTTTTTTTTTTTTGCCTGTTCAGTTCTACTTTGGGAGAAATAGTTGAGCAGAATGAATATACCTTACTTAAAAAGTGTAAGTAGGGATTCACATTGTTCTGACCTTGTAAAGTGTGAAATATGGGGTTTTTTTTGCACATTCAAATGCACAGTTGTGTCTGTGTCTGTGTATATAAGAGGTTATTTAAAGAGTGTGTACTTGTTCTGTTGACTCACAAAGTCTAGCATCTGCTAAAGGCACCAAGATCCTTGGAGGCAAGGGATTGGCAGCCACAGCAGTGTTCCTATACCTAAGGGGAACACGGGAAAGGGTTCAGGGAAAGGCCACTGGGTCCTTGTACCTCATCGGAGAGGAGGGCCCAGAGGAAAATCAGACATGCACAAGAAAGGACTCTCTGGGAATTGGGGTGGGAGGCACTGGGGGATGGGGAGGGAGAGGGGTGGAGAGGGGGAGCAGGGAGTACGGGGGGAGGAGGAGGGAGGGAGGGAACTGGTGTACCTAATAAGTTTGTATGAGCTGAAATAATAATAAAAATGTATTAATAAAAAAAAAGTGTGTACTTGTTGAGACCCAAAGGTGATATCAGAAATCATCCTGAATTGCTCTACTTCCTTATTGCTTTGCTGTGGGGTTTCCCAGGCTCTGCCTTCCAGAGCCAAATTGTAGGTCACCACTGGCATTTTACATGAGATCTGGTGATCGAAACTGAGATCCTTTTGTCAGTGAGGCCAGGGCTTTAACCCCTGAGCTATCTTCCCAGCCCCCGGAAGACTTTCTGAAGATGTGTTTGGGGACATTTTTCCAATATTGAGGTATATAGCATTTCCTACACTCTGAGAAGCATCTGTGACCCCAAGAGACGATGGCCTACTCCCTGGACAGATGTCTTGCTATAAAGGAAGCTAAAGCTTTAAACACAAAAGCAAGGAAGATAGATAATTCTGGGAGAAAAAGGAGTGTGCACTGTTCTGCCTGCAGCATCTCATTTGCTTCAACACCTATATCCTGCAAAGAAAACACATTAGTGTTTCCAGAGGCTGGTTACACACTTCTGTGGCACAGAGCTAATTTCTGAAGAACTTTTGGCCATGGAAACACTTTTTTTCCTTCCCCTCCCCTCCCCTCCCCTCCCCTTCCCTTTCCTCTCCTCCCCTTGTCTCTCCTCCTCTATTGCTAGTTCGTCTTTGGCTTTCTTTTGAGGCTCCAACCATTTACCCGCCTTACTGCTTGGCCCTTTGAACTGTGGCAGTTGGGGTCTCCCGTGCACCAGTGGTCACTGACATGAGTTTGGAATTAAGGAAATCTATATTTAAGTCTTGGCTGTGCCACTTATCAGCCGTTTGACCCTGGACAAGTAAGTCTCTTTGAACCCTTATTTTTTTTTTTTAATAGGGATGGGGCTAATACTACTCCCTGTATTATAGGCTTGATAGAAGGATTAAAAGAGGATCATAGCTATAAAGTGCATAGCATAGAGCTTGGCAAATTATATGCTTCCCATAAACTTCAGCTGCTACTATTAGGTGATGATAAAGATGTGATGAGTGTGTAATTAACCTTTTCTCTTCCAACTTGATTGTCAGCACTTTGAGGCCAAGAATGTCTTAACCCTTGTGTATCATTCATATTGCCTCGAATAATGTAATTGGTAGGCATTTTTTAGATGTGTTGAGATCTCTGGAAAGCTTCTAGCAGAATCAGCCCACACTTTGAGCCCCCAGAAGGCTCTGCAAAATTGGGCAACACCTGTTCCACATTCTGTGTGAGGCACCAGGCTCCTTGGGTGGCTTCAGTGTTGGTGGCAGTGGCGGCGGCAATGACATTCTGACTTCTTTCATTTCTCAGGTGTAGTTTGACCCTTTTACTGCAGGTGTTTGGTGGGCTTGGCCTTTCTGAGGTCCTGTTAGCTTCTCAGGGTGGCAAGTCTCTGGTCAAGTTCAGACAGGCCTTGAATTGCGGTCTGCTCTCCTATAAATGGGGCAGAGACATTGTCAAGTCTGAGTAGAATCAACCAATTGTCTTCTGTACTCGTTTCCTTCTGACCCCCCACCACAGTTCTGCCCCAAACACCAAGTCTGTCAACTTTGTTGTATGTTCTAATCAGATATCTCTTTTTGGAGCATTAATTCACTGAACCAAAGACATCTGGTTTGTAGAACTTCAGGTTCTCTGTGTCTTAAGAATATGGAAAATTTACAAAGAGAATATGCAGAGTTAGTATCAAAACCCGGTGACCCTCAGCATGGAGGAAGGGGCAAGCTATAGTTTTGTTCCCAGGGGATGTTTGGACAGTTCAGGGTGAGGAGGGGAGGTGCTATGAGAGCCTAGTAGGTAGAGCCCAGGTAGGATACCTAACATCAGAATTACCTGGCTCATACTGCCTTAAGTGCTAAGTCTGAGAAACAGGGACACTGGCTATTGCATAAAGGCATGGAAGATGAAGAGGCAGACTGAGGCTCTCCTCAAAGCAGCCCCAGTGCTCCCAGGCAGACAGTGCCTGGGGTACAGTAGAAAGAGGTGTCCAGAGTTTGGCTGCTGGCCTTATGCAGTCCTGTTCGTGTGACAGTAGTGGAGCACCCAGTGTGATTCTTCCTTGGAAACCTTGAAGAGTGGTCATGTATCACTCCCCACCCCCTTTGTTTTCTTTTGGAGGAAGAGCAGGAGAGTAAGGGAGGTGAAATGTTCTGTCTTGAGAGTCTGCTTTGTACCTTAGTAAAGTGGGAGAGAAAGAGGAGACAGAACAGGTCCAGAGTAGTTTCCCATCTACTTCCTCCACACACTCTTCATGCAATGGTCAAATCAAAGGTTCTGTGTTCCTAGAGAATCATTTCGTGTATTTGCTTGACTTGTATTTTACTTCACAGTTTTGGGGGCATTTTTTTTTTCTCTTAGCATCTTCACCTCTTTCCACTGTGCTGTTTCCCTATTCCCCAGCCTCCCTCAGTTTCCATTCCTTCCTCACCCTAGAGGATCTTCTCTGCTCCCATTTCTGGGAGAATTTCACACATACAGTTTTCTCCATCCCATGTAGAGCCGAGTGTCCTATTTGCTTCCTCCGAGCAAGGGTGGCGTCAGCAGCTGAGCACAGATTGAGTGATTCCTGATGCCTATGCGCCAGGCATCCTCTGTGCTGTCTCTTGTTCAGACATTAATTACACACTTGCTTCTTCTGGGATTGTGCCTGCGAGAGCCTTGAGCTGGTGGCACTTACTCCCTTCTTGGTGACACGGAAGCAGCAGGAGGGAGGAAGTGCAGAAGGCAGTGTGAGCTGGCCGGGAACTGGTGCGTCCACTGTCCTCGTGCATCTCCTCTCACCCATGCCTCAGGACTGCAGTGTGCTCAGAAGCCTGCCCGAATCTGCCAGTGGTTTTCTAGACTCTGAGATTGGGGAGCGTTCTGGTGGAGCTCCCTGGACTAGCTCTTAGGAAGTGACAGGCGACATGGAAAGATCTAGATGTCTTCAGAGCTGGCCTCCTTTCATGGATTCTGGGTCACTGGAGGCCGCAGGTAGGAGTTATAGGATGTTTTGTGAGTGAGTAAAAGACACTTGGACAGGTAGGTTTTAGAGACACACCTGCACATGTGAACTTTCTTGGTTTGTCGCCTCCTCCATCTGCCCCTCAATATTGTCTCAGGCGCAGGACTGACAGGTACATTAGCTTAACCGTCAGTGACCACTGACTCAGGCCTTCAGCACCCCCACCCCCATCCCTTCTGGTGGGCCTTGTGAAACTTCTGCCCTTGGTCAGCCATTTCTCATTGCAGAAATCACACAGCCTGTTTTCAGGGCGACCAAAGAATAGACAACCAACAAACCTCTGGTTTTTGTGATAAATGAAGTTGACATTGTTGTAACAAGTTGTAATAAAGTATATGGCTATTTGTGTGTGTGTGTGTGTGTGTGTGTGTGTGTGTGTGTGTGTGTGTGTGTTCCATAAAGGAGTAAATTAATTCAGTGTTAAAGGGAGAAGGGAGATTAAGCTGGACTTTACAAAAGAATCTTCTGCTTTTCCTGATGCTGTTGATTCTCAAAGTTTTTTTCATGAATAACTGACAGAAGGGTTTCCTCCTGTCTATACTGCAAGTGCTTGTGGGTTCCTTTGCAGCCTGCATTTAGAAGTGGCTAAGAAGATCATACCCTCATTGGAAACAGGTGAAGTTGTTGGACTGTTGCAGTAATTGCTGCTACCAAGACTTTAGCTGGTGGATTATGTTCATAGTGTGATAAGACAATCATAAAATCATGCTGGCTTCCTAAACAATGGAGTTTTGAAGTTGGTTGATATTTAGGAAATGTTCTAGGAGAAAGTGATTTCATATACTTGGTGAGTAAAGCTAAATTTGTGCACCCAGGTCAGATTGTCCCCTAGGCTTTCCAAGGATGCATGTTGAGTCTGAGCCAAAGTCTCTGATGAAACTTGGAGTCTGCTTGTTCTGATGTTTCTTAGGATAGGATAATGGTCCAAAAAATTCTTGGTTTACATTAGAAAGAAACTATTTGATGCAAATCCATACAGGTCCAAATTAGGATTATATGCCAAAATAACAGAGACAAGATAAAAGCCATGGATCCAAAGATTACTTGTACTTGTACAGAGGTATACCTCTGTAAATATTTTTGGAAATAGCAAATAAAATGGGTATTGTGTCTTTACAAAATCAACCAAAATATAAAGACAGTATTGCATTTGATGCAGCTTAAACTTTTTGAGGTTGCCTGGCATTTTTAAAGACTCATGTTAATTGTATTGAGTGTGCACTTTGTGTATGGTTTAAGAACATTTTATACATTGTAATTTAAGCAGTACCATTAATTAAGCTGTATAATAAACTAGAATATACTTTTATGATTTTGTCTCACTAATTATTTAGTTTCTTTGAAAAGTTCAGCTACGTACATCCCAATGTTTTGTTTTGTAGTTTGCTTTGCTTTCATGATTGAGGTAATAATTGTAGTAGGTCAGTAGGCTGTTGGTTTTCAGCCTTTTGTATAGGCACAATAATTAACATCACTCTTCAACTTTGAAAACTAAGGCCAATCTGTCACTGTTTGCAGACCACATTTACAGGCGTATCCATGTATCTAGTGAGACACTTGCCTTTACTGTATGGATCATGTGTATTAACCAATGCATTTTACCTTTTAAAAGATTAGATGATTTTAAAAATTTTTTTACTGATGAATTATTTTTCTTCAGTGAAAGAAATCCTTGGGTAAGATCCCATGTTAAGTAATGTTCCAAGTTCTACTTGCGCTAGTTCTCTGGCAAGACCTCCGTCCCCTGTGAGATGGCTTTGGTGTCCTGGAAGGGTGCTGCTACTTGGGGTCCGGATGCAGGGGCTGAGCATCATGCTGCCATCTGTCACTGTGAGCATTGGATGACAGGTGTGCCAGGACTCATTAGCGTCATCTTCAAGGAGTATTCCTGTGTTCTGGCGCGCCTGTGGCACCGCGCAGCACCAGCACAGTGCTCCGCACCAGCACAGTGCTGCGACTGCTGTTGCCCTCTTATAAGTGCTCTGGTGCTTTGTCTCAGGACCATTTCTAAATTCAACCAGCGTGTTGCCTAAGCTTGGTTATCTACTTTTCCTTTCAGTTCATCTTGAAGTCTGATGAGAGAGAAATGGGGGTTGAGGGAGGAAGTTGCTTGAAACACTGAGCGGAAGCAGTTTGAGGCTCCGGCAGTGTAACTCTGAGGCATCTATCTAGAAAAGGTCAGGTTATGTTCAGTGCATTCTTCTCAAATGACTAACATCTTAATGTTTTGGCATTGAGAAGTAAGCCAAGTGAACTGTTTGAAAAATTCCCTTGTGTTTCAACCTGGTACTGCTTTTAAATTCATTCAAGTGCAGACTCATCTGTGCCCTATGGGAGCCTGTCTCCATTTTAGTTGTGTTAGAGGATGCTGGCTTCCCACACTGTCAGAGCTCCACCATGGCATCAGCCACAATACCTGTGGTACTTTACTAGTTAGAGGCCACTGATTGTGGGATTTCTGTTATACCTAAGGCAGGCAGGCCCATTATTTCAATCCTTGTTCCTAGGTTAATGATTTGTGCCTGTGTATCAGAGGGAAACAGGCAGGCCATTGCTTTTTTGAAATAAAGATCAAATACATAGCCAAAGAGGGAAAGATACAATCAACTTATGAGCAACAATGATACAGGCACTCTGCCTTCTCATGTTTTGTGTTGTTTTTAGAAACCGTTTATCTCTTAGCTTTTTTCCCCTGTATAAGAACAAACTGCACTACAAAGATTATTTTGTTTTCCATTAATCTAGAATGTTATATTCTCCATCTGGCCATCCCAGCGCTATAGGTGATTTGCATACCCACTGTAAACTCAGGATACTTCACGGTCAACAAGACACTTAAAAAACAGGTCATTTCCCAAGGTCATCTCCCAAGGTTTCCTGTAAGAGGGTTCATGTGAATGAATCCTTGAATTATCCTGCCTTTCTTTAGTGAGAAAAGTGTGGATGAGCTCCCTGAAGGCTGGAGTGTATGTCTCTATACCACTCTGGATTTCCAGATGCTAAAAGAATCTGGATTAATGTGCTAGAACTCCAGGAGAAGTATACCATTGAGAGGTTTGAGAACCAGTTTCTAAGAAGACAGACTGGAGTCCAAGAGAAGACTTGGGTGTTAGCTGCCAAGGCCTTGTTCCTGATCCCAGGGGGCAGGAGTGGTTGTAGAGGCTCTTGCATGTTGACATTCTGACATGATAACTTCTTCAGTCACTTCTGAGCTCAGCATGAGGGAGACCCTCTAGTCCCATGGTTACTGGACAGGTTCTGGTGTAAGGCATATCTGTCCAGGTGTGAGGGTCTGCTCTCCAGTGGTTGGAAACAGAGAACAGAGGAGTCTGATCTTCTGTTGGCCCGAGTTCAGTCTGTACCAGTCTGCCGTCACATCTTCCCAAGTGGGCATGCACAAGTTGGTCAGGGAAAGGAGAAAGAAGCTCTTGGCAGTAGGACCATCTGTGTCACCAACCTTTTGGGTTCACAGTAAGTACTCCTGACCGTGGGGAGTTTGAAAAATGGACCCTGCCCTCAAGAGACTTGAAGGTTCATTAGAAGAATAATGCCTTCAAAATAGCAAAATAACCAACCCCCAGGTGGTAAATTTGCAGGGAAGCTCAGGGATTAAGAGCACAGGTGTAGGTGCCCATGTGCCCTGGTTTCAGTCCTATCAGATATAGGGCCTTCAGTAAGAGGCTTAAGGACCCTCTTAAGAGTACTACCTATTTCAGTGCTCCTGTGACGATGAAATGGGTCAATTTCTGCATCTTCAAAGAGCTTAGAAACAGAGTTGGGTGCAGAGTCAAGTGCTACCTTGGCGTTACTATTTTGGAGGTAAAGTCACCAAACCTCAATGTTCTGTTCAGAATAAGAACTTAATGGAATTATGAAGGTTTTCTGAAGTAAATCTATGTGCTACCTTTGGCGTTACTATTTTGGAGGTAAAGTCACCAAACCTCAATGTTCTGTTCAGAATAAGAACTTAATGGAATTATGAAGGTTTTCTGAAGTAAATCTATGTAGCAAAGAGCCTGACATAGGCCAAGTAGTCAGTTGGTAGTGACCATTATCATTCTTACTATTTGGTACTTGCCTATTGGTTTTTTTGTTTGGGTCCTCCTCCACAGAGATGGAAAGATATAATGGTCTCTAGTTATGACAAAATAGACATTGGTTAACAGGCTGCTCCTTTGCCAAGAAAAGTGACAAATTTGTCTCCTCAAACTACTCTGTCCTGCAAAACCCTATGTGTTGTCTGTGGCTATGCACATCAAAGTATTAACTGTGATGATATGAGCTCAGGGATTTTCTAATGGCTGTTTTACAATGACAAAAATCCTTACAGAAAAGGGCAAGGATACTTGGTAGTTACATGAAAGGCATGTCACTAGAGTTGTGAGGGAAGGGACAGAGAAAAGTGTCTTGCCATGGAGTTTGCTCAGTGCTCGCTACTCTTTCAAGTCCATTTGCTGCATCCAGGACATGAGGCAGAGCTGGCAGGAAGGAACAGGCTCCATCGCTGTTCTCAGCAGGCCAGTAGTGTTGACAGAGCTTAAATCACATACAGCCAGGTGCACTTAGGAAGAAGGTGTGAACAGTTTTCTCTGTCCAGGATAGTGAAGGCAGGATGCCTCCTTCCCTGCTGGGTACTGACAACCACATGGGGTGGGAAAAATCTTGAGTGCTGGTGGTCTTACGATTTCTGGGTGATTTCAAACTTCTGTACCCAGGACGAAGGCACAGAAGGACCTTTTTGCCTAAGTAAGTAGTGGTTAAGAGCCTGGGCTTTGGAATTTGACCAACCTATATTACAGTGTGAACTTGCTTACTAAATGAGGACCCTTAAGTTAGTTCTGTTATTTGCTTTCTGCCTCCATTCTAACTGGTACCATGAGTTAAGGACGAAGTTTAAGTTATGCATAGTTTCTAGCAAAAGTTAGCAAGCATTGTCTACTGGAGGTGGTGGTCACTAGCACCTATGGGAGGGGAAGATAGAGGAAGAAAGAAGTAGTCATCATTCTCAAGGCTGAGAGATAAAAGCTGTCCCTTGGATTGTAAGGGATCCTTCCAGATTTCCTGGTTCAGTTCCTACCATCTCCTGTGGGTCTAAGGTCTAATCTCCAGTTAGGTAGTCAGGGTGCCAATGTATAGAAGGTGTGTCTTTGTTAAAATCCCAAGTCAAAGGACAATAATACAAGCAAACAGTCTGCTTTCCCCCCATAAGGAATTAGGAAGAGGTAGAAGCTTTTTAGCTAGGCAATACTTTGCTTCACAGCAAAACCTGTCTTTTAGCATAGCAGTATTGTTTTGTGATCTAAAAGCAAAACAAAATAATAACAACAGCAAAAATCTTTTTTTTTTCCAGCAGGAGGCATTAAATAAGTGAGACATCTACCTTTTAATGTGGTTTGTTCGGCCTTTTTTTTTTTTTAATTAATAAAACAGCATTTGTCCTTAAAAAAAGGTTTTAAAAAATCAATAAAATACTTTATTTATTCATTATAATATGTGCGTGTGTGTGTCAGAGGGCACATGTGTCCCTGTGGAGGCAAAGGATGACTTCAGGAATCATCCTGAATTGCTTCTACCTCCTTTTTGCTTCACTCTGGGATTTCCCAGGCTCCACCCACCAAAAATACAGGCCACCGCCATTTCTGCTTGGCATTTTTAAGTGAGACCTAGAATCCAAACTCAAGACCTGCTTGAGAGGCAGTCTTAACCCCTGAGTCATCTCTCCAGCTCTCCTTAAAGTATTTTGGATAGGAATGTAGATAATGTACAAGTGCGAAAGATGCTTCTCATCCATAAGTCTCTGTGGTCTTGATGGTAAACCTGTGAGGAAAAGATGAGAAATATAGACTAGGAAATTGAGATATATTTGTGTTGCAGCTCACCTGAATGATTGCTGATAAATGACCATCAAATGGCTTAAGGGAACAAGAAAGGGATTTATTCTCTTACGATTTACTGGTTACAGTTCATAGTTCAGCTTGACGGGACAGCATACACTAATACCAGGGCCAAGGGAACTAGCCACACCATCTCTACATAATGGCTGAGAGAGGGATGATCCTTACTTGCCAGACCAGCATGTCTGGCCAAATGTACACAAAGATGCCCACTCTCTCAACCAGCTCTCGATTTTTTATTCCAGGGCCTAATCCAACCCACCATAGGCTGGACCTTCCCCATCAACTAGACAATCTCCTGCAGGTTTGCTCTGGGCCTAACTCAATCAATAATTCTCTACAAATGTCCCCAGAGCTCAAACCCTCAACTGTCAAATTGACACCTGTGCCCAACTATGACAATTTGCTTAGTTGTACAATTCTTTATTTCCACTGCTGAAGTATCAAAGTTCTCCCCTTCCTCCCTTCCCAGATCCTTTGGGAACCTCTTTGGTTTTTCTAGGACACTTTTGAAAATCTTAATTAAAAAAAAAATGACAAGTTTTATTGTATATCATTTTAAGTCTAGTTAGCCCTTCCTTAGAAGAAGTTATTTCTCCTGGTTTGTCCCTAGATAGAAAATAGCTGCAGAGAAGAAGGCTTTTAAGATGGACATGAAGAAGGGAAGGAGGGTAGGTAAAGAAGGTTTGGGGGATATAACTGAGACAGTTACAGAATAAATATTTAGAAAGATACAAAGAGGAGGCTGTAAGGAAGAGAGGGAAAAGAAGGAAGTGCAAGTAAAAGAAAGAGAAAAAGAAAAGCATTTCAAGGACAGAGGAGTTCCTGGGGAGGAGTGGCCTAAGGTCCGGTTCAGGCAGAAAGGTTATGAGGGGGCAGGGTGATGGGGAAAGAGCCTGAGGACCTAAGTGTGTAGTACAGGTAGGGGACAAAGTGTGTAGTACAGGTAGGGGACAAATACAGCCTCAAAGATGTTTTTGTGATTCACTTTGAAGTGAATTTGAATGTTTGTGTGTACAAGGTAACATTGATAACATGATTGACCGAGGAGGTCGTGTGTGTGTGTGTGTGTGTGTGTGTGTGTGTGTGTGTGTGTGTGTGTGTGTGATCGTGTGATGTTTGTTAGGTCTGTAAATTCTACTTGTTCACCTCTTTCTCCAACTCAGGTGTAAGATTTGGCAACTTTCTCTAATGCCTTGAAGTTACTTTAAATATGTTGAGATGGGGTGTGGCGAGTGGTAAAGCACTTGCCTGGTATGCACAAGACCCTGGGCTCAAGATCTACTGCGTAAGCAGAAAAAAATTGAGAGAGAATGTGCACTCGCACGTGCACACACAGAGTAAAAAGCTTCTGTAAGCCTGCTACCCTTGCTTTTCTCTCTTTCCTTGTCACTGAAAGTCATTCTTAAGAGGTCATACAAAAAATTTTTGTTAACAGGAGAAAAAAAACCTTGGGTTTTAGGATCCTTTATTACTGTCATTGGCTATAGTGTTTTCCTTGTTCTAAACATACACAAATGCCCAGACCTGTTGATGGATCATAACATCCTGCTATTTGGACCCTCAAGTTTGTGATTCTCCTGCCTCTGCCTCCCAAGTGCTAGAATTGCATGGGTCTGTCCATCACCACTGTGTTTACTTTAGGCATTTTAATAGCAGTCTTTCTAAAATTATAAATTATGCTGATTTCTTAAACCTGGATCCCATTTCATTGTGAGTCATCAATATTTTCCAAAGCATCTGGTTTTCAGGAGATGGAGGAGTTAGGGTTGTGGCTGTGAGTATGTGTTTTGTGTGCTGAGAGTATGGTGGCATGGCACCGTGCCTGCACCATGGGGTTTTGTCAGTTCTGAGTGACATTCTGACCTGTACCGTACACCCGTGTGGCCGGGTTGTGGAAAATTGCTCTTGTAAGGCCCTGTCTTGCATGCATTCTTGCTCTAGCCTACAAATGTGTAGCCTCTCCATCCATATGCAGTTCAGTTGGAGGTTTTAGTTTTTGTCAGTGAGGTGTTGCACAGAGGTGCTCCACAGAGGAAGAAGGTAGGGAAAGGGCGTGTGGTGATTTGCATGAAGACAAAATAATGTGGTCCAGATTTTTCTACATTCTGAGTGATTATTTTAGTCTTCTGACAGAAACTTTTACCCCCGACAGAGGGATGCTTTTTGATGTGGTTTTCTTCCACTTTAAGTTAGCACTTCTCTTTAAGCACCTATGAGAGGAATTCAGGCAATCATGCCGCCCATGTGAGGGCCAAATGACCCTAACTCTTGCACCACATCTTTCAGAGTTGCCTGAAGGGGCCTGGGTGCTCCCCTCCTGCCAAGGGTTTGCTGAAGAAACAGCAGAGGGTTCTTGAAGGGTGTCCGACGCTTCCTACGCTGTGTTGTGTACAGTGGTTTGTCCATGTGAACAGTGCGGTGCAGGCCATCAGCAAGGAAAACTTGTCCAGCAGGTTGGCTCTGAAATGAATGCAGGATTGTTTCTTGGTGATTTTCAAAGATGTGCACCCTCCCAGCACTAGCAGGGCCGGGGCCAGGGCTCTGAGGTGTGCCTGTGCACCCCTGTTGTTTCCCTTTCCCCAGAGCTCAGGAATGAGAAGTTATAAACTACTGAACTCTTGGTGTGAGCATGTGGTTAGAGAGGTTTGAATGTATGCACTTACTTTCTACATAAATATTTTTAACTCTACTTAAATATTTTTAACTCTACTTTTAAGGTTCCTTAATTTAGAAACTGTGAAGTATTCAGTCATGTGCAGAAATATGGTATATTTAACAGCTATCAGCATTTCTCCCCACTTAACTTCACTATCTGCCCCCTTTTGCTGCTTTCCACTTATTAGAAGATTAAAGCAAATGTTTAGCCTGTTCTTTACCTCTGTGTCCTGCACCTCAGAAAGTCCAGGGTGTGTCGTGTTCCTGCATAACCACAGGCCATTGCCATAATAGGATCATCTGTAGCTGCCGTGTTTTGTTGTTGTCTAATTTGGGGTTTTGTTAGAATCACCATTAAACGAGTACCACCCGTGACTGTTAACTAGCTTTTTTTCAAGAACACATTCACATGCCCTCCACCTCTTCTTACCACATCACTGACTTGTTTCAGAAACTGGGTCAGTTGTCCTCCAGGACGACCCACATTCGGATGGATCTGTTTTCTTGTGGTATCGTGATCGTGTTCCTCTGTCACCTGAATTTCCTGAAACTGGACATTAGCTCTAGAGGCTTAATTACATTCACATTCAGCCTTCTCAGTCGGGAGCATTGTGCACCTTCTTTTGTATCACAGTAGGGAAAAAAATGCTAGTGAGCGCTGAGTGTTTTATAAACACAATGCTAGATGAGTGAAGTATAGTCTTTGCTGCCTTAAGTTTCTGTTTGGAAGTAGGCTGGGCAGAACAGTTTGACAGAGGATCCGTGTAGTGTGGTGGGGACGGTGGCTCAGTGTGATGGGCCCAGGAAGCATCTCAAACAGTAGGTTCAGCTTTGAACAGCTAGTTTTGCTGTAATAAATCAGTTCTGTCTTGAGTCTTTTCTCCTCTCCTCTAGTCACCATGCATTGCATTACTCAAGGAAATGTAACATGGCTGCAGGCGCCTTGTAGTGTTAGGTTGGGGTGGGCTGCAGGGTCCAGGGAACTTCCTTATTTCTAGTCAGTGAGGAGCATGGTTGGTACCAGGCTTGAATTGACCAACCTTTGTGAACTGGCTGTTGGCTCTTGGTTCTTCTGATGGAGCCTTGTGAGCACACAATACAGAGAAATTTCAGGGTCCCAGGGGACAGGACACCTATTTTTTTTTCCTTTGGATGGGTGTCACGGAGAGGCTTATGTTCTACCAAGAATGAAATGGAGCTCTTAAATGGCCCAGAGGGCTGGGGAGATGGCTCAGAGGTTAAAACCCTTGCCACACAAAAGAACCAAAGTTCAGACCAGATCCCATATAAAATGCCAAATTGGTGTAGTGGTCCAATCATAATTCCAAATTTCAGCTGGAAGATGATCTCTCAAGCAAGAAATTCATAAGCAAGACATTTCTTCCCTGTATTAAAATATACGTTCTCATTTAAGGAGTGTCTTGTTTGCTGTTTTTATATTTCAGCTTTTAGTGCAAGACTGTGTATTCAGCGCTTAACAAATACTGACTGAATAAACAAAATGAGAGGTTGGGGCAGTAGTATTTATTCTTGTTTAGAAATTGCAAATAAACAAAATAATCACACTGAATAATCCTCAGCCTGTCTTGCATAAGAAACTTTGACTCATGTGAGAGGAGAGAGAGTGAGAGAGAGAGAGAGAGAGAGAGAGAGAGAGTGTGTGTGTGTGTGTGTGTGTGTGTGTGAGAGAGAGAGAGAGAGAGATTGGCAAATAGGAAGAATTTGTCTTACGTGCTTATTAAAATAGATTGTATGTTTGTTGCAAACAATAATATTTAAAATATACATAGCCTAAAAGCTGTTAAGTAAAATTTTAGATTTTGTTTTAAAAGAAAAAAAATGTCATTTCTTCTTTAAAAGCCAATTTCTGTTATAAATGATCAAAAAACTGCCAAGGAACCAAAGTGCATTTACTGTCTGAAGGTCAGCTACTTAGATCATTATGGTTCTGCTCCTTTTTGTGAGTGCAGCACAATGCGCTCTTTGATACAGCAATACCACATTCTCAGGGTGAAGGACCATCACGTGTTTTCAGGCATTAAGAGCGTGATCCTTTCTCTATTTCCAGATTTAAGTGGCTGTTGAGGGTATAAAGTCGAACAGGGAAGCTGGACTAATGAATGCCTTTTGTCTGCACCTTGTACTATTTTTTATTTTTCTTACAGAGTAGCCTTTCAGTTGCGACCTCTTAAAAGAAAAATGTTGAATGTTAGATTTAAGAACCAGCTGCTGAGACTAGACTGCAGTGAGTCTTTAGTCTGACTTAGTCACTCAGATTTTTGTTGATTGGGAAGTTTTAATGATTCTCAATGTCCAGAAAGCTTATGACTGGAGTGGGTCCTATTGCTGTGTGGAGCCAGTGTACCCTAGGTCAGTACATGGCTCTGTTTATTGGCTTTTTGACCTTAGAAAATTGCTTCATTCCTGTCACCATAGTCTCCTCATCTGTAAAAATGAGTTAATAGGACAATGCAAGACATGGAAATGAAACCACCTACATCAATTGGTTAATACAAGCAATTGCATATGTAAGTTTATTCAGAAATGCAGTTCAGGTATTAAGGATGTGAAGGGGATTCTCTCTGGGGAATGAGAGGATATTGTCCCAGCCAATTCAGGACTTTGGGATGAGACTGAGCTGGAGGTAAAGAAGGTGATGTCATCCCTGTTCAGAAGGGATGCTGCTGAAATCTGCAGTAGGAAAGGGGCAGCTTGTGCTGGCTGATAGTGTCAGGCTGTTTGTCGCCATAGGCCATCCAGAATCCTTGTCCTCTGGTGGGCATCATCGCTGTTAGATGGCCCCAGCTGGGGCTTTGATCTACACGGCGACAGACCAAGAGGAAAGATAACACCAGAAGTGTCCTTTCTCCCTGGAGGTACCTCCAGCCCAAGCAGAGGTTCAGGCCCTGCTTCCCACAGCCATGGGGGTTAGGGGATAAGAAGGGAACCTGAACTGGGTCCTGTTAGTTCACATCCAATGTGTGGTCTCTCCCCATCTGCTCTGAGAAAGGAAACAGGAATGCCATTAGCTGCCACACTCACTGTTCAGCATTAGCTTTTTGACTTCTGGAACAAGTTTTTGTCTCTCTAGGTATATAAACTGTGATCTTATAATGAAGTCAGATGCATGTTACATTGGTCACAAGTGCATTGTGCTAAAAAGAGAACCCTAGATTAGACCATTTGGTTTCTTACACAGTCTACTCAGGAAGCATTCCCCTCAGAATGACCCTGCTTCAATGCCCCGTGCAGCGAGTGACCTGAGCTGCACTCTGCTTCTGACAGGTGTGGATATGCTCTCTGGTTGAGCTTTAAAAAACTCCTTTACTTCCACATAAATAAGCAAACAAAAATACTCCAGCCACTATCAGACATCTCTTTTTAAACCTAATGTGAAAGTTTAATGTGGGCTTAATCTTCCCAAAAAAGTACATATCAATTTTAAGAGGACACAATTTGAATGGTTAATAAAATTGTAGGTTTTACTTTCTCTGAATATTTGAAGACCATACAGTGTGTTTCAAAATTAGCTCCTCACTCAAGTACAGAAATTTAACTGTTTGGTCTCTGTGTGAGTTACTTGGAGACTAGCTCAGAATAGCAGGACACCCCATATAAGATGTAAGACACCACGTCTGCATCCCGGGTGCAGGGATCTGCATGGGCTGAAGCCAGTCTTGCTGTAGGAGTGGGCTCCTGGAGGAATTCGAAGGGCTGGATGGGTGCTGTTCTCTCAGGGACACAGGAAGGTAGGGGTGACATGACACTGTGTAACAAGTGACATAGTAAGCCTGGAAACAATCAGGAAAAAGAATTTCTAAGGTGCCACATTTAGGATGGCAGCTCATGTAGGTTGAATTGAAATGAGAATCCCTGCCTCAGCAAGCCACATGCTTCCTCAGGTAGGCCCAGCAGCATTGAGTTTGGATCATGGGCGATAAACAAATGAGTCATTAATAGCAAATGTCAGCATTTCATATGTTTAAAAAAATGTATTGTTTTCAATTGTGCAAACTTTTTATCATCCGTTATGTAACATATTTAGGACATTTAATCCATTTGGGTTTTGATCTTTCAGTTTCATAGGAACAATTAGTGTAGACTTAATCATATAGCTTATTACAACAAAGCCCTCTGGGCATCTTTTGGCTACTTTGGTTTTGCCATTCTGTGCTGTTTCTTTCTACAAGATTGATGAGTTTCATTCAGTTATAAGTTTATTCAACAAATATGTGTTGGACATTACTGTAGATATGAACTCCCGTTATTCCTAACTTAGAAGCTCAGTATTTCAATGTAAAGAGATTGCGTCATCCATAGTAAGATCTGTCAAACCAGGCTTCCAGAGACAGACGTGTAATCCTAACTACTCCAGAGACTGACAGAGAAGAATCACAAATTCTTTTTATTTATTTATTTATTTATTTATTTACTTTTTTACTTGTTTATTCATTCAATTGTGCTTGTATGCATGTGTGCATGTGTGTATGTATGGGTGTGTAGAATCACGGACGAATTCGGGAACCACCATGGACCACCTCTACCTCCTCCTTGTTTACTCTGCCCGGGGATTCACAGGTTCTGCCCTACCAGGACCAGAAACGCAGGCCGCTCCTGCTTCTGCCTGGTGTCTATACGTGGGGTCTACGATCCGAACTCAGGACCTTCTGCCTGCAAGGCAGAGGCTTAACCTCTGAGCCATCTCTCCAGCCCCAAGAATCACAAATTCAAGGCTAGCTTGGGCTACAGAGTGAATTCAAGGAGACCTTATCTGAAAATAAAAAAATAAAAAAAGACTGAGGATATAACTCAGTTGAGTGCTTGCCAAAGCATGTGCAAAGTCCTGAGTTCAATTCCCAGTACTGGAGGAGAACAAACAGTCTATGTGACAGATAGCCTGATTTGGAAGAGCATTCTGAACACTTAGGTTCTACATGGAACTTGCAATATAAATCCTTAATAATTCAGATTTCAGGAGGAGCAGCATCTAACTAAACAATGAAGTTCATTCAATTCATTGAAGGTTTTAGAATATACTTAAGAAGATAGAACTACTCATATATTAATTTGGGGGAAATCAGGCCAACATTAAGGACATTTTTGTTCATGTAAACAGAGGTTATAGAAAATAAGCAGCAATATGTATTGTATTGTGGGTGAATTGTGTGGTGTTTGTTCTGTCTTCCTGTTCTTGCCAGGTTTTCAGTGTAAGCATCTATTACTTTGGTAATCAAGGAAAAGTTCAAAACTGCAAACAGAAGCATTCAGCAGCCCTCACTCCATTCAAGACTTGTAAAAAAAAAAAAAATCTTGAAAAGTTAGAATAATTTTTGCATGGCAAGAAATAACAGTGTGATCTTGCATCATTTTAGGTGCTAGTTTGAGGTAGGAATGCTTAATCCCAGTTTAGCATGGTCCAGTTTCTGGCTATATAAAACCTAATTAGTAATTCCAACAAGTGAATTCATTATTCCTAACTAATGCAAGCATTTGTTACCGTTAAAACTTGTTTCTAGTCTTTGCATACAGTTTGAACTCATTTGTAAGAAACCAGAACAGTGTGTGTATTTTGCATTATCTAATAAATACACCTAAGAGCTTCTGTGTGTTCTTTAATTCCAACTTTTTTTTCTTTCTCCAATTTTTCATAAAATCTACATAGAAGTTTACCATAAGAGGGACTGTACTACACACCACTCTTTGTGAAGTGTTATTCTCAGAGGTAACTTCTCGTTCTTGTGATTCTGTTGTGTAAACAATAAGTTCTCTGATCAGCTTGGCTTTTTTGAATTTAATGTAAATTCACCTGACCTGAGGCAACATGGACCACAAACAGGTTCTGGGAATGGGAAGGATGAGGGGTCCAGGTGAGTCTTGTAGCTTACTGACATATTTGTTTTAGACCTTGTGGTTATCTCACAAACTAGTGCCTACCCTCTTGGGTACCTAGCAATTCTCCCTAGGTGAATGTGAAGGCAGAGAGGTCACTGGATTTTGAAAACAAGAAGAGCAGGACAAGAGGAGTGAGCACTGTTGTGCTTTGGATCTGTTGGCTTGTGCTCTGGTTCTGGAACGGCAGGACCCCTAAACGAGGGCTCGAGTCTTTGCTCTGCTCTCTCCTAGCTGGCCTGTAGGAGGAAAGGGCTGGCAGCAAGGACAGTTGTGCTCTCTACTTCTTCCCTCTGCCCGCTCTGGGGCAGTTGCTTCCCTTCAATAACTATGGAATCATCCCGCACTGAACTGCAGACAGAGGTCTGAAGGCCTGACTCATTTCATACAGATTTAGGGGAGTTACTGTGAAGAATGCATCAGTAAAAGATGTACAATACAAAGATGCCAGTTACTGAGTAACCTTTCTTCTGAATGAATTAGACATGTCTTTGTCTAGGGCTGGCCCCCTCAAACATTTAATACCTATTGCATATCCAATTAAGAATATTTAAGGCTTCTTCCTACCACATCTTCCTTACATTGAGAGGCAGCATGAATATGCATTCAGGACATTGTTCTAGCCGCTGGTCTTTGAAGTTTCTAATATCTCTCTGTAGACAGTGGCTTCTCAGTGCCTCGAAGATTTTATTCTTGTGCAGTGTTCACTATTTAGAGTATTGGAACAATTTATGGCAGATTTCTTATTTACCTATTACCTGATTTTTGAAAATTCTTTTTTGGAAAGTGTAACTGACCACAGTTTAGTTTCATAGAAATGTAGAAAATTTTTTTAAAATGTTGTTACTGACTGCCATCCCGGATGCCAAGATATGAGACTGTTAGTTTTCTTATTGAATGGCAGAATGGCTTTTTGGATTTGATGTTCCAGACCACCTTTCTTTCTGTCATTTCGTTTTGCTTGTGGGTCAGAAGGACAGAAGCCATCATTCAAGTTAATATTTTGCACAGATGTTTGATGGCCAATGCTTGATGTTATTTTCTGTTAGTTTCATGAAAGTATTGCCAAGACAGTGACCCAGAGATAATTTTCATGATTGCTAGAGATAGTCATAAAGGTAAGATGAGTTTATTTTTATGTCTCAAAAGTACTTTTCCCCTTGGAATCCACATTAACTCAAAACAAGAATAAATGTGAGCTTGGTCTGATACTCTGGAAATCTCTCTTTTGGGGCTTTCATAAGAATTCATAAAATTTGGGGCCCAACAAGATTGCAGTGTGCCCTGCTGCCTTACACTGGAGTGTTCAGTGCTTATACAACTGTTCCTTGAAAAACACTTTCAGTGTGTTTGGCATGTACAGCGAGGCAGGTAAGAAGTTGGCACATAAAGAACTTTTCTGCCAAGTGATTCTATTGTGTTTTCCTAATGTGAGCAAAAATCTCTAATCACTGTTATAAATACTTGGACTTTTGTAATTATATGTTTTTGTTATAAATTCAATATATTTGTTAAGAAGAATTATACACAGGCATGCCACATGCAGAAGTGTGCGTCAGTATAGTTACTACCTAATATTAGCTAGGTAGTAATAATACTCCAGTTGGCTTGTTTAGTGGGTGTGCAGGTATGTGCAGATGCATATGGAGTGTTAATATTGTGTGTCTTACTCAATTACTCTTTACTTTGATGAAACAGAGTCTCTGGCTGAACCCAGAGTGTGCTGATTTGGTTACATTAGCTGGACAATGAGCCCCAGGAGTCTGTCTGTCTTTGTGTTGGGATTCTAGGCATGTGTTTCAGCAGACTTATAAATGCTTGCTGGGCATCCAAGTCCTCAAGCTTGGACTGCAAGCTGTTTATGGACTGAGCGTCTCCCCAGCTCCCAGAGATGATTCAACAATCACCATACTACCTCATACAGGAGATTAGTAAGTAGAAGACAGACAAGCTACAGGATTTCTTAAGTAAGATAATATCTAAGTCTTAAACCTTCTTTTTTTTTTAAACCTTTAGATGTTTACATATTGATGACCTCACTATTGCTTAAACTGACGTTTTAAAAATAATGGCTTTTGCGAAGTTCTATTCTTAGTTACCCTAAACTGAAACACTAAAAATTGATGGCTTGCAACTCGGTGCTAGTAATGCCTTCTATCTGCAGCCTTTGCTTCCCATCCCAGGTCGGGTTCCTGAAGGCTGTCATAGCTCTCATGCCTTGCAGTGACGCTGCTGGAGTAGCGTGGGCTGACCCTAGTTTGCTCCTGGATGTCAGCATTCCTTTACACACACAATCTGCAAATAGCATCATGGTAAATTAAAGTAATTTTCTGATTGTTGTAAGGAGTAACTAAAGAAATCTTCTTGTGTTTGATTGCCAAAATACCATACAGCATTAGCAGATAGACCTGCTGGCCCATTTTATGGCATTCTAATTGATAATTATTTCTCTAAGAGCACAGAATTTGGTCATGTGGCAACAATCCAGTGTTGTTCCAGAGGCATTGGACATGTAGATGCATGTGATCATGTAGTAAATACACTCTTTCTGCCAAGTGGAAGTGGGTTATCCAGGAGGAAAGGGGAGGGGATAGAAAATACCCATTTTCTCTGTGCCAGAACACGTCTGGCTTAAATCACAGTAGTTAAACCGTGGGGTATAAAATCATGTTTTTCTGCGTCACAGCAGTCCTGGTTCATAGTCAACACACTAGAAAATTAGGTCTATTTAGAAACTCAAGAGGATATACAATGTGTATTTCGTGTGTTTACTGCTGGTTTACGAGAACTGCCTTGTCCATTTTCTTTTAATAGATTCAAAGCTGCTAAATGGCGATCAGAAGAATGAACAGAAATTATGTAGGAGGTCTAATGTGGAAAGAGGAGGGAATTCTGGGTTTCCACATTTGTGACACATCACAGGGACACAGCCACTGTGGCCGAAGCAGAAACTAGGGTTAAGTGGAGGGCAACCCATGAGCAAGTTCAGAGCTAAGTAGAAATTCCACCCCTGAGAATGGCCCAGTGCTCCATAATGGAGACCTTGGCTCTGCAGAAGTCTGACAGATGTTGCAGTGAGGTTTGCTCTGATATGGGACTTCCCAGTGTTCAGGGATATGATCTGTCCTTGTATATGGTAGAAAAGGAAGGTAAGAAAAAGAAGTTAAACTCTACTGGTTAGTCTATTCTTCACAAGCAAACTACAACATTGAGCAACTGAAAAAGATGGCAGCTGATGCAAATTAGTTGCAGCAAAATGATGGCACCTGAGCGTTCTTCTCCCTTTCATTAGAGTTTTTGTCATGAAAGCCTGAAGGATCCTCAGCAGAACTAGGCCTAAATATCCACAGTGCTGGAGCTGTGTGCATCTGCCTTGAGCGTAGTCCCCTGGTCTTCTGCATCTGATCATCTTGACTTCATCTCATTTGTGAAAGGACAGAGAAGAAAGCTGGCTAGGACAGTACCACCCAGTGCCAGATTTGCAGTTAAGACCATGTGAGCAGGTCATTAGTTGAAGCAGTGGACTGTAAGAACTGCAAGGATCTAGGGTAGATCATTCCAGCTACAGAACCAGTCAGAAGCACAGGAAGGCAATCATCTGTGGATCTGCAGCAGTATAAACAAGGGTCCCTTCCCCTCCCCCCCCTTCTTCTGTGATAGGGTCTTACTACAGAGTGCTGGTGAGAGCAAATAGGCTACCTATCTGGCAGGTTGTCCAGAAACTCTGAGGTAGAGATCCTACATTTTCAGTGATAGGCAATAAGCAACTTTTCCCCTTGCTGTAGAAGGAGACAGAGGTATTTCCTTTCTTTCGTGGCTGTTTACTATGCAAATGCAGATATCTTTGAAAGATAGTCCAGAATAAGGACTGTAATTTCTCTTCAGGATTTGTAGAAACACAAGACACCTAGGGGAAATTGCTTTCCAGTATAGATGTGTTACTTTCTTAAGCTCAGTGCCCTCACTTTTCTTTCTGTCACAAATTACCATCAGGGCTAGGCCATCTTTCTTATTTGAGAGGACTGCTAAAGTCATTGCTGTTTGAAAGAACCTGATGGACTTGTTTCTAAAGAAACAGCTAATAATACGAGCTAATGCTGTTTCATATGGTACCTCAGAGCTGGAAGTGTATTACTTAACTATACCTTTAAACCTGAATGGCTCTCTAATATCTACTTCTATGTCATTTCTTCCCTTGTCTTGATGTACAGGGATTAATCTTACCATTACCATGACATATGTGCAATGACGTGTCAAGCCTTAGGAAAAGACCTAGCATTTGGTCACCATATAGATTCAATATATTTCTTACAAGAAAATGAGTATCCCAAGGGGAAAGAGCTAGGAAAATTAAGAGATAAACCTGTCAAGACAAATTCTATCGAGGAGGTTTTTATATAGACCTGTGTCTTCATGGATGGTCTAGTATTACTGACAGCCACATGTATGGGGACCATTGAGCCCTAGTAAACGCAATCTGCTGGCCGAGGAGTCCCCACCCTCCTCATAGTCTGACCTCTTTCTCTTAGACTCTTACTTCCCTTCCAACACAAACAGGGTCAGAAAGAACAGTCTCCATCTCCTGAATCCCTTTAGTCTTTGAAGCACCTGGTTACTGGAATTTTCCATTCCTGCTACAGTGTGTTGAGCTTTTCTAGATTTCTCGTATGACTCTCCTGACCGGTAAACATTATTTTTCCTGTCTTTGGGCAATAGATAATTACACCACTGCTGCTGATGATAACTAGTGTCTCGGCTTTGAGTGCTTCGTGAATCTTACCTCCCAGCGTGCACACACGCGCAGACGAGAGCCTGTATATGTGAATACTGAAGTATGGAATTCCTCTTTGGGCCCCATTCCCTCATCCTTCACGAGGGCCCAGGGAACAGCCTAACAACTTGCACATTTGGTACCTCCTAGATTAGCGTTGGTGTGTGGGTATCTGAGAGACCCAATGGAAACTTTTCCAGGAAAATGGAGCAAGTGTGTAGCCCCTTCATCAGTGGAAGCACCCTTTCCTCATGTGATCATTTTATGTGGTTCTTGGAGCTGCTTGGTGTTCATCTGTCTGTGTAACTGGTACCCAGAAGTGCCCCTGAATCATTGGTTGATTTGCTTCTGCACATAACAATATCATCATGTTGCTCCTCGGACATTTTTGCATCCTGTGGTTTTGAACAAAAAAAAAGTGTAGTAAAGTTAGTATAGCAAAGCAGTACATGTGCAGATGAAGTTATAGAGAGGAAGGGAGTGTGCAGAGGCTGGATCTCAAGGGGGTGTGGAGGGGACAGAGGCTCTATTGTCCTAGTCCACTGTGGAATTGTCCATCTTGTACTCTATCCCTGTGAAGAAAAGTCACCAATTATTTTGCTTGCAATTGCCAGCATGAGATCTTTTTGATAAGTGGCATCAGCTTCTTCCTTGATACATGGTGACTATTAGAATAATTAACATTGCAACCTAGTCTGTTTTTAAATGCATGCACATGAGTCTGTTATGAGTACTAGTCCAAACTTTTTTCTTCTTTAGTTCAGAAAGGTATTTCCCCCCCCCCAAAAAAAAAATCTCTGCAGGGTGTGGGGTATGTGTAACTGTTTGATTGTGCCCACACATTGGCATATATTTCAGAGCTTCCAAAAAGATATTGGTTGCTTTTGAAATAATAACAAAAAAAACAAGAACAGTTTTTCTGAGTCACAGAATCTACGAGCTGGAAATGGTTGTGTTGTATGATGCTAAAGCTGGTAATGTCATGGGAAGGGAGTGATTATAGAGTAGAAAAGCAGCTTCCCTGGACTTCAGATCAGATGTCAGACGCGCCCTTGCAGCGTTCTGCATCTGTGCCTCTGCTGTGCGCAGGCTGTTGGAGACTTCTGTGGATGCAGGTTTTGACGCCACACATTTGCAACCCTAAAGCAGAGATTTTGATTGAGGTTAAATAGAAGCATCCTGATGGGAGGCAAAAGTCATATTTTAAGATGCACATAGTTTTAAAGCAAGCTAATCTTTTCCAGCTCAATAATAGACTCAAACATATTTTAGATAGTCTAGAGTGGTGTCCCTTGCTAAGTCCCATCTAACAAGGTTCAGGGTACTGACCAACATTGGCCTGATGTCTCAGGCTTCAGTCGGGCGCTCTGTCTCCCTGAGCATAGGTCACCAGACAAGGCCTAGATACAGTAGTTCATGTTTTGTTGCTGCCTGAAAGTAGCGACCCCAAAACAGGTTAAGACATGTCAGTAGTGCCTCTTGGTGAGAATATCTGAAGTACAAAGTTAGCAGCTCTGGAAAGTTAACTTTGACAAATGAGCAAACTTAGTCCCAATGAGGCTAATTCCACGGCTTGTCGTTTTCCCTTTTCACCCCCCTTCCTAATCAAAAGAACACACACAGAGACCATTTAATTCAGTCTCAGATTTTATAGTCTTTGTCAGGTCTTTTGGTCTCCTGTGGATAAAGTGCCTCCCTCCTCAGCCATTTGAATGACTTCAGAGGAAAACATAGGGCTCCATGGTGAGAACTTTGGAGTTAGCTTCTGGCTGGAATTCTAGTAACAACACCTGCTGGACAGTTTGCTTAACCTCTCTGCACCTCAGGTTGTAATGAAAAGTGAGGTCAGATTTGCCCAGCACGGGTCCTGGCCATGACAGGCAACAGGTGCATTGATTCCCTTTCTTTCTCAGGTGCTTGCTTGGAGCAGACTTAGAACCAAGGTGTGTTATCTGAAATTATGAGTGCCCTCTGAGGACTGTGAGCTGCCTCATTCCTGAAGAATGAAGGTCCCATAATTATCACAAGACAGGCTGATAGTCAACTTTTGTCCTGGTGGAGCTTAGATACCTGTCTCAGGGCCTTGCTGCATTGAGTAGTCTTCTGCACGCTGTTATTTCATCATATTCGGATCCCTGATCACAGAGCCTTAAGCCTACATGTTGTCATCTCCTAATACCTAGGTGGGGCTTGCCAACCTGAAAGCAACTATACGTTGCTTCAGACTTAATAGTTAAAGCTTATTGCTTCTTTACTTGTGTGAGGAGCCTTGTGGATTGTCACATCTTATTTTAAAATACAGTTCAGATCTGTTTTGTAGCTCCTACCCTCTTCCCATTAATTCAACAATTGAATTAATTTTTTGAGGATTAAAGCAGATTTTATTAGAGGAGAGAAAGAGCAGAACTCATTGACATCGATTCTGAGAGGGGTAAGAGAGCATCTGATGCTCCAAATGTGGCAATTCTTGTGTCCAGGGATTGAAGTGGAAGAGCAGTGCAAGAGGAATAGGCAGATGTTATCAGAGGGGAGAAAGAAGGGAACTCACAGATATTGAGTCCACAAGGGATATGAATAACAATTCACAAACATAGGAGTCAGTGAGCCAGAAAAGAACTCACAGTCATGGTCTCTGTGAGGGGCAAGGGAGCCTAAATGAATCAGGTTCCATACCAGAGTTATATATGTTATAAAACATAGTATCTGTTTTGAAGAGCTTTGTGTTAGAGAAATACGGCTTCTGTTCCTCGAATTATAAAACAAGCCGAAGATGGATGGATGTGTGGATGGGTAAGTGGATAAGTGGGTGGGAGGGTGGGTGGGTGGATGGATTGATGGATGGATTGATGGATGGATTGAGGGCAGACATTGTCTATCTTTTGAATATCTTGTGTGTCATGTCTTCCATCTACACACTGGAATTCTAGATACTCGAGGCTGTGTTTCTGGATGACATTACTCTTGCACTTCAAGGGGGGGAGGTCTGAGTTACCCCCTGTCGTGTTGCTCATTCCTAGCTGATTGAATTCAGGTGTGGCCTTGTACTTCTATGGTCTTCATCGTCTTTCACCATAAAATAAAGACTTCTGGTTCAAAGCACACAATTTTCCAAGTATCACTTTTTCTGAGCTTCCTGTTCTGGTCACCTATATCATGAGTGATTTTAAATTTTTGGGTGTGTTCTCAAGCTCTGGGTATGTATTTCCCATCTGTTCTCATTTCTACATGTAGCATGTTTTCAAACTGGAAAAGGGTGCATGCAGCCTTATTTTTCTTAAATCTTAAGTAACAATTAGGCTGATCAAACTATATTTGTAGTAAGTTTCAAGAATGTTTTGTAATTCTTTGGCTTTTAACATTTTGATGCATTGATTTTTTTTTTTTTATGTAACTAAATTTCCATGGTCTTAAAAGGCAAATTGTACCATGTTTATGCTTAATTATCCTCTGTGGTGGGGGAAGGGACAGTTTCAGTAACCCCAGGGGAGAAACTTTAGGAAGAGCTGAGTTGGCCAAATACTGCCGCTTTCTGCTTTGTTCTGGGGGCCATCACCCCATAGGCTGGTGTCTGTAGCTGATTCCTAAGTCTGTGGGCAGAAGGAATGGGAAGTAGGCCTGGGGGGAAGGGAGGGTCCTGCAGGGAGTGGGTGTGGGCAGAGGTCGCAAAGCTGCCAGGGTTCTGTGTGTGCCGGAAGTGCAGGTTTGGCTCGGAAGAATGGAATGTTCCCTCTTGCCCTCCAAGAGCAGAAACAGCTGTGGAATAGCTTGAAAAGAAGATTGCTAAGTGAAAAAACTTTTTTAAAAAATGTGAAAATATTAAGTCCACAGTAGAAAACCCAACAAAACAGTGCACAGTAGAGTAGTGGCCATCTTTTCCTCACTAGTTAGTAGGATTTGCTCCATCCTGGAGTTTTTAACAGCTGGGGACAGACTAAGTGGCCAATCTAGTCCTCTTACATGGGAAAGACGAGGGGTGTCTGGGTAAAAAGTGGGTTCATTTTTCTAGTCCTCAGATGGCCGTTATTTTATTCCTCCTAATGAGAGACCCAGTCTGTCACTGCTTTCTGCATGAAAACTTAAACATGGGTTTCCGAAGGACATCTCTGTGGGCAGAGTTATTGTCAGCAAGTTTAACGGGAAGTCTTGTTTCTAGCTGGAAATACAATCCTTCAGCCAAGTTCCCAACAGTATTTATTTCAGAACATTTTTTAAAGTCTCTTAATGGTTTAAACTTTTAAGACTTTTTGGACAAGAGTAAGAGTGGAAACAGACTGGAACTTCTCTAGCGTCAGAACTGCTTGTGCAACCTTTTAAATGAAGGTTTATTTACATTTTTTTCTCGGATCAGACAGGCGTATTTCTTGGCCATTATAAGCAATATTGCATATGAAATAATCTTTCTGATTTCAGGTCTTATACTTCAGGCTTATGCTATAATACTCTGTTTGCTTTTAAGCATTTTGTTCTGAAGGAGATAAAACGCAGTGGGAGAGGGGAGGCAAATAAAAACTAGACTGCATCAGCATCTGGGAAAATGAAGACATCAGTGGCTCCCCTCTCACTCCCCCAGTGCTTCACTCCCTGTTATTGCTACTGCATGCTGAGTGAAGAAGCACTCACACCCCCAAAAGGGGAAGCTGTCCGAGCAGTGTGGGGTCAGGGATTCTTTCCTGTACCTAATCATTTTTAAGAAAGCAGATCTGGACCTCAGTTATCAAGCCACTAAGTCTCCATTTTCCTCTGCATGATGATGCCAGCTTTGGCCTCTGCCACCGTTTCTGACTCTTGAACTTGAAGGATGTCACTGTAGTGTTTCACCAAACCTGGGACACTAGCAGTAAGCAAGATGGGATGGGATCTCGGTTAGTAGAATGTTAGAGGGGACATTTTACTGATTCTCAATCCTGATTGCACATGAGGATAATCTGAGGGGCTTTGAGAGCCTATACCCAGGCTCCCCAAACAATGATTGAATTAGAGCTCTGGAACTGGGGTGCGGGTTATTAAAGTCTCCCCAAAGGATCCTAATAGACGGCCAGAGTAAAGTACTGCTGCTGAGTAGGAATCAAAGGTCTTGTCCATAAACTGCCTTTGAGAGCGCTGGCACTGCAGCCGCTGTAACCTAGGACCCCTTGTTGGCCACTCACTGCAGCACACTGACTGCAGGGTCTCCCTGTACTCACCATTTCCACTGGACTGTCACTGGGGGTTCAGGAGATGCAGGCGCTGGAATCCACACATGGAACAGGTTCATTCAGGGTTGTCAGTCCCCATAAGCCAAGCAGTGAGGCCTCCTGAGCACAAGACCAGTGAGCCCTGCAGAGGCCTGATCCAGGCCGTGCCTGCCTCGTGCCCCTCCTGTGCACCAGTAGATACGTGCAGTCTCAGGGTGGGAACTGGTGGGCTCCAAAGTTGACAGCCTTAACTCATTTCATTGTTCTCGGCCCAGAGAAAAAGAAATAGGAGGGGATTGATTGTCTCTCTATCTTAAAAGTGGATGCTTTTAAGAGTTAAATTACACAACTCTTTTTTTATTTTTAAAGTGAGTAGATTCCTTGTTGGTTGCTGAGTAAGATGAATTGATACCACATGTTACTTCCAGACAGAACCTTCTCTGTGCTCCAGGGAAGCACATGCAACTGGTGTCTGGGTTATTGGATGGTTTCCACAAGGTAAACAGTCTTGGAAGGGGCAAAAACAGACTTAGAGTAGCAACAATTAAGAAATTTCCAGTTACTTTGAACTGGCATGGCACCTTTAAACATTTGCAATCCTTTCCTGGAAGGAACCATCTTCTCACCTTTTGGCTTAACATACGTGGTGTTCAGAAAATGGTTAAGGTTTGGGACATCGGGACTTCTGTGTGGAATGTGATGGTTGCTGGGAGCTGTTCTTGGCACTCAACCGAGCAGTGTGCACATCTACAAGGATCCCGCAGGTGGAGAGAGCACATGGAGTTGGGTTTTTCCAAAGAAGCAGCTGCGAGTCAGATTGCAGACAAGTGGCAGAGCCTCAGCAGACAGGCGGGCTGAGCTCGGGGCCCTGTCTTCAGCATCTTCAGCATCGTGCTGTCTGCTTCCACTGGTCACTTTTCCTTGTATGTTGCCTTCTCCCATCCCCAACCCCAAGCAAGCGCAGAGCACTGTGTCGCTCCTAATGTTTTTTAGGCCATTCATCTTCACGATCAGTTGAGATAATGTGGCAGCCATGGACACGTTATCCTCAGCTTACCTGTATTTTTTAATGGATTTTGCAATAGAACACTGTCCACTATAGCAAGAAAATAATCACTAAATTCCAACCAGTACAGTCATCTTTATATGCGTTCATTGTAGATGGACCAGGCAAAGACATTTCTAGATATTGACTCCCCCCCCCAGGACATGAGCATGCCCATGAAATGTGAATTTCTACACACTGCCACCTCCATACACCTGCACCAGCCTCCTTGAGGGTGTGCTGCTATCTTCAGCCATAATCATGAAGAACCAAGGCTATAAACTCTAGTACTAGTCTACCACATCTGGGGTTTGCTCCAGTGAAGGCTGCTTCAGTGTTCTTGCACTGAGCCAACTGTAGTCCCCTTTCCTTTCTTTTTTTATTACTATTTTTTCACTTAGTTATACAAGCTCAATGGGTAGGTATCCTCCTCCCCCTCCCCCTTCCCCTCTCCCATCCCTCCTGCTGTCCCCCAATACCAGTCCTTCCATCCCTCTCACTCCCCTCCCTTTACTTTCTTAAATGATGCTTTTTTAAATGATTGCTCTGGTAGTTTTTCCTCAAGTTGTTGGCACAAGTACATTAAATGGTGGCTTATTAACTTGATTGGTAGGCCTCTAAAGGGTTATAGAAAAAGCATTTCATTCATATTGGGAACCTAATTCCAGTTTTGGATCTGTCTCTGAGCCCGAGCTTCATATACAAATAGGACACTGATACACTACCTCAGAAGGCAAGCGCATCAGCTTATCGTGAGGATTGGAGGCAGTGAATCTAAAACCCATGATCAGGAGCCAGCACTGTAATCCGGCAACCGCTGGGATCTTCACCTTACAGTGAAGGATCTGGATGGGAGATCATTCTTATGGACCTTCCTGCCCCTGCTCCCTGTACTTCTGGCTCCTTAATGTGTGTCTTCCAAACCCTTTACATGCACTCTTAAGAAGCTTAATACCTGTCTCCAGTGTTAGCCAGTTGTAACTTACAATCACATAAAATTTACATATATACATACACATTTCATGTTGTTGGAGGTTAGAGTCACAGTAATAGATAGTCATCAAAAAACTCCATGGGACATTTTGGAGTCCATAAATTGTTTCCGTCTTTTTCTAGTAGGTTTGGAATTGATGAGAATACTTTTCAAATACTATTCCCTAACTTTTCAAAGACAGGCTAGGCTGGCTGGATCCTTAAGGTTGCTCATTCTACATATGTTAGATGTTGGTGCGAGCTCTTCCAGGCCCTAGCAAAGGAGACTGCCAGGTGGGGGTATCTAGGGCAGTGTTTGCAGTGCGCCCATAGCCTCAGGCCAGTCTCCTTTCTACCCAGAAGCTCCATGTACATTTTTATTTGCTAGGTCGAGTCATCAGTGTTTACTGGTGGAACTTCTGTGCTCTAACCTGTAGTGCATATCTAGAGCATTTTTCACAACTGCTTTATAGACATGTTCAGTTGGCATTCTTCTTTTAAAGGAAGGATACCTCGTCGCCTGGGCAGAGTGTGTTTCTACAGCACTCCACGGGCTGCCTGTATTCTCAGCGCATCTTGCTGGCGATCGTAGAAATGCCAACGTACATGACTGCTGGGGCTCATCGCCCAGCCTCCACCACCTTCCCTTCTTGGATAAGAGCATACATTGGAAATTCTGTGTATTTTGAGCTATTTACTTATGGCAAAATTCTGCTGACTTCATGTGTTTTAAAAACATTCTGCTAGAACACATGTATTTCTGTCTTCTACATAAATACAGTTGGTGATTGCCAATTTTTTAAATGTGGTAACTTTTAGGATTGTTCATATTTAATATATAGCATTGAGCCATGTCTTTTATCTTTAAATTGCAAGTAAAACTCATCTGGCCTGCAGGTGTTCTTCCAGATGTAGAGAATGCCATCAATTAACCTTTCTTTCTCTTTCTTTCTCTCTCTCTTTCTCTTTCTCTTTCTCTTTCTTTCTCTCTCTCTCTCTTTCTTTTTCTGTCTTTCTCTTTTTCTCTCCCTTTTCTTTTTCTCTTTCTCTCTCTCTCCCTCTTTCTTTCTTTCTTCTTTTTTTTATTACACACAAGGCATTTTCCAAATTAGAATGGGCCTGCCCCACACCATGAGCACTGTTTGCTGTGGACTCTGTGCTTTGTAAGAGTAGCAAGAACACTCAGCCTCCATAGCGTGACTGCTTTCTGCATTGCCATCTGCCATTAGTCATTGATGGCAGGGAGGGGTGGTTGGATAATGTGACACAATGAAGATGGGGGACCTGCAGTTGTCCCAGACAGATGAAATCATTTGTTAAGGGTCACATGACTGGTCAGTGCTGGAAATACTGCTTATGATTTGAGTCATCAAGGAAAACCGGGTGTATCCACCTAGGCAGGAGGAAGAGTGTTGCACCTACCATTCAGGGGTATTTATCCTACTTTGAAAAAAAAATCGAATAATTTTAGATATATAGAAAATCTGTGAAAGTAGCAGAGTTCCCATGCATTCACTATCAATTTCCCACTTTACATCTTAAAACTGGTACATGATGTCCCAACTGATGAACTGATATCTACCTTTATTATGAGCTAAAATTTATACATGTATACAGCTATACAGACTTCCCAAACATTTCCCAGTTTTCTTTTTCTGTCAAGGATCCTGTCTAGAATACTTAATTATAGCTACCATGTCTCCTTGGGCTTCTCTTGGTTGTGATGTTTTGGGGAGAACTAAACTTTCTAATTGTCTCTTAATTGGGATTTGTGTCATATTTCACTCTTGCAACTGTTTCCTGGCTGTTGATACTGGCTTTGAACACCCGGATGACAGTGTTTATTACTCTTCCTCGCCCTTTTCATACTTTGCTCTTTTGAAAGAAGTCACCCAATCTGTACTCCCCGAGGGGTAGATAACTGTTTAAGCGATTTTGATTTCTCTAAATGGGAGATTCACCTACTTTCATCAGCCCAGAAATTCCTGCCCTCGCTTCTTATGTCTGCCAGAAATGATACAAGGTGTGAAATCAAGGCAGGATGGAATGGAGAAAATCCTAGAAGGCACAGGTAAAGATTCACACTGTTTGTAAGTTTGTAGAAACTGTTAAGGAGGGATAGATGTTTCATCTCTACTGTGGAGGAAGGACCATAAGAAAGGAAACAGTCACCCAGGTGACTAACTCTTAGAAAGCCAGGGAGGGTTGTTGCAATGTGTGGAGAGGAGTGGTGTGGTGTAATTTATAAGTATGAAATGTAGTATAAGCAATGTAATTCTACAAAGAAAACTTAAGAGATTGGAAAAACAGTGTCCTTGAACTTACTGATTCCCAGCATCTTCTGCAAGTGAAACCATCTCCCTATCTCCCGGATACAGTGTTGCCCATTTAACTTGGCGCTTTGTTCTGTGTCATGCAGATGACTTGCAAGAGGGTCATGCAGATAGATGCTTGTCATGATTTCATTAGTCTTTACATCTGAGAAGGTTTTAAAGCTGGGGAATTGAAGTGCTTCATTTTGGACTTTTCCTGGTTGATAATTGTGTGCTCTTCTTTCTTTGCAGAACTCTATCCGGCACAACCTGTCACTGCACAGTCGATTCATGAGAGTCCAGAATGAGGGAACGGGCAAGAGCTCTTGGTGGATCATCAACCCTGATGGGGGGAAGAGTGGGAAGGCCCCAAGGCGACGGGCCGTCTCCATGGACAATAGCAACAAGTACACCAAGAGCCGTGGCCGTGCGGCCAAGAAGAAGGCCGCTCTGCAGGCTGCCCCAGAGTCAGCGGATGACAGTCCCTCCCAGCTCTCCAAGTGGCCTGGCAGCCCCACATCCCGCAGTAGCGATGAGCTGGAAGCATGGACGGACTTCCGCTCCCGCACCAATTCCAATGCCAGCACAGTCAGTGGCCGCCTGTCGCCCATCCTGGCAAGCACAGAGCTGGACGACGTCCAGGATGACGACGCGCCACTCTCCCCTATGCTCTACAGCAGCTCAGCCAGCCTGTCGCCCTCAGTAAGCAAGCCATGCACGGTGGAGCTGCCGCGGCTGACCGACATGGCAGGCACCATGAATCTGAACGATGGGTTAACTGACAACCTCATGGACGACCTTCTAGATAACATCACGCTCCCCCCATCCCAGTCGTCGCCTCCTGGCGGGCTCATGCAGCGGAGCTCCAGCTTCCCCTACGCCGCCAAGAGCTCTGGCCTGGGCTCCCCAACCAGCTCTTTCAACAGCACCGTGTTCGGACCCTCGTCTCTGAATTCCCTGCGCCAGTCTCCCATGCAAACTATCCAAGAGAATAAGCCAGCCACCTTCTCCTCCATGTCGCACTATGGCAACCAGACACTCCAAGACTTGCTTTCTTCAGACTCACTCAGCCACAGCGATGTCATGATGACCCAGTCAGACCCCCTGATGTCTCAGGCCAGCACCGCTGTGTCTGCCCAGAATGCCCGCCGGAACGTGATGCTTCGCAATGACCCGATGATGTCCTTTGCCGCTCAGCCTGCCCAGGGGAGTTTGGCCAATCAGAACTTGCTCCATCACCAGCACCAAACCCAGGGTGCTCTTGGTGGCAGCCGTGCCTTGTCAAATTCTGTCAGCAACATGGGCTTGAATGACTCCAGCAGCCTTGGGTCAGCCAAACACCAGCAGCAGTCTCCGGTCAGCCAGTCTATGCAAACCCTCTCGGACTCTCTCTCAGGCTCCTTGTACTCATCCAGTGCAAATCTCCCCGTCATGGGCCATGAGAAGTTCCCCAGCGACTTGGACCTGGACATATTCAATGGGAGCTTGGAATGTGACATGGAGTCCATTATTCGTAGTGAACTCATGGATGCTGATGGGTTGGATTTTAACTTTGATTCCCTCATCTCCACACAGAACGTTGTTGGTTTGAACGTGGGGAACTTCACTGGTGCTAAGCAGGCCTCATCTCAGAGCTGGGTGCCAGGCTGAAGGATTGCTGAGGAAAGGGGAAGTGGGCAAAGCAGGTCAGTGCCCGATGCTATGGCATAAGAATAACAAGATGGGGGTGGATGGCTACTTGTCTTCTGTCTCTCTTAATAGTCAGTGGAGACCCATGGAGCAGAGGCATAGTTACGGCTCCCATCAGGTCACCAGAGTTGTACTTGAAAACAATGCAGGGCGCTCAGGTGCTCAGGACTTCACAGCCGCATGCACATTCCGTGAGCTCACTTTGTGCATCCCTAGTCTTTGCTAACTCTGATACAAGTTGGATGGGTGGGTGGATGGATGGTGAATGGATAGGTGGGTGAGAAGAGAAGCAAAGGTAAGGAAGGAGAAGCTTAGATCATACTTCAAGTATTTTCTTCCAGTGACTCCAGAACTGACTTTGTCAGTCTTCAGTGTGATTGGTGGTTCTTTCCAGACTCTCCCACATAGAAGCTCTCCTCCTAGAAGTTTATTTTTCTTTGTAGTATTAGACATCTTTATCAGTGCTCAATAATTTGTTGTAACCAGAAAGAGCAAGTAATATCATGTGATAAGTGGTATGTCACTCAGCTCCTAAGCCCCAGTTTTCCACATTTTATAAAATGAGGATGATGACCCTTGCTATTTGCCGTACTAGTGCAAGAATCAAAAGTGTGTGAAAGGCTTTGTAAAACTACAGTGGATTGAAATATAGACAGTATATTTGCCCAAGGTTATAGACAGTTAGATCCAGAGTCCTTATTTTTTCAGTTGCTTGAACCCTAATAGTTCAAGCCGCTTAATAGTATAATAGCATATTAATTAATAAAATATAGAAAATAGTCATTTTCTATAAATGCCCCCCCTCCAAAAAAACAAACAAAAAAACCAGAGGTGCTTTGGCTTGAGTCAGTATAGCAGGTGATAGAAGCTTTGCCCTGAAACACTAGGGCATTCTAGGGACCTTAGCCCCTGCCAACTGGTCTATGCCTCATGCCCCTTGTTAAAAGATTCTGCACCCCAGCTCCCACTTTTTTCTTTTTTAAATTTCAATCTCAGAAAGCTGCTTGCCCTTTTCTTTAAGTGGTACAAAAGAGGAAGGGAATTCAAAGCTGGAAACCCCAGTCTCATTAACCCTCCTCCCAGGCGAAGGAATTACAAGAGTCTCCTATGGTGCGCTTTCTGAAGCCCAGGGTTGCTGTGGAAAGGGGATGTCAAGAGCCTTGTGAGGCTTAAGCATCTCGGCTTTTCCCAGGCACAAGCGGCCCCTAATGGAGCCCAGACATCTGCACTGTTATTTAATCGCCTGCGCACTGGGAAAAGATTGTAATAGAATCTGAGTGACGGTGCTTCCGCACCAACCACTTCAGCATACCTGCACTGGGATTGGCAAAGGATTGACTTCACAAATGTAGACAGATGACTTTTGGAAGAATAAACGAGTTGTCTTTTTAATGTGACTGTGGCTTTTAAATACACTGAATCATTTCTTGTTGTAAGAAGGCCACTTCCTAGGTCAATAAGAGGTTCAGAAGAAAACACGCCATCAGTTATTGTCTGATGGTTCTGGTGTGGCGTTTTCCTGCAGCTGAGTACCTTTTGGGCGAGGGAGTTATAAAAGGTGGTACAAAAGTCTGTTAGGAAAGATTTAAAACATACATACTTTTTTCCAATCCACTGTGCCTTTCAGCTGCCTGCTACGTTGGTTTGTATTTATTTATTTAATGAACTCTGATTTTTATTAATGACAGATTGCTTCTTTGGAGATGATGCATTTCATTGTTGTACCCTAGTAGAATGTAAGGTCATTTTTCATCTGTTCAGGATATGTTAAGGAAGTTAATTTGAAAGGATATCTCATTCGATGGCGGTGTATTGTATACCTGTAATCCCAGCATTTGGGAGCTAGAGACAAGAAGATCAAGAGTTTGAAGTCAGCCTGGGCTGAACATTGTGAGAACCTCTCTCTTATCAAATCAAGCAACAGCCAAAAAAAAAAAAAAAAAGTACTAAATTCTCCTGAAAGAATGCAAGCTCCGAAGGACTATAGGACACAGAGGAAACATCCCCAGGACAATAGACTGGGACCTTCTTCATTCAGTCAGTTCCACTCAACAGTCAGGAGGTTATGGAGCCCAAAGAACATTTTTCTTGTTGATCTTCTCTAAAGGCAGCATCTCGGCCTCCTTCCCCCGATTAAACACCCCATCCTCCTGAGCTCTGTTCTTGGCTTGCATTGTGCGTTGCTTCTCCAGGTTGGCTTGTAGCTTGATAGCAGGTCATGGCCCTGTGTGGGTACTGAAGCTGCACGTGGAGGTGACATCTTGCTGGAGCAGCATGGTGAGCTGCTCCTCTGGAGAGCTGGCATTCATTTTAGGCCTTGGATGAAATCTTTTAATCTCTGAGCCTATCTGCAAAAAGAAACTAACCAGCCATGTCTTTTCTGAGCGCCAGTTCCTGGACCATGCAGGGCAGTCTGCTCAGGTGTGTGTAGACTTGGTGCATGGACTCGCTGGTGGAAGAGGTGTCCATGAGCTGCCTTGGTGGCACACATTGAACTTGCAGCGAGCCCTCTTGCATTTGACCCATGTCATCTTGTGGAGGAAAGCAACTTTAGTCCCGCCCCAGTTTTAACATCCAAATATTCTTAAACTCACAAACTTTCATTCTTCATCTTTTGACATTTGGAAATTCCTTTGGGGAGAACTTAGAGTGCAGTTATAAACTACTCTATGGTAAGAATTGGAACACTTTCACTAGCAGAAGCTAGATGAAGAGGAGTAGAATGGTTCTCTTCCCGGTTCTGCCATTAGCTGTGTCACAAATTAAATCTCCGAGAATGTTGAACCTAAGAATTCTTGATATGTCAACAAAGGACAGAATCATAGTGTTTTAAAGGTGCATAGTACATGTAGTTTAAACTTGAGACTTGACCTGTCCTAGTGAGGTAAGTATTGCTGCAGAACTATAGAGAAAATAATTAGGATTTAGACTCAATCACTGCCTAGTTTACTTACCAGAGAGATAAATCTGAAATGCCAGTTCAACTAATGTCTGGCTGTTGTTGGTCTATCATAGCTTCAAATATGTTGAGATAGGACTAATTTTTTTTTCAATATCCTATCTATTTGAAGGACAGGGAGATTTCAGAGGGTACATGCCATGGCACGTAGGTGCAGTCAGAGACCAACTTTCAGAACCATATGGACTTCTGGGGACTGAACTCAGGTTGCCAGGTTTGAGGGCAAGTGCCTGACCTTCTAAGCTATCTTGCAAACCCAAATAGGACTAACCAAATGCAACTAGTTATATTTTTCTTGATGTAGATAATGTCCACTTTAGGGAATATAAGATGATCAACACAGATGTGCAATGTGCTTTGGAGGATAAACCCTGATGTTTGCACTCTGACTCTCTAGTCTTTGGTTTCAGTACGCTGACCTGAAGAGTTATGCAGAGATCTTTATTATTGTCTTTTGAAAAGATCTGAAGACTGATGGTCATTCATGGGAGATTAGCCAGATATTTTTGGTCTTAATGACAGTAAAGGCAAACTGATACAGCAGTGAAAGGGGTTCTCTGTGGAGGCTGATGCACTCCCCACATATGTATATTTCTTCTTTCCGGAGTCACGTCCATCATGAACCTCATTCATGTGACTATTGATGTACTTGGATTTACCAGTAGCCAGTCTGGTCCACATGAGGACAGAGCCAGAGAAGCTCCACTTCAAGGAGGTACATTTCTAAATGACTTTTGACCATGGGACTAGAACTAGTAATTTTTATGAACTTTAAGTTCCCATTAAATTCCTCTTGGAGTATTCACAATATTGGATAATCAACATTTTGTCAATAACATTTTCTGCAAGTGAGATCTTCCCCAGGGACCTGGGCTTCTCCAAGGCTTGTGTTTGCTTGCGGTGGTAGAAGAAAGTAACTTGTAGGAGTGATCGCCTATCAGGAGTCATCTTTGGCCTTGGGCAGTGGAGGGGGGTGTTCTGGCTGCTTTCTTTCCCCCAACTTGGAAACAATGGTTGGATTTTATTCCAGGATTCTTGTTAAAGACATGTTCCACTTCACCATGGTTCTGTTGCTGTATTCATTTGACTTTTAAGGGTTACATACAAGGCTGTCCCGGAGGTATCTAGTCTACCCTTGGTCACTTATATCCCAGTAAGAGACATGGACTTTACTCTGTAATTCTAGGTTTTCCATTCATGTAGTAACTTTCTTTTCTTATTAAGAACCCATGACATTCATTTATTGAAGGATGAGACTCATCTATGACACCCAGGTATTTCTAGAGGAAAGGCTTTAATTGACAGTCTTTGTTTGAAGATTTGTGTTATCATGTCTCCTTCTCCTTATCAACTTCTTTCCTTCCTTTCTTTTTCTCCCTCTTTGCTGATGAAAAAAAAATGGGGCCATACATTTTCTTATTTTAGCTAAGTATTTGTAGCCATGTGAAGTGTTTGATTCCTTAGGGGAAGATAGTTTCCAGGAACAGAAGGCCAGAGGCAAGAGTCCTTAGACTTAGGTCCTAAGGTCAAAATTCTAAATATATGTATTGAGCTTCCTATATATGCATGCCAATGTAATTAGTGAGAATATCTTTAGGTCATTTGTGTATTCAGAGAGCCATTGTTCTTAACGTGGTTATCTAGTCAAAAGACACTGATTAATGGATTTATTAGGTGGGACTGAACATGCTGCAGTCACCCAGTGCCTTAGCCACAGCACTTCCTGTCTAGCCCAAACCAGCCTCCCCTTGGCCACCCTAGTGGAATGTGTACCCTGTGTGATACCTGTGCATGCTGATCATCCAGGTTAGGACCACCCAAGCCACAAAAATAGATTTAACCTGGTCGGGCTGCCGGCCCTTTTGATCTCCCTTCAGTCTTAGTGCCACTCTCAAGTCCCTCCTGTCAGTTCTCCCTCCGTTTCCTTCCCTTGTTGCATTAGTGAGCTGGTTGCTTCTTGTCCACCATTTATGTTACCTGCATGTGCTAGTCCAACAGGTAGATGAGTGGTTTAAACTGGGATTCAAAGAGCTGATTTTATATTGTCAATCTCAAAATTACTTGGAAAAAAATAGTGTTTTGATATTTGAAGTAAGAAAAGACTTTAGAGACCTTCCTTCAGATAGATGGGTTAAAGTCTATACTCTGCTCCCACCCTTAGAAGATCTAGGATATCCCTGCCTGCTGCCATCACACACACACACCCTTTTATTCTGACCCCACCCCAGTAAATGATGGAAAGAGTCACAAGACAGTGTCACACCCAAGGAAGATAAACAGGCATTCAGGTTATGGTCAGATTTCCTCCTAGGTGCCAGTTCCCTTTTGTTAAATAGGAGATTGCTTGTGTGTTGTGTGTGTGCGTGTGTGTGCTCACGCTCACCAGATGGTGTCTAAGCATGTGTGCCTGTAGAAGCCCAAGGGTGACTTCAGGAATCACCCTGGATTGTTTTACCTCCTCGCCCTGATGTTTCTCAGATTCTGCCTTCCAGGGCCAGAAGTGCTGGCCATCAACATTTTTGCTCTGAGATCTGAGATCTGAACTCAGTTCCTTTAACGTGCTTTAACTCCTGAGCTATCTCCTCAGTTCAACAGCAGGACTCTTAATTTGAGGAATTGGGATGTGGTGATAAAGATGGAATATAGTGGGATATTGAGAAAGAAAAAAGAAACTATTTTTTAATAGATACTTGAGAATCCACTAAAATGTTAAAACTATGCCTTGTATGATTTTAGAAACTTATTTGAACCTTCATCCTTCTCCCCCCCAAAAATAATATTCATAGATTTTTGTCACATGTGGTTCTGCCTGGGCTCCAGTAAGATTCACTCTTGGCAAATGCTAGGAGGTTGAGAAGCAGCAGTTGGGCAAAGGATGCTGAGTGTTGGAACAGGCAGAAAAGAAGCAAGCACTCTTCTAGGAGGTCAGCTGTGGTTTGTCGTGAACCTTTTTTGAACTTTGAGTCTTTGTGACAGTTCACTTGCAGAATGAACACTGCTTGAGGGTCAGCACCCTCAGACAGTGCTCTTAAGACAGCAGGTGCTTTCTGGGTGCTTCAGTTGAGTCACAGACTTTTGCCCTCCTTTCAGGAAGTTCTGCATACAGTTGCTCAGAGTCCACGAAATGGCATTCTCACTAGGCACTGATGCCAGGTGTAAAGGTCAGTGTTGCAGAGAACGTCCTGGAGAAGGTAGAAAAGTTGGAGTGTGTGATTCACATGGTGGGACAAGGGCAGGCTGGACAGAGCCCCTGAACATAGTGTGTCAGGCCGGTGGGCAGGTTGTTCTCAGGAACATCCAGGTGGATGAAGACACCAAGCTCACATCTAGGAGTTTTTACCAACTAAGTTTTTGGATATTAAGATAAATTCTCCACCACAGAGGGTATCCAAGCGCCTGCACCTAATTGGTTTATTCTGTTATTCTTAAATGTGATTACCTAGAGAACATAATCCCAAGCTCTACATACTGTTTTATATAGTTTGAAAAATCTAAGACTCAAGAAAACAAATTCTCCGGAACTTTGTTTGATGGTAAGTCAACACCTCTTCTGTTTCTGCCATGGAGAGAGGGGTTAGCATCGCCCTGCCCCAGTGTCGAGCAGAAGGAGGAGGTCATTTTTGCCCGGCTTGCTTCCGTCACCAGAAGTCTCTGGCACAGCTCTTTTTCACAGCCTCAGCTCTTAGGCACCGGACTAGTTGCACTTGTTTCCCTCACATTTTGCTGGCATAGCACAGAGGCTGGCCGAGGGCTGGGCCAGGTGAAGTCCAGGCATCAACATGTCCTGGAGACAGGCTTTCAGGCGTCTGTCTCCAGCCTGTTCAGACAGACGCCTTCTGCTGCCTGAGAGCTGCTGTTCTGCCCAGCGCAGCACTTCACCAGTCAAACTTTGCTCTTATGCAGGCTGTGCCCTTAGTTGCTTTTATATGTTGTGTGTATCTGAGCGCCTGTCCATACTGTTCCCAGTGTCATCTCTAAGCTTCTCATTGGTTTTAAGCTTTACTGTGTTCTCCCAGGAGAAGGAACAGGAGCCCGGAATCAGATTTCCTTCTGGGAGGTTTTGCCACCAAATAGAGAGCTATCCTCCAGTGCGACTGGAGCCTCCTCACCTGTCCTGTTTCCCTCATAAAACTGCTCGGTGCCTAGCATGGTGCATTGAAGCACTGGCCAAGATGGATCCCTCCTCCAGAAGATAGAGGGCATGGCTCTTTGCAGCCCGTCATCAGTGTCAGATACACACAGTACCAAGTCTCCTCACCCATCTCAGGTGGATTATTCACTGGTTTTGCTGTGCTGTGCTGTATAGTGCTTGCCTATAAAGATGTACTCTATATGAGCAGCTCCATTTGGTGTTTCAAATTCAGGGTGACAAACACTGCGTGTTGGGCATATATGCCTGTAACCCTAGCACTTGGGGGTGGAGATAGGATCAGGAGTTCAAGGTCTTCTGCAGTTACATGTTAAAGCCAGCCTGGGCTGCATGAGACTATGTCTCAAAACCAACAACAACAGAGACATGGGCTGCCTAACCCAAGACCCATAAGAAGACAGATCCTTGGGATGAGGCCAGTTCTGCAGGTCTCGGTGGATGTTCGCAGGTGAATTGATGGTCATGGCTGGGCGGATTGGTGTCCCTTCAGTACCTTTGGGAGGAAAGCAGAGATGATGCAGGCAGGTAGGCATTTCTTTGCCTCATGTCGAATGAAAACATTGAAACTCAGAAGCCCCAAGCCCACACAAAGTGCCTTGTCAATTGAAGGATCCCTGACCTTTCACACTTAGTCTCCAGCTTGACCTTGGAGTTGCAGGTTGACTGATCCACATCTTCAGCAGATGAGAATAGTAGGGGTTTACTTCACTTTTGCCTTTCAGGAGACTTTCCTCCAGACAATCAAAATTCTGGCCATGTAATGGTTGATAACCCTCGTGGATTTGTTGCCATGAGCATTTCATCTAACCATCTTTCTTTCTTCTTGTGTTATATTTATTATTGGGGTCTTCATTTTATTCTCTGCCAAAAAAGATTTAAAACCCAGCTGACAAATGCATTCTTAAAAGCCGGGTTAATCTGTGGGAGGATGGCGGAAGGACAGCTGATTGGGTTGTTAGGTTTGGTGTCATTTTGGAGGCGTCTCCCTTTCCTTAGGACATCATATGACTTCTTGGTGATAATTAGGCAGAAGCTTGTCTTCCCTATAGATGCCAGGATTACAAAGGGACTGAGTCTCACCAGAGACCAAATGACAGCATCCACGGATATTTTTAGACTGTACCTCATCATTTATTTGCTCTCCCCATTTCATTTTCCTTGCATCAACAGGCTGATCTCAAACTTACAAGGAAGAAGGGTGGCATCTTCTCCTTCTGGATGAAATCATTGATGAGACAAGGCAGTGCTCTCGTGTTTATTGTTAATTAACTTATTGCCTGGTAACTGCAAAGTAACAGCTGTAGTTCTGTCAGCTGTTTCCTTTTCCTTCCAATATTTTCTTTAATCTGATTTTTTTTTAAGCTACATCAACACACACAAGCCTCACAGTTAGCCAAAAGGCCACACTTAAATCACGTGAGAATGATATGAGCCTCCTTACGAGCCGAGAACATCACTGGACCCAGCTCGGTGGCTGGTCACTTTTCCGTGCAAAGGTGTTAGTAGTCAGAGTCAGGGAAGTTGCTGCCAGCCAGGTGTTCCACATGTTCCTCTAAGGAGAGAGACTGTCCCTCCTTCAGCATTGCTTTGCTTCCCTTTGTGCTTTCATGGTGTTTTACACTCTCTTTTCCATCTGTCGCAGCGAAAACCTGGGTCCTTGCAGTTGGGTGGAGTGAGTGTCTCTATTAAATGTTCCCTCTGTAGGCACCGTCTGTCCCTTCTGGCTCTACCTGCAGGACTGGAGGTAGCTTCCTACACAGGCCTCCCCAGGAGGCCCAAGACCCTGGAGGAGATGCCAGTGCATAGTGTCACAGGTTACCCCGCCCCCCCATTCTGCAGAATGGAAAGAGTGATGATTAGTGCCTCTCCTTTTTAATGATAATGTTCCCAGAAGATTCTGGGCTCTTTGCTGAAAGAATGATTGTGTGGCCTGGGGTTGATTGTTGATGTAGCTTTGGACTACTCTGGTGGGCCTCCTGTCCCAATTTCAGGGCCTGTGACCTGCCCTGGCTAGATGACATGTCGGTGTGGCACCTGCTGGCTGTGTCCCTCCCTGGCTGGCCCAGCTTTAGCAGCAGAGCAAATCCACATGCTCGGCCTCTGTACTTGGGGAATGAACTGTGTCATTTTCCCATCATGCACTGGTTTCCACAGCAGAATAATTAACACCAGAGGGAACTGGAGAAGGGTCTGAGTTAGGTAATACAGTGTCATTTCTCCCTTGGCATTTGCAAAAGGCAGGACTGGGACTTGGAAACCTTAGTCCCCTGATAACTAATTGTATAGTGATGTTAGATTGTGATTTATTAACTGTTATTGTGATCGGGAGGAAGGATCCCCTTCAAAGGACTGTGTCTATGAGCCCATGTCAGATCTTCCTTCTGGAGCTCTGGTGAGAGCTTAGAATAGCACCAGTTCTAGCAGGCCAAGTTCTGCTAGATACTGAGGTGGTCAGGATTTCCTCCTTCTGAAAGTAACAAGCCATTATTTTTATCGTCCCATACTGTCTAGGCTTTATAAAGCAGAGAACATCTCTAGGGGAAAACCATAAGCCAAGCAAATCAGAAATCCATAGGTAAGAGAACATCTTTTCCTTATTTCCTGTCTCTGCTGCCAATGGAAAAATCTTCTCTTTGGAGTTGTAGCAAAGAGATAGAGGACTATAGCTGTGTAGCATCCACAATCCTAAATTCCACAAGGATAAAGAAGGGTAAGGTTGCCCGGTGACAGGGAAGAGATCAAAGTTCTAAGAATGCTGGCAGAATTACAGGAGCATGTGATAGCTGCTGCAAAGGGGACGAGAGGTGCAGGGACCGCATGGCGCATGTGTTTATTGCTGTGTTCCCTTGATCTTCTTGCTTTGCAGTGCTTCCTCACCATGTCCTCCCATCTCAAGCCCCTTTACTGATGACAGCTGACGGTGTCTCCATAAACAAAAGATCTTATGTCCAGAGGTCACATTGATTCCTTTAGCTACGTATCTCCTCCTGTGTTCTTTATGTTAACCTCTTAACATACCTGAGCTAGTGGTCTTGTTGAGATTCGGGTATTCTTGGCGAACCTCCCCTTGTGTAAGACAAAATGTTGTTACACGCGCTTTGTGAGAAATTCGTATGACTTTGTGCATATTGTTTAATTCTTTTTCTCTGCAGATTTTTAATATAGAAATGGGATTCCTTAGGTAACTCACTGAGACATGACTTATACCACTTACAGCAGGGAAGTCAGGATTCCCTGTAGCCTGCAGAACAGGCTGATTAGGGTCATTTGGAATTCACTGCTGATGAAAACAAAGGGTGCCCAGCGAGATCAGTTAGTTCCTGGCCCTGTAGTGAGGAGTCTCAGGTGTGCGGCTGGTCTGCATGTGATTACCAACTCGCCTGTCTTTGGAATGAAAATTTCCTATCCCAGAAAATCTCTAAATTTGAAAAAATCTAGAGCAAAAAATCCCATCTGTACCCTGGATGTTCCCAACTTAAATAGCCCTGCAAAACACTCTTAACATGCCTTTTCATTGTTGATTTTTTCCCAAAGTGTGTGATCCATTCCCTTTGGGCTTTTTAACTTTAGGGTATTTTGTAATAGGATAAAATAAGTAATGAAGGAAGATAAGCAATCCTCCTGCCTTGTCCTTGGATTCCAGCCCTCTGCAGTCAGTGCTGTGGACTGGGCTCCCAGGAGGGGGGCAGAGGGGAGCCTAAGGAAGCCTTCAACTTAGCTACCTGAATGCCTTACCTCTAATGGTCTTTGCTTTTCTTTTCTTTCTTTAGACCCTTGAACTGACACAAGACCTACAGAGAAAACCCTTTGCCAAATCTGCTCTCAGCAAGTGGACAGTGATACCGTTTACAGCTTAACACCTTCGTGAATCCCACGCCATCTTCCTAACCCAGCAGAGACTGTTAACGGCCCCTCACCCTGGGGAAGCACTTACCCCGTGGAACAGAACTCTATAAAGTATGCAAAATCTTCCTCACGGGGTGGTGAGCCATCTGCTTGGAGAACAGCACGTCAGCACCCCCTTCACCCCTTCAGAGCACACCGGGAGCCCCCATTGGCAATTCTGTGGTGTTTTACTATCGGGATGGTTCATGGGATATTTTAAGTGTTGTTTTTTGTTTGTTTTTCCTTTGATCCCCTTGAGTTTTCACACACACTAACTTGCAGTATTTTTCTGTTAAAATGTTAACCATCCTTCCCTGTCAAGTTTTAGAAGCAGAAGAAAAATGTACCAGTTACCATTCTGGTTTTGGTTATCACAAGCCCGTGGAACTCCGTAAACTAACACGTTATATAAACTAGAGGGGGGATTTTCTTTCTTCTTTTGTTTGGTAGAAAATTATCCTTTTCTGAAACCTGAACAATGGCACAATTGTTTGCTCAGCACCGTCCGGGACTGCAGCCCGCACAGCCAAGGGAGGAGAACACAGCATCTGACCCAGTAGCTTGCGGTTCTGAGCCGGGGGCCCTGTGGATGGAAGCCCAGTGCCTGCGCTGCAGCTGCCCAGCCGGTGGGGCCTGTGCAGTCCCCTGTCACTGTCCTCGGCTAAAGCAGTGGACAGTGTTGGTCTGCTGGTTAGAAAGTAGGCTTTTCTTTTCAGGAAAGAAATCAACTCAGCTATCTACTTGTTGCCAAATGCCACTAAAGGACTCAGTCTTAAGGAAAAAAGAAAGGAAAAAAAAAAATGTGTCCTGTTTTGCTTTGCAGAAGACCTGGGCTTAATGTGAGCCACTAGCTCGCAGTGCGAATGTGTGAAGACAGCGAGCCAGCACCAAGGCGGGTGTGCCATCGCTGTTCTTGAAAGATGCACATCTTTGATTATTTTCGACCTTGCTGTGTGTAATCCGACCTTCCACGAGGTGACTTTCTGTGTGAATGAGTGAAAGGCAATAGCTTACAAATTGATTTTTTTTTTAAATATAAACTTAGGTTGTAATTGTACATGTGACACAATGGAAGTACAAGATAAGATAATTGAAACTTTTTTTTAAACTTTCCTGCTTCTATGGATTTCATTGTTTTCTTTTCAAAAAGTTATGGTGCTGCATAGGTGCTTTCTGTTTAACCTGGAAAGCGTGATCATATTCGTTACTCCCTTTGGTGGCCAGAGCAGTTGGGAACACCTTTGGTACATATGAATCTAGCGCAATGACGCTCCAATTAGCACAGTATATACGTACTTCTCCAAAGTGATAAATCTGAAGACTTTTCTTTGCATAAAAAGCATTAGGCATAAAAATGTAGAGATATATTTTATCGTGTACAGTACAAACACGGAGCCTTGTGCATGGGCATTAGGAATGCAGGCGTTTCACACAGACCCTCCTGCTTGAGTTCCTGCTATTGCTTGCACCGTGGCAGTGGGCACCCCCACACCTATATGCTGCCCAGCCCCTGCCCCACCACCGGCCGCCAGGGGCCCTTGTGCACCTTTGCTTTATAATTCCCTGGGATGATGGTGGTGATGACACAGCTCCTAGCATCACAAGAGTTCCATTTGGTATTGTCACATGTGTCCTGCCTCGCTTACGTTGTCATGTTGAGCGATGGCCCTGTTGATTTCACACTGCCTTTTACGGAATCTGTAAATTGTCAAGCAGTTGTGGTTATAGTAGACTATAGCATACTGCCTTTTCTAAACTGCTACATGTTTATAATCTTCATTTTTAAAGTATGTATAATTTTGAACCTATGTATTGTATTCACGTGGCCTGCTTGTCAGTGAGCCACGCTTGCTTACTTTCTTTCTTTATGATGATGATAGCCACTCCCTTGGTTCTCTGGTAGTCAGCTGTCTACACAGCCTGTCCCGTTTCAGGCAGAGGGCCGCCACCTGGATGGGAATCCTCAAGACAGCAGCTGGGGGAACACAGGGTAAGGGATTGGAGAGAACTCAGGTACAAGGGAGAACCCCAAGTGCTTCCAACAGGAGGGCCCTGAGAATTCTCTCCTGAATTCCAAGAAAACGAGCAAACTAACTCTCAAGACTGGGAGCAGGAAAGCAGCCCCCAGCTTTAAAGCATTGAGTTCCTTTCAGACTTGTGTCATCTCATTTATTCTCCTCTTTTCTAGTGTTTGTTGGATTTCAGGCACCACATCTTACAAAACATCCTAGAAACAGATGACTATTTGATGTGAAACAGCTGAGGGAGGGACAGAGGCTCTGAGGCCGGGACAGTCTCAGAACGGATCAGGAAAGCAGAGGGGGAAGACTTTGATTTTCTTCGCTTTAAATAGCACACATAGAATGTACCGGTAACATCTTGTGGAACACTGAGACCTGTTCATACTCCTGCCTTCCTACACAGAGGCCCTCATAGGTCAGGCGCCCTTGGCCAAGCCCAGTTCTGTGGGAGTCAGACTGGGCAGAGGTGCAACCCGGACCCTCCCTCCCAACCCTGCTTGCAGGGTGGACTGGCTGCTGGCCATCATGTAGCATTCTGAATGTCTTGAGTCCCTAACAATAAATTCTCTGTTCGGGGTATCTCAGCAGATGACCTCATGGCCTCCGGGCCAGAGCTAGCTAGCACAGTGATGGAATCCTGATGAGAACTCCGCAGGGCCACCCTGGCCTCTCGCCCGTAAGTGGCTGTGGATCCCCTCCACTGTGTGACCTAGTGTTGAAGACTAGGCACGTGCTCTGCAGCTCCTGGTCTTCAGGCTCCAGAACCTGAAACCTTGTACCAAAGTTAGAAAAGAGCTTTATCACAAGCCTTCACTGTCTGGGCATGAGGATGGAGCCCAGCTTCAGTGTACGCCATGAACTGTGAATGCATCTGAAGCTGGTTTTCACTGTTTTCTCTGCAATATGATAGTCTTTTTCCTAAGCCTGTCCTGGTAACAGAGGACCGTGCAGAAGATGTAGTGCCAGATAGAATTTGTTGGGTGATTTTTATTTAGCACCACGTGCTGCTTCCCCATCCTGAGGAGAGGACAGCATGATGCACTCAGATGTGATATCTAACAGCTTCCAAATATACCCAGGGTAAGGGGCTCCGTCCACTGATGGAAAGGAGCATTCCAGCCTCTTTGAAAAGACCATTAAGGTAGCTGGTGCTCGGGCTGATGAGGGAAACAGAAACTTCCACTCTTTCTCTGAGCAGAAAACCTGCCAACTCTAGACTCTTGACTTTTCTTTTTCTTGATGTATTTGGGGAACATCATATGAGGTACAATGCTTTGGTTTTGTTTTTTGTTAAGCAAACTTTTTGTAGAAATGCAATCATTGGTACAGAGGCACAAGGCAGCCAGCCCCTTCTAGAGCAGGGGCACAGGGCACAGGAGAGCATGGCATTTTTATGTATCTGTTGAACAAGTCTTAAAGCAAAGGCCCAAAAAAACTGAAGAGACTATGATCTTTAAGTTGATAACATTTTATGCAGATTGAATAGAAGGAATGTTTTCCTCATGTTTAGTTTTATTCATATATATTTTTCTTTGATGAATGATTGATTGCAAGGCCTCTGTCACACTCCAGAAATACTTGCAGCTGCTTTAAAAAAAAATTGTGTGTCTGGTCACTTGTTTCTCTAAAATTATCTCATTGCCTGGCAATCAGTCTTCTCTTGTATACTTGTCCTAGCACAGTATGTACACGGGAAATGCAAACAGATGTGAAGGAGGACCAGAAAAATTAGTGAATATTGAAAAAATTGTATTGTGCATTTTGGCTGCACATGGCTAACTTTTTTTTTTAAAGAAAAGTAGCATGAATGGGGGAAAAAAACAGCTCTGTATACAGTATCTGTAAAACTATCTTCTCTGTTCTGATTTCTTGCTTATTCCCCATACAAACTAGAATACAATATGGCACACAGCCATATCCAAACACCTAAGAATCAAGCAGTTCATCCTCTGATTTGAAGCACCTTGTCCTTTGAAAGCGAACACTATCGTCCTGCGTTCTGAATACTGGGGACTTTGTCCAGCCATATGTCGCCATGAATTAACTCTGCTGCCTTTCTTCTCAAGGGCATCTTCCCCTTTCCGTGTGAGATGGAGATGCAGTGCTTACTTTCCTTGGTGTTGTAGATTCTGCCTGTGTATTCCATTTAAAACCGTAATCTAGTTTGTAAAAGATGGTGACGCATGTAAATAAAGCATCAATGACACTCTACCCTACTCCAAGAAAGCTTTTTTATTTTACTTTATTTTGTTCTGTCATCATTATCGTTATCCATTACCTCCCCTTTCCCCTCAGGAATGAAATGTATGAGTTTATGTGGAAGGCTTCCTGTGGGATTACTTTCCAACCTAGAAGAGACAAAGAGCTGCAAGCCTTTATTACGAGATCCCTAAACTAAATGAACCTTGTAAACTTTTTCTCTGGCTCACTTTTGACCTCTACAGACAACCAGACAATTTAATAAAAGCAGATTTACCGAGTTGTTGGTGCTGGCTGACGGCCCTGCTTGGGGTGTGCTGAGTCATGCGGCCCCAGAGGAGCTGTTAAGTGTGAAGACAGGACTCGGGCAGCCTCCACTAAGTGCCGAAGGGCTTTCCTGCCACGGAGCCTAGTCTTATCCTCCTACTAAACCAGCAGACAACTATTGGTCATCACTAAGACCCTTTTGCATGTCATACTCTAAATGGTGCTTTAGACTTATGATCGCAACAGCAAAAATATTGTCTCCGTGTATATACCTAAGGTCCCCCTGGTTCTGTTAGGCAGAACTCCACCTCACTGTAAAACTATTCTTAGTAGCCTGGATTGTGTTTCTTTAATAGACATTATAAAAATTACTGCACTTATAGAATCTACGCCCCTTCCCAGGATCTGAGTTAAAGGTCCCAGACTTCATGATAGGCTCATATTTCAGATCAAGGAGAGGGAGATATGAAAGGCTCTTTGGATAAGTTCTGTACTGGTGGAACGTCATGCCTGCAATCATTTTTCCTACCACCATAGGAGCTACTTTCAAAGGGAGAGCCTTACCATCATAATGCCAACTGGGATTTTAAGGTACATCCCAATTCTGATTTACATTCCTGAAAGATCGAAAGTGGAAATGTAATGCCAATTACCGTAGGACTCAATAGCATGTTCAAAACAAAGTAAAAATACAACCATGTCATGATCATTGGTCATCAAATCAGCCTCTCTGTGGCAATGGCCAGACCCTGCCACAGCCCCAAGGGAGCCATTCGTGACGTGACCCTAATCCTCCGAGAGACTAAGCATTTGGTATGATGCACCTGGGACGCCGCAAAAGAACAAAGCTGCATCTCTCTGACTTCCTCTGCCTTCTCGCTGGACAAATCAAACACTCCAGGAGTTTGATTTTACAAGTGTTTGGGGATAAGGGCAAAGCCAGGACACATACCACCCACATCAGACTCCACATCTATGGTCGAGTGGTCTGTGGTGGGGCAAGATAACCAGTAGCCACCGACTTCTATATACATGGCCACTCCCAAAGAACATGTCTCATCCATAAGGGGAGCAGTCCATAGTCCCCTGAGTCCTCAGTTGAGTGGTAGAAGTAGGTATGGGGGTAAAGGCAGAGCCCTGGAGATTTCCCCCCCCCCCAAAGGACAGTAGCATCTGTCCAGAGCCTCAGGCTGTGGAGTTGGAGAAAGAAATTGTTCCTGTTAGCCCCTTCTTGGCCTTCTTAGCCCCTTCTCTGGGGACTTGGTACCACACACATACCCTTCTGTGCTTGTGGAAGGGAAATTTTCAGTGCCTTTCTTGGGTTGGCATAGGATCTCTCCTGTGGTTCATTCATCCACAGTACCCACCACATGCCAAACACTTCTCATCCTACAAGATGAACTAAAGGGGCTGAGCTGGAAGATGCAGACCTGCTCCATAATTTCCTAATGCAGTGGAATGTTGTTAAGGGTGAGGTGTAGGGGCAGAGAGTGGGCAAAGTAGAGGATGTTCACATTGGAACGGAAAGGCAGAAGGGTTGAGTTTTCCAACTTGTTATGACTCAGACAAAGACTGAAGCATGCTCAGGAAAGAAACAGTAGTGGGCTTATTTGGGACTTAAGTGCTCAAACTAGGAAGGGGTCAGTCAAGAAAGTTCCAGATCCAGGGACTTAGGCTTTTCAGCAGGCTGTAGGAGCCACTAAGCAGTGACATGATTTAGAGGACTGGACTACGCCACGTGAGGTGGATTCTAGAAGGAAGATGTTGAGAAAACGAGGCGCCTTGGAATTCAAGATCTATTCTCACAACATGGAACTAACTCACAGAATGTAATGTTTATATGGCCCACGGAAACAGCAGTGGAAGCCGCTGCCCATCTCAGGTGACAAGCCCAGACCTGGCCATCCACCTCACATCCCTGTTTTCCCAACCAAGTTGAGAAACTGTCATCTAGAAGTTTCAAGAAACTTGGCAATGGGTAAATCTGGGGGAGGGAGACAAGGGAGTTTTCCTTTCGACACTAGAGCTTACGTGCTATCGTAACTTATACGTAGGAGTGTATTACTTTAATGAAGATAATATAGCTTTGAAAAAGTGGATGTGGACTGGCTCTCAGTCCTGAGATGCAAGCAAGGAATAGGCGGGAGAAGGAATACGTTTTTGGTGTGGATGGATAGAGATGCTGCCTACAAGGCACCTGCTGCCAAATGGGTAGTGTCAATGCAAGGTTGTGTCTTTATAACTTTGGAGTTCCTTAATTCCTTCCTGTTAACAACTGGAATATCATAATACAGGAAGTGCTCAACCAGAACATCCATTATGACAATAGTTATGAAAGTAATCTGTGGCAGTTAGGTACAGATGTCAAGTTGACAACAGAAGGCTCAGTTTGGGGGCACAATTGTAAAGAGTTAAGGTGAGCTTGAAGTCTGTGGGAGATCAATTAATGTGGAAAGACCCAGGCCACAGGTATGAGTAGGTAGATAAGATGGAGCGCTGGCTCTTTGGTAAACTGGAGAGTGAAAAAGTTATGTCCATCTCTCACCTCCTCCTGTGGATACGTCATGGTCAGTACCCGCATGTTGGTATGACTTCTGCCACAATGATAAACTGGAAGACAGAAAATGTATGGCAAGAGTAAGCAACTTATTCTTCCAAATTGTTTGTTTGGTCATACATTAATATCAGTAACAGAAGAGAAACCAGGACACTATGTAAGTAGAAAATGAATATACCAGACACTTGGAAATGTATTGTTCTTTTATCCTTACATATTTACATAAAACAATGCAGAATACAGGTAGTGTACATCAGTGTATAACTGTCAAGGGAGACGTACTACAAGGTAAAACAGAAAAACACATAATTTTTGTGTCCTGGACACTACGGGACCCACCACAGGATTTGCCACCAAAGGCAGCCTCTGAGCTACCTGTGGCATGAGCCCTGCTGGAAGGACAGGGACCAGAGACCATGGACCTTCCAAGAGGAGAGAATGGCATCTTCATCCAATGGCTGAAGCGCCACAAGTAGGAAGGAGTTAGTCATGCTAGAACATAGCCCTCACAAAGACAAATGTCCGCTATAGTAGTGCAATTGGGCTACAGAAGTTTTTGTCAACATTTTCTTCATTTGGGCCTAGGGAGATAGTTAACAGTTAAAGCACTTGACATGCAAGCGAAAGAACCAGAGTTCTGATCCCCAGATCCCATGTAGAGATGTCTGGAGACTGTCTGCAAATCCAGCACTGGGAGGTAGATCCTGGGAATCCCTAGAGCAAGCTGACTAGCCACACTAGCCCTATTGGCAAGGTACGTGTTTAATTAGAGACCCAGACTCAAAAGATTAAGGTAGAAGTGCATTCAAGAATGATTCTTGGAGGCAACCACAAGCACGTGCACACTTGCTCACAAGTATGCCTACACATGTGTGAACACACATACATACACATACCCCCCTAAACACATGATAATGTGGAAAGAATTTTAATTATCTTCATTTTGTTGTACTATCTTTAATGTTTTGAAAGATAATGGATTCACATGATTCAAGAGTCAGAAAGCATAGAAACGCACAGGCTCTCTTCCATCTTTAGACCCTTTTCTTTCATTCCAAGTTCTATGTGTCCTTTTAGAGTTTCTTACATAACTTTCTACTGCATTGGTGTTCCACTGTATTTCTCTGCGATCCCCCTGTCTCTCAAGGGATGGGATCATAAGTATAAACTAGAGTTCACCTGTATCAATACATAATAATTTCTTTAACAAGGAGTCCCTATTAATAGACACTGGTCATTAGAATGTTTCTGAGCATATGTTGTTTACCGCAGCAGATAATCTTATATACATATATTATTTCGTATGTGTTCAAGTCTCTGGAGAATAGTGCCCACATGTGGAAATGTTAGGTCAAAAGATACACACATTAATAACATTGACGGAAATTGACCAGCTGTTCTCCAATGGACCAATCAACTCACAATGCTAGCAATGTATGAGAATCCTTGTTTCCTGAACTGCCTTATTTATTATTTTATTTCTTTTTATTTTATTTATTTTTTAATATTTTATTTACTCGAGAGAGAGAGGGAGGAAGAGTGCACACACTCGTGCTATTGTGTACAGTCTGGGATAAGGACAACTTTCTGAAGTCAGTTCTCTCCCTCAACCATGTGATTTGTCATAATTAATACAGGTGTTATCTTGATGGTTTAGGGTTCAAGCTCTGGGCACATTTGTAAAGAATCAGTGGTTGATTTAGACCCCGAGCAACATGATAAGAGATTGTCTAGTTAATGGGGGAAGACCTAATCCATGGAAGGTAGGGCTAGTCCTTGGTAGGTGAATAAGATGGAGGAAGCTGCTAAGGAAATTGTCATCCTTCTGTATATATGTATGGCCAGATGTGCTGGTCTGGCTGCTAGTGAGGATTGTCCCTCTCAGCAGTCCTGTGGTTATGGTATAGTCAGTTCTTGTCATAGTTAGGCACAGGTGTCAACTTGACAGTTGAGGGTTTGAGTTCTAGCACATTTGTGGAGAATTAGTGGTTGGGTTAAGCCCAGAGCAAACCTGCAGGAGATTGTCTAACTGTTGGGGAAGGTGCAACCTATGGTGGGTAGAATTAGGCCCTGAACAGATGAATAAAATACTGAGAGTCAGTTGAGGAAGTTGGCATCCTTTTGTACACTTGGCCAAACATGCTGGTCTGGCAGGTAAGGGTCATCCCTCTCTCAGCCATTATGTGGTAATAGTATGGCCAGTTCCCTCAGCCCTGGTGTTAGTATGTGTTCTCCCATCGAGCTGGACTATGAACTGTAACCAATCTATCATAAGAGAATAAATCCCTTGTTCCCTTAAGCCATTTGATGGTCATTTATCAACAGCCATGCAGGCGAACTGCTACAGTTCTCTTCACTCTTGGTATTGGTGCGTGCTCTCTTTACCAAGTTGGGCAAGGAACTGTAACTGGCCTATCACAAAATAAAATTATTCCTTGAATTCCATTAATTTATTGGCAACATGCAGAGTAACTGTGACCTGTGACGTGGGCTTCCAGGAATCAAACTCAGGTTGCCAAATTTGTGAGCAGGAACCTCACCCACTGAGCTATCTCACCAACTCTATTTTTAACATTTTGAAATACAGTTGTCCCCATACACACGCATACCCTCTTTCCCCTACACTAAGGTAAGGCGAGGGCCAGGTAAACGTGAATGTTCAGACTAGAAGGGAGGCTCGGGAGGTGGAGTTAGGGTAACCGGGTGACTGCTAGGGAGGGGAAGCCGCCCTGAGTGCTCAGGTGATTTCTGTGCCACACAAGGAAGAGTCTGCCTAGCAACCTGTCCATCCAGTCTGGTCACATGCTCCTCCCCTCACGCCACCAGGCTGGACCGCCCTGCCCCTGGGGTCAGCAGCCTGACCTTACAGCTGGGCTCTCTCACCTCCCAGAATTCCAGAAGGAAGCTATCACCTCAAAAGAAACAAGTCTAGTCTCTTTGGCTCCAAACCACACACTCAGACCGATTTCTAGTGAGATTGCACAAGCAGCTGGAAGGTGGCCAGCTTTCAGAGTCGGGCTGTCCTTAAGATGTCTCCAAAGCTGGGGGGACCTCCTGGTCTCACTAGTTCCTCCTCCTAATGGAGAGGGCATGGCTCTTCCAAAGGAGAAACCCTAACACCCTCCCACTGTCCCCCTGCTGCTCCCTCACACACGGAGGCCAGCTCAGAAGCGAGCCCTCCTTTACAGTTCTGTGGGCTGTAAAGTGGGAGTCAGCAGGGAGGGAAAGGAATTCAGTCATATCATGGGACCTCATCCACTTGAGCCCAGCCCTGCCAGGCACCAGCTGATGACGATAGGAGGATTTGTTAATGTCCCTGAACCTCTGAGTCGCCCTTAGTAAAATGGAATCGAAGCTGCTAGGCTGCCTGGAAGGCGGGAATGTGCCAGAACGTCTCTGCACACCCTCCAGCAAGTCCAGAATGAGCCCTTCACCCAGCAGCTCTCGGTTCTGCAGTTCTACCTGATTGACCCACACTCCATGCATGCTTGTTAATTTCTACCCATAAGAACCTACAGCAAAGTGAATGCAATATATTGATGAGCCAATTAGCATAACTAGATTGCTTGTGAATGAAGATGAAAGGCACCAATCTTGTTTTTCTATTCTCATTTTCTTTGATGTTTCAGTTTGGTTTTTTTTTTGTATATATTTTCTTTGATGTTTCAGTTTGTTTTTTTTGTTATATATATGTACATATGTATATATGTGTGCATGAGTATGTATGTGGCACTGAGTGTATGTGCCTATGGAGACCCACGGGTGACATCAGGAATCATCCTGAATTGCTCTACTTCCTCATTGCTTTATTCTGGGGTTTCCAAGGCCAGAATTGCAGGCCACTACCATATCCACTCAGCATTTTTACATGGGACTTGGTAATCCACACTCAGGCCCTTTTGCTTGTGAGTCTAAGGTTTTAACCGCTGAGCCATCTCTCCAGTCTGTTCTACACTTTTTTACATTAAGGCAGAGTCTGTTGATTACTTCCAGAACTGACTAATCAGCTAAACTAGCTAGTCAGAGTGTGCTGGAGATGCCCTGTCTTTGCAGTGATTACAAACAGCAGCCATGCCTGCCAACTTTATGTGGGTTCTGGGTATCTGAACTCTGGTCTTTATACCTGTGGCACAAGCTACTTATTTACTGAGCCATGTGCCAGCCTATTCTTGGATGTTCAGGACCTGTTGGTAGAAGCCACATTCACAGTCTGTTCCCTCCCTGTTGCATAACACAGAGTCATAGTCGTGATGTCCTGTGACAGATCAACGGTCTGTTCCTGGCCCTGCTAGCCAGTCATTTCAGTCTCTCCAGGTATCAGTTTCCCCATCCGCAAAGCCCACTTCATGATCATCCATAGTTCATAAATGGCCACGATGAGCCCAGAAACATAGCACACGCATTATAGGCCATGAAACCCCCAGACGATGTTTTGAGTACAGAAATTGGTAAATGCTAGTAATTCATTCTGCAGAGGGAAACAAGCAGAGAGGGAGAAGAGGATGGAGTGGAGCGTGGAAATGGAGAGTTGAGAACAGATGTGGTGGGAGGACAGGGAGTGGAGTGCTTGTTCCAGTGTCCTCTGGAGGCGGTACTATGCCCTGCACAGATCTTGGCCCTACAACATGCGTGTCATTACACGCAGTCTCTCCAATTTCTGTCCCAAAGAAGTGAAACGAAGCAAGGGTCCAGGTGACGATGGTAGTCACTCTTCCCACTATTTATGACAAAATTCCCAACAAAAGCAATTAAAGGAAGGGTTTACTTTGGTTCACAGACTGAAGTAAAGTCCATCATGGTGGGGGGGAGAGAACATGAGGTAGCTGGTCAGAGTATTCGCAGGCAGGAAGCAGTGGGAGATAAAGGCTCACTCTTACTTTCACCTTTTTATTCAGTCCCGGACCCCAGCCCACAGAGATGGGGCTACCTACATTTGAAGTGGATCTTCCCACTTCAATAAACTTAATCTAGAAACTCGCAGACAGGCACAGAGATTTGACTCCTAAGTAATACTCAATCCAGTTAAGTTGACATCAACATTAACTACCATGATGACTCAGCTAGATCATCTCTCTAATACAGGCGGTGGGGGGAGAATCTTCTAGTAGCCTGGAGGAGTCAGCAAATGACAGCAACCTAGAATGCATGCATTAATGAATGGAAAATGTCCTCTGGGTTGGAGGGGGGCAGAAAAACAGAGACGGGAGGTGGCGGGGGGCGGGGGGGAGTCCTCTGATGCTGTCTCCAAGATGAAATAAATGGACCACTTCCTGCCCACAGCACTGTTGGCCCTGCTGGTGTTTGGGGAAGCATACAGTTAAAGAGGATCTACTGGGGTAGTTTAACCGTTACTTGTTGCATTTATGCCTCCCTGAGTATAAGGGTCCAGGTCACTATACCCACGCCAGGATATTCCCAGGGTTAGCTCTACCTTTGGAGAAGTACAAACATCTTCCCCAAGTGGTGTGTGCCACAAAAACCTGATGTAGGTTCTTGGTGATGAAGGCATGTACCGACTACAGACCCCAAAGCCAAGGAAGTTTCCTAACAGTGAGCTTTCAGAGTTATAATAAATGCAAGATGAGAACACAGTGGTTTGTGAGAACATGCGGCCTGCAGCTTCTAGACCTGCTGCAGGGAGAAGCTTGTGGACTTCGGGGACAGATGGGGGGTTGTGGGGTTTAGGCTTCTTAATCCTTCAGGGTCCTTGTGGGGGGGGATAATGATAACAATCCCTTGCCCTTTGAGGATTCTTATCAGGGTTAGAGCTAAAAAAAAGAAAAAAGAAAAAAACCTCTGTATTATTTCTTGACCCTGTGAGTCAACACGTATTCACTGAGGGTCTACTCTGTGCCAGTACCAGAGTTAGTGGGTTAAAGCTTAGCTTTTAAAAAAAGGAAGTGGGGCTGGAGAGGTGGCTCAGGGATTAAGCTTCTGCTTTGCAGGCAGAAAGTCCTGAGTTCGGATCTTAGACCCCATGTATAGGTGGAAGCGGGGGCGGCCTGCGTTTCTGGTCCTGGTAGGCCGGAACCTGTGAATCCCGGAGCAGAGTAAACAAGGAGAAGGTGGAGGCAGTGCATGGTGGTTCCCGAATTTGTCTGTAGTTCTACATACATACACGTGCACACACGCACAATTGAATAAATAATAAAAAAAATTTAAAAAAGGAAGGTAATAGATAGGCAGCCATCTTTGCCATGTAACCTTGTATATGTAACATAACCCCCTGAGTTTCCATTTTCTTATCTGTGAAACAGAAATAGTAATAATAATTCTACCTTGTGTTGGGAGGATTAAATGAGGTGCTGCATGAACTGCCCTCAAAACCTGGAACATGTAAGGTTTTGGTAAGGTATTTATTAGGACAGTAGAACTGCTCCATCAACCTCCAACCGTGTCTCTTGCAGTTAGGTGTCCAAAATGTAGTCATCCTATTCAATGACAAATGAAAGTCGCTGTGGTCTTTGTTGGTGATATGCATCAGGAAGGCATGAGGGGGCTGGTTAAAAAGTTGGTGAACAATCCCTTAGACCAGAAGTAATAATCTTCCAAAATCATAAAAATAATGGATTCACAAAAGATCTCAGAACCAGTTTGTAATCAATGAAATGAAGGTTTCTTGGGATATTGGGGCCAAAAAGTCACTCTGAAACATGGTCAAGTCTGCCAAAGAGTCATGGAGTGCCCATTATTCTTCACGGTCCTCCACAGTTTATAATGCTTTCCTCGCTCAAATCTCTTTGGTTTTCTAAAAGTTGAAGAGAGAGGAAGGGGACTAGGGAGATGGCTCGGCAGGTTAAGAGCGTGCACACAAACTTGGCTTCTTGAGTTCAGTCCCCAGAGCCTGCATGGTGGGAAGAGAGAGCTGATATCTGATGTCCACACATGCTTTAGCACACACACCTGTTTGTTCCCTCTTGCTCTCTTTCACTGTCTCTCTCTCTCTCTCCCTCCCTTTTCCCTTCCTTCCCATCTTTCTCAGAGAAAGGACAGGCAGATCTTTCTGTCTGCATAACCTACCTATCATTTATCTAATCTATCTGTGGGTACGAAGGGTGGAACTCAGTGTCTCCTGCATATTAGGCCAACACTTTACCACTGAGCTACATCTCCCGCAGAAGAGACAGATACCTTTTTTTTTTCTCTCTCTCTCTCTCACTATTTTGAAGATAAAGTGGCCAAAGTTCAAGGAACTTGGTCTAGGTCCACGGTCAAACATCCCGCTCTGGCTGGAGACACACCCAGATTCTTTCCACTTTCAACCCAAGGCTTTCTGGTTTTCAAATTAATAAACTTCTACAGGTGGAACATGCAAGGATTGGTCTCCTCGATCAGCCCATTGAAAATTGAATTTTGCCAATATAAAATGGAGGGGAGGGGGGAAGAGACTGGACCTGAATTTTTTTTTTTAAAAAATAGTATTTTATTTATTCATTTATTTGAAAGGGAAAGGCATACATTGCCATGGCACGTGGGTGATGGTCAGAGGAAACTTTCGGAAGTCCTGCCCTTTTATTAGGTTTTCAAGCAGTTGCCTTACCCAGGAGATAATCTGTGCTGGGTCTCAGATCCAAGTGTAAATCCTGCCTTGCCTGGCTGGCTGCACCAACTTTCATGGGTGAAACTTCCTGCCTCCTGGTGTTCTCAAAAAGATGGGGCAAATGAGTAGGCAAAGCAGAGGAGACCCTTGACCCACAGCAGCACATTCCTGGGACCTGTGGAGTGTCTTGAAGTGGGGAGTCCCTGATCCCTGTTTGTGGACAAGCACAATTGTGAGACCCAACATTTTCTAGCAGCAACAAAGGAAACCAAGGGGTTAACAAGGAGGTGCAGAAGCTGGCACAGCTGGGGATCATTAGCTCCTAATGAGGGGGCCAGCCCAGGAAGGAAGAAGCCACCCAGCTGTGAGGAGGGGCCCTGCCCAGGGTGTCTCCCATGGAGGAAACTTGGGCTGCAAACTTTGTTTTTCTTATTTCTGAACATGGCTTTACACTCCGGAGGGAGTTCCTAGCTTCTGGCTCTGGTTGCTGAACCCTGGCGCACTGGGGGTTCCCACAGTCAATGGCTTACCACTTGTGGGGGCAATTTTGCTATTGATGTTGGGCCAGCGTGGTTAGGAAACGGGATCTTCCAAACAGGGACTCTGTGGTTTGGTTTGGCCACATCGAGATGTGTCTCCACAAGTACTGTTGAGGTTGGAACAGTTACCCATAGGGTGGGGTTTGAGGGTACAGTGCTTTTCCTTGGCCATGCACCCCTCTTTTTGCCCCCATGTTATTTCCATGGCCCCGGTGTGGCCTGTATTCTTGGCCTCAGACTGCACACGAAGTGCTGCGGTCTGTTTGTAATCCCAGCTACTCAGGAAACTGGGGAAGGAGGACCACAAGTTCAAAGCCAGCCAGGACAAAGACCCAGAGAGAAAGGTGTTAGTGACCAGGATGTCTGGAGAGGGAGCTGCGTACCTCCACTGAGCCCCACTCAGGAGTTTAGAGCTGCCAGGAGGAAGAGAGAAGAGGGGAAGGCCAAGGCCGGAAGCTCCTGAAGCACTGCTGCTTCCAGACACCTGGGAATCTTCTGCTGTGGCTCCCCTCAGCAGCACCTGCAGCACCTAACCTCCTGTTGGGCTGGTTGGGCCATACTACTTAGTGCAGGCAACTGTGGTAGGAGCTCAATACATGCTGATGGTGCGCTCCGAGGAACACTCCAGGACGGAGTCGAGGAGCTTTGGGACCAAGAACTTCCTACTAGACCATCTTGCCGTGATGGACAGACTCTTGCAGAACAATAGTAGATAAGACACCTCCCTTTTCTGCACCCCTCCTTCCTTCTCATTTCAGGAGTTTCCCAGGGACGATGAGTACTGGTGTTCCGGATGCATGGGTCTGGATGCAAAGGGCCTGCCTGATTCCAATTCTGCCACTCCCTCTGGGAACACTCATGTGCACCAATGGGAGCTGGCTAAGTTCGTTCTTTGCATCCCCCATCATGCCTTCCCTTTGACATTTGCAGGTAGGCATATTCTTGACAATGTAAAGTAAGTGCCACAAAGAAGGAAAAAGAAATTATTCAGCCAAATACAGCACTTTGGCCAATAGGGGAGTGGGGAGGTGCTGTAGCATCCCTATATCACAGGATTTATGGCCCATGGTCCAATGAGGGAGACAGATGATCATGACAATACAGTATGGGATGTGCCAGGAAGTGGTGAATGGCCAGAGAGTTACCCAATGATCAGGTTGATGACTATTTTTCTCCCTATTTTGCGCACATCAATCATGTAAATTATGCCTCTGCCTGTCCCCCCACAAAGGGTGGCTTCTGTCCATCCAGGAAAAGATGGAGATTGGAAGATGTTAGGAGCAAAGATAATACACGAGAGGCTGGTCAGACATTTGGACTCATAAAGCTTTTGTTTCCACCTATCCATTGGTGTTTTTCTTCCCGCTGAAGACGGCTGAGTATGCAGGGAACTGTGGCGTGGATGCTGTTGTTTTCGCACACACATGATGTTGACCGTGTGTAGCTTTCCCAGCTAGCCTGGGGCCTGGAGCTACAGCAGGGCGTAGAATGCCTGCCCGTCAGTTCGTTTGAAGTCAGGAACAAGGATACCAAGTAGGCACTGAGGGGGGCAGATGGCCTTTCCCAGGGGCCTTGGGTCTCCCTCGAGGCTGCTTCTCTGCCTTGCTTCTTGGCTCCATGGCCTCCAGATGTGAAGGCCTTACTTGTCAAAACCCTTTCCTCCTCCCCGCCATCCAGGCCAAGGGAGACAGATCTCAAAGCTCAGTCCAGCAGGAGGAATCCTGGGCCCTTGCTATTTTCAGAGCTTCAAATTGAAGCCCATGGTTTGTTTCTCGGCATTTAATTAGACTCCAGCGCCGTCACAGGGCTGCCTTCTTCCCTCCCACAAAGAAAGGTCTGACCAGTGGTTTGGAAGCTGACTCCATGTTCCAGGCAGGAGGCTGGGACCTAAAGTATTTTTACATATGGGAGGCTGTGGAGAACAAAACTGTTTGGACAGGAGCCATTTTATACTCAGTCAGTGGGGAGAGGAGGGGACAGGAAAGTGGTGGCTTATCCTAGCCGATTTGAACGGGACCATTAATCTGCTGGACAGGAAGTAGGAGGGGAAGGGAACAGAGGGGGTTCCACGATAAGGCTGGAGTACCCTGGCCCTGGCCACCTGGCCCAGGTGAGGTGGTCCTCACACGGGGGTTGGGGAGAACAGAGGAGAGGCATACTTTGTGGGTATGTGAAGCTCTGGGTGTGGGCTGCCTCTACATTCCCGTGGTCCTCCAATTGAAACCACCATCACAGATACGAGTTTCTGAGCCACAGAGGACTTGGCGACCTTTGCATGTGGGTTTTAAGGACAGTAAAAGGAAATTAAGTCGCCCAAATCCAGGCAGATACTGAGAACTGGCCTCCAAAGGCCTTTTGACGGATAAGATGGACGGCTCCAGGTCCCTTCTTCCTGTGGCTGTTTCTGGGCTTCCATAGGGGCACATGAGAGTGTGCTGGGTTGACTTGACACATGAGTTCATTTCACACTGAGAACTAAATAGCTGGGTTTTATGACTTTACTGGCTAGAGACATTGCCATCAGCAGGTCGCTGGAGATACACCTCTCTGGTCATGGGGGGGGAGGCATCTACTTCCTTACCAACCCAAGCCCATGCAGCCCCCGTGTTTCTGCAAGGAGGAGATAGGGAAATTGAGGCTTTTGATGACCTCGAAATAGAACCAGTTCCCACTTAAAAAGGGCTAAAACCCAGGACACCTGGCTAATGACTGCCCACATTCACACCTTTCCTAACTCGGTCTTAGACATCAGTCAGGAACGCCAGAGCTATTGGGATAAATTCATTCCATCCATGTGCTCTCATACCAAGGACCCGCTCATGTTTCCCCTTCCTTCATTGCCAACCATAGCATTAGTGTGTTTGTGCATGTGTGCATATAAATGTATATATGTATGTATAAGTGTAAACAAATGTGTGTGTGCATTGTTGCTTCTTCTCCCATACTACACTCTAAGTCACTTTATGAGCATGAACCCCTGCCTGTTGGATTTAGCAGGCTTCATTCTACTGAAATCCAGGCTTGTCCCCAAATTCATAGCTGATTTTCCTGCCTCAGAAGCCAGAGTCCTGGAGTCTTCTATCACATATAAGCCACCAACTTAGCAACAGTTGCAATCTTGTCATCCTATCCTGTGCTTCTGTTGGCGCTGACTGGCACTCCCTGGTTTCCTTCACTCTGAAAAACAGTAATTCAACTGTTAAGTTAGTGTCACCTTATTTCTCCAAAGGTCAAACTTCTTCAGGTTCATTTCCCGCTTGTTCTCTTTCCAACCTCACCTTTCATCATGCAGGCTGTCCTTCCATAAGGGCCCTGTCTACACAGTTGGCCCTGCGCATGGCATTCCCAGGACCAATGTGGTGACCCAAGACTGCGTTGCTTGACTTTCATTGAAATGGTTGAATATTTCTGTCTGATTTAGGATCCGTCACAGGACAGTCTATATTGCTGTTGACCAAACACTAATCTGTTTCTAGTAATATGGTTCGCTTGCTTGCTGGGGTTGGCTTTGATTTCCCCACTTAGGCTGGTCTTTCCCCATCGCAGGCCTGCAAGCAAGCTGCCTCTATGCGCAGGAAGGCAGCTCACACCAAGCCCCATGCCGCATACCTCTACTACCTCCCCACACTTAGCTTTCGAGCCTTAACTTCCTCAGAGGGAAATCAATCCATTGGCAATCGGTTTCATTCTGTTTGCCCTGCTAGCCTCCCTCACCACTCTCCAGCTGTACCTCCCAGGCATCATCGCAGCTTGCGTTTTCATATTTACATGTGTGTTTTGTTAGTTTGGTGCTCATCTCCCTACTAGATGGTGAGCGCCGTGGGGGCAGGATGAGCGCTTGTTTTTCCCTGGCTTCTTACCTGTGCTGGGGACGGAGCTGAGGGCCTTGTGCATGCTGGGCAAGGCCTTGGTGAGGGAGCTGCACCCCAGCCCACAGGCCTGTTGACGCAGCAGGGTTCAGGAATGTATATTGAAAGGAAGACCCAGCAGATGAACCAATGAATGTGGTTGCTCTCAAGAAGGCTTCGGACCGTTGGACGTTTGCCCAGCTTGAAAACAACTCCAAGCTCAAACAAAACTTAAGGAAGTGTAATTTGAAGAAACCATTTGTGTCTTGAACTTGTCAGTGCCAATTCTGTCCCATTTGATTTGTGTTTTGTTTTTTGTGTGTTTTTTCCCCCTAGCCTTTTGGGTTGTGTGTGACCCCACCAGGGGCCTGCATTTCCTTTTGCCTTGGGTGACTGTGGCTTTAAAAGGCCGTAGGTCACTTTCTTGTTCTAGCCATAAGGGGGATCTGGAGGTCAGCATGGCAATCCTTCCTTCTTTGCATGAGAACCTCACTCCCCAGACTGCCTGGGAAGGGTCTGTCTATCCACCCTTGTGATTCTTCCTTCGGCCTACAACTTAGATCCAATTCATTCTTACTGGGCAGACCAACTCTAAAACTTTTTTTTTTTTTTTTAAAGCAAAGCTTATAGAAGAAAATACCAGTGTCCTGCACACAAACCCCAACCCATAGGCCTGCCTCTTTGATGCACTTCAGGCTTAGGATACTTTACACCCTGGGGCTTCTGTGCTTGAGGATTGTTAGAGGGAGGGAGGTCAGAGCCTGGGCCCCTGGCAGCCTAATAAGCCCTAGTCAGAACATCCTTAACAGACTGGTTAAAAAGCTGAGAAAGGGAATTTATTTAATGTGACCCCAATGAGAGGAAAAACAAATAGGTTCAGTGACCCTCCTCCTACCATCTTTAAGGTTCTTACATTAAAGTTTAGTGGGCTTTTTTAAAATGTATGTGTGCATGTATATGGGTGTGTACATGTATACAGATGTGTGTAGAAGAGGGCACTTGAGTGTGCATGCCCGTGGAGGTTCAAGGATGACATCAGTAACTGCAGCAGTTATTCTTCTCTGTTGCTGTGAGAAACCACTCAGAGTCAAGCAACTTAAGGGAGAAAGGGAGATTTATTCAGTTAACGGTTCCATTGGGGAGATACAGTCCATTATAGCAGAAAAAGACATGGCTGGTTGGCAGAAGCTGGAGGTGGCCTAAGTCACATCCATCAAGAAGACTGAGAGCTGCAAACCTCTAACTGCAAGAACAGATCTCTCCCAGGAGTAGGGTGGAGCTAATCCACCTCAAGACGCGCCCCCTGTGACTACCTTCCTTTAGCAAGGCTCCACCTCTTAATTCCATGACCTTCCCAAACAACTAAAGATTTAAACACATGAGCCTATGGAGGACACCTTAGTTTTCAAACCATGATCCTGGATAGTTCTATCTCCTTATTGCTTTGCTCTGGGATTTTCCAGGCTCTGTCTTCCAGGGCCAGAATTGCAGGCTGCCATCATTTCTGCTCCAAATTAGGCCAGGTGCTTAGAGGGCGGGGCCTGCCATGCGGCCAGCTCTTCATCAACAGCTGCTGAATCAGTAAAAGAAGTGGTAACTAGAGAGAATCAGTAGTTTCCACCAAGAGGCAGGGGGCTTCACCTCTCTATGACTTGGATTTTCCTCATTTGTTCTATGGCTATGATATCCGTGAACAGCCCTTATCAGGAAGATTTAAAAGTTGGTATGTATTAAACACTTGGATTGGGGCCAGGAACACTGTGTTTTCTTGCTGAGTTTTTTTTTTTTTTTTTCCCTGACAGTGGCGTCAAACTGTGGCATTTAGGCTGGCCGCAATTTGTTTCCTTCTTGCACGATACTGAAGGAACACGTTTTTATTGGGTCTGTTACTAAAACCCTCCATCCACATTCCTCACTTGGGTCTCTTTGTGTCCAGAGGTGTATTTGGCAAACTGCAAGACTTGATTGTCTGCACAAAAAAAAAAAAAAAAAAAAAAAAAAAGTGCTGACATCCTTAGAAACCTCTCTTGTGAGGAACTTGAAAAGATACTTTCCCCTGCCCCTGAAACAAAACTGACGATTTATCAGCACCTGCCCAAACTTCTCTCTGAGCCATCGCTGCTCAGACTTTGAAAAGCTCTCCCAGCCAGCCCAGTCAGAATGATAAAATCCAGAGTCACTCTCAGGACAGAAGAGTGACAAGAAGGGGATGAGGGCTGGAAGCCAGATGCTTAATGCCGTATTCGGAAGGGGAGCAGCAATGGTTGGGTTGTTAGGAAAAGAGTCATACATATGTAGGAGCCATTGGTCTGCAAATGGTTCAGTACGGAGGGACGGCTTTCCCCAGATGCAGGAATATGGTCAGTTCTTTGCTTATTATTTGTTGAGCATTTGCTCTTTACTAAGTATGAGGGGGCAAAGGTGACCAAGACAAATGCATCTGTCCACATGGGGCTAATATTCGGCCATCGTTAATGTCCATTTACTGCCCACTGAAAACTGATTTCCCAGGGAAGGGTTCTGGCTATGAGGTGCCCAGGCATTTCCAGCTTGCCAGCATGAGTCACTTGGCTTCTTTGGCTATGGGAAAAGCATACCAGGGACTCTAGTGCTGTGGAAATTTCAAACCAGGTTCTGGAAGACCCAGTGCTATAGTTCAGTTGGTGCAAAGCTGCATGTACAAGGGTTTAGGGTCTTTGCTCATAGTCACCAGATGGCTACTACAAGAGACTAGATGATGGAAAGTATTGACAAGGATATGCAGAATCGAAACCTTCGTGTATCGCCAGTGAGATTGTAAAGCAATGTGACTGCTGCAAAAATAGTTTGGGAATTTTTTTTACAAAAAGTTTCATATGGTCCAGCAACCTCATTTCAGGGTGATATATATATATATTCAAAACATTAGAAGCAGGTCTGTACATTCATATTTGCAACAGCCAATAAACAACATCATTCAAACAGTGAAGGGGTGGATGCAAGTCAAATGACTATGGATACAGGAATTGGCTGAGCAAAATGTGTTATAAGCAGACAATGGACTACTACTCCTCCACAAAGAGGATGGGACATCCTATCATATGTGACAACATTAATGGGCCTCAAGGGTAATGTGCTAGATGAAATAAACCAGTCACAAAAATATGAAAATGTTAAATGTTATCTGCTTCTATTTACAAGATGAAAGAGTTCTGGAGCTGAATGCAGGACATTATAATTAAACTTTGTATGACTGAACTGTACACTTAAAGACAGTTGAGAGGGGCTTGCAAGGCAGCTTAGTGGGTAAAGGTGTCTGTGGGCAAACCTAGCCATCTGAGTTTAGCCCCTATAACTTGCATTGGAGAAAGGGAGAATCGACTTCCAAAAGTTGTCCTTTGACCTTCACATGCATGTTGTGGTACTTTCTCTCTCTCTTTCTCATAAGTATTTTTTCAAAATTTGTCAAGAGGTCGGAGGGAGGAGGAGGGAGGGTAGGAACTGGTGTACCTATTAAATTTGTATGAGCAGAAATAATAATAAAAATGTTAAAAAAACTTCTAATCAGTAATTTCACACTTTTAATAAATATGAAAGAAAAAAAATTTGTCAAGAGAGCCCATGATATTTTCTTACTGAAGTAAAAAAAAATTAGAGTAAAAAGTCCTAGGATAGGAGCAAGCCCAGGGACTTCTGCTCACCTACCCTGCTCCAAATGGCCTAGAAGTTCAAACAACCCTGATCACTAGAGCATCTCAGGTTAGTTTGACTGGAGACCCAAGAGTCCCGTGTTGTCTTAGGTCTTTGGGTCCCCAATTTTCTACGGCATGGAAAAAAAAATAGATGTGCAGAGTCAGCTTGCAAGACACTGTACCCATCTCTGTTGCTTGCTTAGTGGCAGTGCTTTGGGCAAGATACCTGATATCTCCACTGTTTCCCCATCCATAAAATGGACATAGAAGCCTCCATCGCAGACATACATGAAGACTAAAAGTAGCATCCTTACTGGCCCTTAGCATGCCTCCCAATGGGCTTGAGTGAGCAGTGGTGGAGTTTGGGGGTTCTTGGCAGGGCGTGCTATATGTTTTTTAAAGGATTTCTATTTAATGAAAGAACTGAGAGTTTGGGTTGGTCATGTGCTCAGGGGAATTGGGGCAACTTCTGGCACCCTACGCTAAGCCCTCCTGCATTACCAGAGCCATCTATTGAGCTGGGGAAGGCCAGCTGCAACCAGAGGTGTGGCCACCCCTCCCTCACCATGCACACTCCAGCTGGTTGGGAGGAGGCAGCGTGCAGATGTGTAGGAGGAGACCGGCCACACGTGTAGGAAGTTGCGGCTGCCTGGGGCGCATGCCATTTCTGTGGGCCTTAGCGTCTCCCATCCAGGTTTCAGGCTCCTCTAAAGAGTCACCCAGACCAACTCCTGGAGGTGTATTTTAAACCCGGTTCTTCCAGCTATCAGCCCTGCAATTCCTGAGCCACGACACCCAGGCAGTGTTAATTAGGATGGGACAGAAACCAGGGCTCTAGGAGTGCAGTGCCAATCTTGTCTGCAGACCACTCAGGCATCGGGACTGTGTAGGCTTGTGCAGGCAATAGCTCAGAGTGCAGAGTGTGTCCTTTGAGAGGAACCCTGCAAAGTGACTACTGTGTAGTCCTCACACTGAAAGCCGAAGGTTCTGGAGAAGGGCCACTTCCTGAGCAGCACCTCCATCCCTGACGCCGGGTATCACTCACCATTTCCACTTCTGTGGCTATCCCAGAAGGTGGTGTGTTAGTTACTTTTTCATGTCACTGAGACAAAATACGTGACAGAAGGAAAATCAAGAGAGGAGAGGCTTACTTGTCTCACGGTTTCAGGGAATCAATCCATCATGGCAGGGGCGGGGTGGGGGAGAGACGTGGCGTCAGCTGCAGCTGAAAATTAATGGCGAGATTTGCTCACCACTTGGTGGATCAGGGAGCAAAGGCCAGAAACATGGCTGGGCTCCAGATTTTCAAGGCCTACCTCAGTGTCCCATGCCCATGACTAACCAGTCCTAAGGCCCAAAGGTTCCCCAGCCACCCAAAACAGTGCCAACAGCTGCAGACCATGTGTTCAAACATGCAAGACTATGGCGGATCCAAACTGTAACAGGTGGATGCAATTATTCTCATCTTACAGGTGAGGAAAACGGAGACTTGAAGGTCTGGAGGTGATTGTTTAGGTGTCCAGCCTTTCTTTGGGGGGTGGAGCTGGTGTTTAACCCACACCTGTCAGATGCCAGATCCTGCTGCGGGGGTGGGGGGTGGGGGTGGGGGGGAATGTCAGCACCAGCGCGTGGCACAGCCTCGCCACGCTCGGGCGGTTGTACTCTAGGTATTGACAAGAGCGGTGTACCGGAAGAGTCTATAGCTCACATCTCCCCAGGGAACACAGGGTCCCGCCGCTCCTTCCATCGGCCACTCCTCTCCTTACCAGCTCATGGTCACATCCACACAACACAAAACTCTAGAAGACAGAGAGAGGGCAGAAGAGTGTCCCCTGCTTTGCTTTACACCTTGTCTTCTGGACACACCTCACTGCCTTCTGGAAACACGCGGGGCCGCTTGTTTTGGGGACCCTGGAGGCAGTGTGCGGAGCCAGTGGAAAGAACGAGGATGGCGCGCGCCTCCTGGAAATCCCACTGCAGCCTCCAACTCACTGCGCTGAACCAGGAATAAGTGAGTCCTACTTCAAATACTTTCAGAAAATCTGAATAGAAGGAATTCTTTCTGAGTCCACCTCAGCCGGCCACTTAGACTATTGGAAATAGATGTATTTTTTTTATGCTTTAAGGGGAGCGAGGCAAGAAATGGATTTTCCCCCCTAAGACTCAAGAAGCTGGACTGAAAAGAAATGCCAGCCATAACCAGACAATAATATTAAGAATTAACCTAGTTAACACTAGCTCTGACAATTCCCCTCTCTCCCTACCTCTCCCCACCCCCAACTTCCTTTCTTTTTTAAACCCTTAAACAGTAACTCCCTTGAGAAGGCCTTTATACCACAAGCTAGATTGAGCTGGTTTGTTCCCCAGGAAAAGAATGTGGTCTTTTTTCCAGTTCTGAGACAGGAGTGTTGGGGGAGCAGTAGGGATGGTGTATGGAAGAGGAGGAGGAAGGGAAGAGAGGAGAAAACTAACCTTGTGTAGCATTTTCTTCAATTGAAAGTTTGTGCTTTTCTTAACCTGCGAAGTCAGTCCATACATGTACACAACCAAATGTAGACTCTGAGACCCAATCCAGTTTATCCAAATACTGAGCAGTGTGCCCCAGGTTGGCTTCCCAGGCCTTCTGAAAGCAAGTCTGGGCACCATTGCCTCCAAAAGCAGGCTCCAGGGCTTGTCTAGGGATCCTATGGTCCTTTCTGGCTGCTTAGTTTCCTACGCTTGCCCAGCCCAACTCTTCTCCTACTTTCCACGTGCCCCACTTTGAACCAGATCACAAATTTCTAGCCTTCATTTCAGCTCAGGTTTCATTTCTACCTTATACACCCTTGGTGGGAATAAAATTAATGCCTCCACTAGGAAATTAGTATGGCAATTCCTCAAAAAACTAACAACACAACTGCCATATGAGCCAGCTACAGCATCGTGAAGGAATAATCATCACGCCATAGTTATGACTGCACATCTACAGTCACTGCTGCACATCCACGGGTGGACGGATGAAGAAAATGCAGTATATACGCACAATGGAGCCTTATTCAGTCGTGAGCAAGAATGTAGTTGTGTCATTTGTAAAACAATGCATGGAACTAGAGAGCATGGTGCTGAGTGCACTCAGACAGTTACCATGTTCTTGCTTTTTTCTCATACGTGAATCTAGATTTAAAAAAATAAACATGAGACTAGAAGCAGAGCTATTTGGGAAAAGGAAGGGGACCCACCAAAGGGGCAGGGGGCACAACAGAGGAGAGAGAGGTGGTGGAGAACATGACTTAAGCACATTATATGCATGCTAAACAATCATTCCAAAGATTAGGGAACCCGCAGGAGTGAGGCTGTGCGGCACAGATTTGGTAGGATGTGCTGGAGGGGGGGTGAAGGCAGATCTGTCCCACTGGGCTGGCTGCCTTAGGCCTGTCTGTCACCCCTGGAGCCAAGCCAAGTGACAACCACAGCTGTGACTGTTGGACCTTTCCAGCCTGTGGGGTGTGTGTGTTGGGTAGGGTGTGTGTGGGGAGTAACACCTCCAGAGCTAAGTGGCTGGGATCTTAGGAACTCAAGGCCTTCCTCCCCTCTCCCATCACCATCTGTTCCCTAGGGAACACTTAGGTCTTACTTTGTGTTCTGCCAGGGACAAAAACAATTCCCCAGGAATCAATAGTTGGTGGCTGTTGAAGATCCCACCCGGAAGCCCATCTTGTTAAATGCGGCCATTGTGTTCAATATTTGCACCATAGCCAAGGAGGGGCCTGATAGGATCCCAGCCTGCCCTGTAGGCGAGTGTCTTTTATCAGTTCTAATAAGTCACCAGTATTGGCAGGTTACTGGACAGTTTTTCAGAATGGCCAATATTTAATAGACTCGGTCAGATGATGAAGTGAGATGCTGGCTTGGCGCCGTCCCAGAGTCAGCTCTGAAAGTTGTCTCAGCTAATTATCTCAAAACTGAAGGGGAGAGTCTTAATGCCACTCGCCAGCTGAACTCTGGTGTCTGCCAAGATCAGGGCTTCTTCGTCTCAGCTCCCCCTGCCCATGGTCAAGTCCCAGAGGGACTTGTGCATTTGTGTCAGTTTTCATGAGATTCCCAAGTGATGAAATTGCTGACCTGTCTCTCTGGAGCCAACGACTTCACTGGTCGGTCTCTGTGCTCTAGTTAATTTCTTTCTCCCATTTTGTTTTAAGGTCCTTCTCTTAGGTGGGGCTTGTTTTATGTTCAGAGTTCTTTCCTTTTCCTCCCTCCCTCCCTCCCTCCCTCCCTCCCTCCCTCCCTTCCTTCCTTCCTCCCTTCCCTTTCTCTTCTTCTTTTCTTTCTTCTGTCCTCTCCCCTTCGCCCCCCTTTCTTTCTGCGCTCCCTAAATGTCCCAGGGTGGTCTTGAACTCATGATTCTTTTGCTAACACAAGAAGCCTAGGCTCACAGACATGAACCACCAAGACTAGCTTAGGTGATCTTTGCAGAGAACATTGGGCTCAAGGAAACTGCTTGGTGGCTTAGCAGACCTTGCACATAAGAGAGGGGCATCATTTGTCTGAAAAACCATCCCTCCTACCTGTTCCCCTATTCAACTCCATGGTACTCTAACCTAAATCTGGAAACCACAGACAAGGGTCAGCAGCTTCAAGTGAAAGAAAGGCAAGGTATGTTCTCCTCCGCGCATGAAATACTCTCACAGCTAGATTGCCAAACAGCTGAGAGCAGTGTCTGTTTCACGTCTTGGTGAGATTATTAAATAAACTCTGCTTCTTTCAATGAAGTCTTTTCCTCTCCCCGCCCTGTCAATTACCTGCCAATTAATACAACTGAGGAACCTCCTTGCAGACGACTTTTAATTTTGAATGCCAGGGTACCATTTTTTTTTCTCGTGCTCCTCCACCCATGAGTTCCTGAAATTTCAAGGCCCACTTGGCCCTGTCACTCAATTCAAGGAGAGACTGGGCCAGCACAGCGAAGCGCATGGGCGTGGACTTCTGACGGAGGCCTTCTGCCTACTTCCTTCCTAACTGGGCCAGTCGGATGCAAGTGGTGAGGTCAATGAGAGCCGGGGCAGACCCTACAGATCTGCGAGCTGTCCTGGATGACCAGCGTTCCGAGCGACAGCTCCGAGAGATCTGGTGACTCTAGGAAAACAAAGCACTTTTGTACAGGGACAAAACACCTACGTCACACCTACTTGCCCATTCCTTCCTCCCTTTGAGCCCCACCTGGGAGGCAGGGAGGTAAAGTGAGTCGCCTGTTCCACACACCTGTGTCTCTGTCCATTTTTGTCCCAGTGACTGGCTGACCTCAGATGGACAGAGGCATCCCTTTACCCTCATGCCAGGAACCTGGATGCCCTTTCTTCTATCAGCTGTGTGACCTTGGACAAGACTTTACTTCCTGCTGTTGAATGGCCATAGCAAAGTTTATGATTTTAGATGAAATACACAAAGCATTAGGATTCTAAATTTCTTCCTCATCAGTAAAGGACAATAGTATTCAGTAATAACAGTCTTGTCCATTATCTTCCAGCTACTGACTGGGCTCTGTGGCAGGCCAAAGGGAGGAAATCTGAATTATTCTCTCAGTGTGTGGCTCAGTGGGATAGCACACACCTGCCTGAATCCCAAGGCTTGGGAGGTTGAGGCAGGAGGCTCTGTAAATGGGAGGCCAGTCTGAACTACACAGTGAATTCAAGGCCAGCTGGGGTTACATAAAAAAAGAACTCTGTCTCAAAACACATACACACACACACCAAATTACACACACACATGAAAGAATATATTACATATATAGAAGGTCTGATTTTAAAGCATAACTTCTGAAATATTCCACCAAAAAAACCTAAGATCTATCCTAGGTTTTACCAAAGTCTTTGAGAACCATGGAGACAATGAATTGTGAAAGATGTAAAAATACCTTGGAGAAGCTCTACAGCCTATTTATATATCCATTTTACTAGGTTAGATAGACAGCTAATCTATACTGAGAGATTAGATAGATGATAATACCTGGAGAGTCACCTTTACTATCTTAACTGTGACTTGCCCAGTGTTGACAGGCTTAGTTTGACCTGTGCCCTTTTGCTCATGTAACACTGCTCATTCACTTTGAGACATATTTGACACTCAGTATAGCCTATTCCAAGGAGCAGATAGTACAATTGCTTTGCCAATTTTAAAGATAATTTTTCAATTGGAAATCTAAAACAGGGCTGTTTGTAACTATGCATTTTGTCATCATGAATTCTTTTTTAACCTGCAATTGAGCAGTTTAGAGTCATTGTCTTATTGCAAAAGATGTTTTTAAAATTTCCTGGATCAATATACACCATTGTCTGAGCATTAAAAAAAATTATGGCTCAGGGGTTAAAGCCTTTGCCTCACAAGCAAAAGGGCCTGAGTTCAGATCCCAGATCCTATGTAAAATTGCTAGAGGGAAATGGAGGCAGCCTGCACTTCTGGCCTTGGGAAACCCAGAGCAAAGCAATAAAGAGGTAGAGCAATCCAAAATGACTCCTGATGTCACCCTTGTGCTTCCACAGGCACACACACTCAACTGCCCTCACACACACACACACACACACACACACACACACAATTGCAGAAGTTGGCTCCCCTGAACTATGGAGGACAGGTGCATACCATGGTCATGGGTGGAGCTCAGAGTACAACTCTCAGAACTTTTAGTTCTAACCTACTGAGTTATCTCATTGCAAATCCTGAGCATTTTTTTAAACAGCAGCAACAAGAAGAAAGTCATCCTGACCATGCACAACTTCTTGTACTCAGGCCATCAGCACACAGAAAAGAAGCAGAGACAATGCCCCTCGTTCATGTACTTCCTTCCATCATCCTCACTGAAGGTGGGTTGAAATGTGGTATCTGCCATCAGACCTGTCTTAAAAAATGACATGAAAAGTAGCTGAATTACATGAACTTCTGCCCTCCACATGTACACACACACACACACACACACACACACACACACACACACACACAAATTCAAGGGACCAGGAATGTATCTCAGTAGCAGAGCACTTGTCTAGTATGGGTCAGGTCCTTAGTTCTGTCCCTAGCAACATACACATGAATCAATAAATATACAGTGACCATAAACCTAAGTGTAAAATTTAAAACTAGAAGAACATATAGCAGAAAAATCTATGACCTTGGAGTGGGCAGGTTTCTTAGCTACGCCATGTGATGACAAAATAAATTGGCTTCATCAAAATTTAGAACTTAAGTCTTTGAAAAACTAATAAGAAAGTGAAAAGCCTAGCCACAGACTGGGAAAAAAAATCAATTTATTACATTATATATATATCAGATAAAGAATTTGTTCCTATAATATATAAAGAAATCTTACAGTTACATGAACAGTTTTTAAAAATGTTCTCACTGTCTGCACAGATGCTGCATGTAAGCTGCCATGAAGCACCTGGAAACATGGCCAGCAACAGGCATCAGGGCAATGTGAGCTCAGACCACAGGATACTATGATGCTTTCCTGGGAAGAGTGAGATGTAGGGTTGAGCATGCTAAGAATTCGTGACACTGCAGTGCCCATGGAATGGCTGCACTTTGTTGGTAGGAAAACCTAGTAGTAGTACAATTACTTTGAAAAACCATAAGGTACTTTCCTAAAAAGTTGTGTCTTTACTTCCCAAGTAATTCGATGACTTACTCCCAGATATTTACCAAAGGAAAATGAAAATGCATGTCCACAGAAGGACTGGATGTGAGTGTGATGAGTGGACAAGCAAATCACAGTGAGTGGATGCTACTGAGGGATAAGAGAGACAAACGGCGGTTACAGACAGCAATGCTGATGAAAGAGGTCAGATGCTCAGTGGTTAAGGTACTTGCTGCACAAGCAAATGGACCCGAGTTCAGATCCTTAGATGGACAGAAAATGCTGAATGGGTGTGCCTACCTGACTTTAATACCAGCCTCAGAAAGTGGAGACTGGGAATCCCCAGAGCAAGCTGACTAGCTGGACTAGCCCTGCACATCAAGTCTGGTTGGAGCCCCTTATTCTCAGAAAGAAAAAGATGGAAGAGCAATGGAGGATGACTGCTGATATCAATCTCAGGCCTCCATACACAGGGACATACCTGCACACATCCTGCACATACACATAAAATGGGGGAAAAGAAGTCAGTGCCCCCCAAATAATACACTTGTCTCAATTTTTAAAAAGCACATTGAATCTATAGTGACAGAAAGCAGCCAGTGGGTTCCTGGGGTGCTGGGGAGTGCTCACTATCTTGATCTTATGACAGTTCAGGTGTGGGAATGTTGTAGACTGTCCAAGGCCATGCTGGGTTTACCCTGAGTAATAAATTGCTCTAGCAGCTACAAAGGAAACAGGGAGGTAGAGGAAGATGGAGGCTCAGGGGAGAGAGGAGGGCTTGAGCTGGTCAAGGCACATAACATATATTCCCAGATCCCCAAATGTGCTCCTTCCACATCTGCATAAACAATCCAGTGCCAGAAACAAAACAGGCCAGCTCCCAGGACCCCTCAGTTCTTCCTTTCACACTGCCCTTGAGGAGGACCACGTCCCTGACCCCGTGCATGTGCGCAGGCGCATGTGTACGCATCACTGAGGATCAAGCTCACAGCCTTGCCTGCGCTAAGCAAAACCTCTGTCACTGAGATGTATTTCCAGCCTGGTTTTTTATAAGATAGCATCTGGCTCTTTAGCCCAGACTGCCCTCGACCCTCCTCCCAGCTCAAGAGATTGGATTACAGGCATGTACCATCACACCCAGCACACATTCTCACTTCTTGTAGCGTCTTACTGACACACTTGTCTTACTGACACACTTCATGCACTGGAGAACCAGGTGTTATTGTTTAAAGCTTTATAGACATTAGAGCAATTGTACACTGCAGCAGTAGCAAATGTCTTTGTCACAAAGGAGTACGCAGGATTTTTTATTCTTTGTAAATCTCCCCCTGCCTTTTTTTAAGTTTAAAAACCAGTGGTGTATCAGGAAGTGAGTGGGTTTGGGGATCAAGTCTTATGTCCTTTACCAGCATGTGATTCCTGACAGATCCCTTGGCTCCCCTGAACTGACCCTACACGGAGATAAATGGGGGATGGGGCAGGAATGTCTTGGCGATGCCTTTCCTAGTTTTGGTTTGTGGCGAAATGAAGCTGGGTGCTGCTCCCCAGTTCTGCCATCTCCCTTCTGCCTTCCTTGCCTGCAGCAGTGTCTCCTCCAGCTGTTTGGGCAGATGGGGTGTGGAGGCGTTGCAGGCTGGGTGGGATAGCTGAGGAAGACTGACCACACCAGCCAGGAAACTGCCCTGGGCCTCTCACCTGTGGGCAGGTCATTGGGAAATCAGAGAGGCCCAAGAGCTACAGCCATCTCCTGTCGCAGGGGAGGGTGTGGCTCCGCCTCATTAGAGGAGAAACTCCACTGTGGAAGGGTGACAAAAGGCAGCCTCGAGGAGTGTCTTACTAAATCAAAGGGATCCTCTTGTTAGTGGGAGAGGAGCTGAGGGCCATTGTTGGCCAGCAGACCCTGAGTCATGCAGAGAAAGAAGCCAAGCCCACATGACCCATCTCAAAGACTTGAACCTGGACAGACAGGTGCCCAGGGGGAGCCGCCAGAGATGAAATCTAGACTGGCAGGATCTACCAGTGTTAACAATGGCTGTTGCCTCCTGTCTGCTCTGCCCACCTCAGGCCACACCTCCAGCCCTGGGGATGGGTATGGGGCTTGCTTTTAGGGACATCCCCCTGTCAGGCCTCACTCTGCCTTCTAGAACATTCGATGGAGTGTCTCCTTGGGGTCCAGCTTTCCATCCCGCCCCATCACTGTCCAAAGAGGAGGGCCACCCTCACCCCTGCAGGAGCAGCCTTGTGCCTCTTCCCTTTTGCCCTCCAGGGGCTTTACCATTTGAGCCCTGACCTTGGGCCCACCCTCTGGGGCACGGAGGAAAGACCTGTTCTTCTGGTTGCCTGAGATCTCGCAGGCATCCAGATGTGGCATATACTAAAGACGCCTCTGGGGACCAGAGCGCGAGCCATCCTGGTAAAACTCTCCTCCTTTCCTCCTCAGTGCTTAATAGCAGGATGGTGACTTTAACACTCTGGTAGGAAAGGTGATGCTACTGGTAGCGATGGCGACAGTAAAGGCAGCAGTGGATGGAAGCCAAAGAGAGCAGAGAGCAACCTGGAGCAAGAACTGCCCTGGGTGCTGGTCCCGCATCCCTGCTGCTAAAGATGGGAATCATTTGTTGAATGTCTACACATCTACATTTACATGAGTCATGTATTAGGTGACACGTGTTGTGATCTTGGAACCTTCCAGCGACTTGAGGGTTATCATCGCAGAGTTGTACAGTCCTTTCAGAAGCTGGCTTAGGGGCTGGGGACATGACTTAGGTTAAAGCCTTTGACTTCCAAGTAAAAGGACCTGAGATTGGATCCCAGATCCCACATAAAAATGTCAGGTGGAAATGGCAGTCACCTGAAATTTCAATACTGGAAGGCAGAGCCTGGGAAACCCCAGAGCAAAACAATAAGGAGGTAGAGCAATACAGGATGATTCCTGACGTCAACCTCGGGCCTCCACAGGCGCACACACTCAATTGCCCTCTTGTATGGACACATACACACACGAAGCTGGCCTCAGGCGTGAGGCCACACGGCCTCACACAGAGCTGGGATTAGGATCTTGCCTGTATGACTCCAAGTTCTTTTTTTTTTTTTTTTTTCATGGTCACTTATTTATTTTGGTACAAATGTACATGACACATCTTGATAGCCACCCACCACACAGGTAGGGCCTGCCCCCCCCCTGACCCCAGGGGAGAATAGCCGGTAGGTGCAGCTGCCGTCTTGCTCCCAGCTGCAGCCAGAGCCCCAGAGCCTCCAGAAGGTAGGTCACTGCAGGTGCAGGTAGTGATGTGAGTGCTGAGGGGAGGAACTCTCAACTTCTACAGCCACCAGCCGAGTCAAGGATCCGGGGAGCCAGCCCCAGGCTCAGTGCTTGGTCTCCTGCCTGGCCAGCACATTCCCACAAGGGAGGAGATGGAAGAAAGTGGTTTTCTTTTTACGTTTATAGAGTTAGGGGTATTAAGTGGGAGCAGCAGCAGACCACAGCTAGTGACCCTGACAGTTCCCTGCCTCAGATGAGGTAGAGGGAGGCAGACCCCCAATCGCTGCTCCCACCACTCTGGTCCCCTTGCCCCTCAGCTCCAGGTGGCCAGGACTCCGGAACGGCACTGCCGCACGGACATCTACTTGCAGGCACGCAGGAGCACTCAGTTACCACAAAGTAGGGAAGAGGAGAGAGAGAAAAATTTTCCACTGTTTGCTGCTGGGGACCCTGGCACACAAGTTGGGGCCTGTGCCCTGGGCAGGGGCCGTTTGGCATGAGAGGAGAGCAGCAAGGGGGGGCTGGTGACTACAAGGCAGGAACACCCAGAGATAATGTACAAAGGAGGGAGATGCCCCTGCTCAGCCCTCCTAGGGCTAGACTGGCTCATGGGGATGGAGTGCAGGGAGGCCAAGCTTGCCCCACGACTCCAAGTTCTTTTATCTCCCTTCTGGCCCTTGGTGCAGACCCTGCTAACCTCCCTACTTCTCTGTTCTTGGAAGAGTTCATTGTCAGAGGAAGGCCTTTTCTGCTTGTCGGCAATGACTGACAGCCATTCAAACTTAAGGTGGCAGCATCTTGGAGTGTTGGTGTGGTTTTTCTTTGGGAGGATGCAAAATTCGAGATAGGGTCTCTCTTACAGCCCAAGTTGGCTTTCAATTCACGACTTGTGCTAGGCTGGCCTTGAACTCCTGATTCTTCTGTCTCCATTTCTTGAGTGCTGGCATGGAAGGGGTGTGCCACCATTCCTGGGCCCACCCCAGGAATGTGTTTTGTGTTTTGTGTTTTGATGGGAGCCTTGGTGACAGGTAGCAAACAACACTTCTGGGGAGCAGCGGTTCTCAAAGAGATGGGGAGGAGGTACCATCTGTTTTTGCAGAGCACATTCATCATCTCACTATTTTCTATTCCCATTTTCATGTGCATGTGTGTGTACAGTGCACGTGTGTAATGAATGCTTGCATGTATGTAGGCACATGAGCGCATGGGCCCATCACTCTCCCACCTTACTCTTTTTAAGACAGCATCTCTAATCAAGCTCAGAACTCGCTCGCAGGGCCAGCCTGGCTAGCTAGCGTGCTCTGGGGATTCTGAGTTCCTGCCTTCTGAGATTGGAATTGCAGATGGGCCACCAGCATCTGAATCTCAGTGTTTTTGTTTGTTGGGTCCATACTTGGACTGTTGAGCTTTCTCTCCAGCCCTATCTCTTCGTTCTGCAGCCACCCCCTAGGCTTAGGGGCAACAGAGACCCCAGAAACAACTCTGTGAACTTACTAAAGTACAGGTCCTGGGCCTTGCCCAATGTGTCATCCTGTAATCTTGGGGTAGAACTGGACAATTTTGCATTTTAAACCAATTCCAGGTGATGTGGCAGTACTGGCCTGGGCGCCATGCTTTGCGATGGCGTCCTGTCTGGTTACAAGAGCCGTCACTGTTGTTTCCACTTTGCAGATGAAGAGCTAAATGAGCAGGAAGGTCAGGTGACTAGAGGTTGGGTGACAGTTATCAATCCACATCTTGCATCTCGTGCCATCCCTTCTTGACAGGTGTGTGTAGGACTGAGATGTCTGTAAAGATGGCCTGAACATAAAGTTAGACTGGTGTCCTGGGGCCCATGTGGGTTGGGGGTGGGGAGCTGGCCAGCAAGCCCTGAGTGCTGATGCTGTCTAGAATCGATAGCTGTATCAAATCATCACCGCAGTGAGGTGGGCAGCTGCTTCTAAGAGCCCGTGGCAGGGAACAGACCAGACTCAAAAAGTTGGTATCTATCATGAACCTGGACTCACAGAAGCCTCATACGCAGCCCTATTTCCAGCCAACAGTTTTTAGGAAGACTTGGCCAGCGGGGCACACGTCTTGTCTTCACAAGGCCTCAGAAGGCTGCAGCTAGAATTGGCTTTCCAGGATCCGGAACCAAACTCTTGTAACCCTGAGTATAACTGGCCCATCCCTCCTGTTCATAATCCTTGCAATTACTGTAGGTATTCCAGAGATTTATCCTTGAGTATCTCTAGGTGGGTTTGGTACTAGGAGCCACCTATTAGGGAGTACATACGGCACTTAATTTTCTGTGTCTGGATATTTCACTCAATATAATTGTTTCTAATACATCCATTTCCCAGCAAATTTCATTAATTCATCATTTTTGATGGCTGAGTAGTACTCCATTGTATAGATGTACCACAGTTTCCTTATCCACTCGTCAACTGTTGGACATTTGGGTTGATTCCATGACTTTGCTATTGTAAACAGTGCTGCTATGAACATGGTCATGCTTGTGCTATCAAGGTGAATTTTTGCTGTATGGGGGGTTATTCCCAAAAGTGGAATAGCAGGGTCATATGGCATTTCAATTTTTAATTTCTTTAAGAATCTCCAGACGGCTTGCCAGAGTGGCTATATGAACCTGCATTCCCACCAGCAATGTAGGAGAGTTTCCTTCTCTCCACATCCTCTCCAGCATTTGGTGTTGTTTGTATTGTGGATTTTTGCCATCCTGACCGGGGTGAGATGATATCTCAGGGAAGTTTTGATTTGCATTTCCCTGATGGCTAAGGATGTGGAACATTTTTTAAGATATTTGTTAGACATTTCAATTTTGTCCCTGGTAAAGTTTCTTTTAAGTTCCAGGGCTACTCTCAGAGTTTAAGAACTGCAAATTGCCACGAGTTTGCAGCCAGCCTGCAAGCATGCTTAAAGTCCTGATAAACTTGTACTCCAGAGTAGAGTACATCCCAAGGGTAGAGATAAATAATAGCCCTTGTAGATACTATCCCTTCCCTAGGCCCTAAGTGTTGTGAAACTTTTCTTTTAAAGATGAAATAGAGTTGTGAGAATACAACAGTATGTCTCGACAAATGGAACTAAGGAAGGAAAACAGCAGTAAATCAAAGTTAAGAAAGTATCCAAAAAGAGAAAGAGGAAGGAAGAAAGGTTAGATGTCTAAGAACTGTGGCCTGAAGAGTGGTATGCTAAGGTGAAGGCACATCTGTGGCCCATGGAATGTGCTCCCCCTTTACAGTCTGCCCCCCCCCTTATAGTCTGTGGTCACAGGGGGCCGAGCAGTCCTGGGGCAGTGGGAAGTGCCAAGGTGAAGGGTGGGCTCTGCCCATCGCTGGCCTAAAGACTTTCAGGTAGCTCACTTAGCCTTGATGGTCAGCTTCGTGCTTAGAAAGTGGGGCTTCTCATTGACCCCCAAAGTCTAGCATGGATCACAGGAACTAAGGTTCTTAGAAACAAGGGATTAATAGCCACAGTAATGTTCCTATACTAAAGGGGAACTCATGAAAGGGCTCTAGGCAATGCTACTGAGTCCTTGCACCTCATCAGAGGGGAGGACCCAGAGGGAAGGTTGACATGCACACTAAAGGATGCTCTAGGGAGGGTCCGGGGAGGGGGCACTGGGAAGAAGGGAGGGAGGGAAGGAAAGGAAGGGGAAAAGGGGGAAGGGAGCAAGGGGGTCCGGGGAGGGGTGGAGGGAGGGAGGGGACTGGGGTACCTATTAAGTTTGTATGAGTGGAAAAAATAAATTAAATAATTAAAATTAAAAAAAAAAGAAAGTGGGGCTTGTACTGTACACACCTCTGTAGTGCAAGCCCACCTGTGAGAGGCCCATCTAATCCTCCACTCCTCCTTTCCTGCAGCTGCCGGGTCAGCCCCCCTCTCCAGTTCCCACCTTATTCAAGGGTCAGCAGCCTGCGGGGTCAGATCCCTCAGGTCAGGCAACATTCCAGAGTTCCTCAGGGAGAGGTGGTTCTCTCCACCCCCCCAGAACTGGGCATGGCCTAGAAGGGCTTCTGCCCCACCCCTCATGTGAGAGACAAGGAAATGAAACCAGAGACTGGGCCATGATCTTCTTTGTGCCCACAGGGAGTTAATGGCAGGTCCCCCAAATCTGTTACCTGGATTCTCTCTAAAGAGATTCTCTCCACCCTTCCTCTCATATACAAAGATGGGGAAATGTGCCCAACTCTTGGGAGGCTTGAAATACTTAGCAAAACGAGAGGTGCTTAGAAAAGTCTGACTCAGCCTAGGAAGATAGAAGGCTTACCAGGCTTATACTGTGTCCTGGAATGGGGGTGACCATGGCAGGGAGAAAAGGGGGACTCCAGACTGGCTCCATGGCTTTAGAATGGAGGATAAAGGAGGGGGGGGGAGGGAAGAAGGGAGGGAAGGAAGGAGGGAAAGAGAGAGAGAGAAAGAGAGACTCTGAGACTCTTACTACATAGTCCTCGCTGGACTTGAAATCAAGTTCCTCCTGCCTCCACCTCCTGAGTGCTGGGATTCACAGGTATTGCACTTCACCTGTCTTCCAAAATATTCTTGTTAAGAATATGCTGAAAAGACACAGTTTAATTTTTTTTCCCATCTATTTTTAACCCATCAAAATGGTACTTCCAAAAGATCACTTGCAGAGAGGGTTGGGATGGAGTGAGTCACTGCAGAAACTCTGAAAGAGGTGGGGGTAGGGCTAATGATCCGGAACAGGAAAGGCTGGGCCTCCATTAGTCATAGGATGTGTCAATCATACCAATTTGTCAAATAGCAGTGACCTTAGAAGGACCTTTTTCCACTGACATCAGGAATTGAGGCCTTAGGACATACTGCATTCCAAGAAAACTTACTTGGCCAGAAATTAAAAAGGAAAATGAGCTAAAAGGAGAAACATGAGCTCTGGGATCCTGAAAGGCAGGACCAGTCAGCCATACCTTCAAAGAGGAGGTCTCTGTCCCACTTGAGAGCCAGCCCAGAGATCCCCATGCATGCAAACTTAGACATTGCTGAAGGCAGATAGTTTTAGCCATTCAAACGTAAGACAAGCAACAGCAACACCGGAACAGTCCAGAACAGATCACGGTGCGCAGTGAGAGACCTAGAGTCTGTGTGGTTAAGTCAAGAGATCCTTGGCATAAGTTTAAACTATCTTTGAGAACTCTGGGGTATATCATAAACATGTTTCAGGTTTGGATGTGGGTCATATTATTAGCGCTGACTTTTAACCTCATTCCAGTTTATTTGGGATATAAACAATGCAGAGAGAATGGCTCATGGATGATTTGGTCCTGCTTCCTGTTTCTGTAACAAATGACTGAGCTGGATCAACTTATAAAGAGAAGAGGTTTGCTTTGGCTCATTGTTTTAGAGGTTTCAGTGTGTGACAGGGTTGCCCTGTGGCTTTGGGCTTGTGGTGTCCATGTCCGGGTGGTGTCACTGTGTAAAGGGCATGTCCCCAGTGACTCCTGCTGGGTTCCTCTTACAAAGGCGGTACCATCTCTCAATATCGCCACCCTGGGGACCAAGCTGTTAACACATGGGCCTTCCGAGAACATTTCAGATTCAAACTGCAGCAGGTGTGATACTGACATCTTCAAGGAAATGCGGTATGTGTCTTCCAAGAGGAGACTGAGTCACCCTCACGGGACAGAGGTTTGATAAGTCAGCCACACCCTCAGGCTCAGGGTTAGAGACATATGATTCATAGGCCTTAGTCTATGGCATTCTTCAGTTGCGGTTCTATTTCCACTAAATATGTCCGCAGTGTTTCTTCAGATCTGTGACTTTGTGATATGCAGGGAATTTAAGATTAGAAAAGAAAGACTCTCTTTGTTTCTTCTTCAAGCCACAGCCCATGTGCAGCAAGCGCCCGCCTTTCCATGGTCCCATAGCCTAGTTCCCACCCAGTTCTGTTCCAATCAATGCATTCAGATAGACTGTGTCATAGAGGGAAGGTAGAACTAAGTGAGCCACATCAGGGCATGCTCATTCTAACCACGCCTGGGTATGGGGGTGCCGAGTAGTAAGTTTCTCCAAGTTTCTACTGCCCAGACATTTGCCTGCATTAATGGAAACGGACTAGTGGTATTCTTTCCGCATCTTTACACCTGATCACAGGGGAGGGTGTGAACTGAAGGACGCTTCCTCTACCACATCTCAAGTGAGGGAACCAGGCTGGCTGCAATCTCCCACCCCTTTCTGAGGAGGATCCTAAGGGAAGCCTACCCTTTCCCCTTCTCCAGAAACCTGGATAAACCCTCTCATCTGCATCAAAAGAACTTGCTCTTCCACATTTAAAACAAGTGCTTCAGATGAGCCTCTAACTAATCAGCATGTCTTCGTCAGGGAAATGTTGAGGTTTCCTGAAAAGTTTAGGGCTGACACTGTGGAAGGCAGTTTGATCAAATAGGCCAGATGCCTGTCTGTTGGGTATCCTGAGACCAGAGCAGAGAAGTCAAGCTTGGGTGGAAGATGGACACAGGGTTTTTAAACTAGTTGCCGTGAGCGTCTTATGCAAAGCACTAAGACAAGAGACTGTGTACCAGAAGTAAGTCCATCTCCTGCCAAAGCCTCCTGTGGGAGGCTGTAAGCAGCGTCTTGTGAAAGAGGACGTTCCATGGGAAACAGCTCTTGAAAGCTGAGAATTCTGAGATGAACTTCTTCAGTATGAACCAGGTCAAATGGAGCAGAGGTCTGCCCCATAGCCAGCATTAGCTGCAAGGAGCTACTCCAGTCAGAGTAGAAGCTGGGCAGGTCAGGAGCCAGCGTGGAAAGCATCCTTGAACCTTCGCAACTTCCTCCTGTGACTGTCCATCGATTTCTCTAGATGATTGGCACTGAGTCCTTTAAGTTAAGCGGGACTTGTTGCTTATTTATTACTTTTTCAGGAATGGGGGAAAAAGAGGATTAGAAGTGAAGGTAGGGAAATGCTTTGCTGCAAGTAGTGACACCTTAGAATGGAAAGAAAAATAGGCCAGAAGCCCAGGACTCCCTTGAAGGACAGGTGGAGGAGATAGAGGAGGGCAGGAGAGGAGGACAGGGGGGGACAGAGCAGATGGGGGTGCTGTATGATTTTAAAAACCTACACAAAGAATGTTTTCCAATTTTTCTTCTTATACAATAATGATAAAAGGAAATATTGACATTTTAATTATATATGTAGTGATATGAGGACCCAACACACTCTCCAGACAAAGGAAACTTCTTATATGTCTGAAAATGTCAATGTTGTAACTGAAGACTTTGCTTTCCCTCCCTTAAAAATTCACATGACTATAGAACTGAATCCTATTGGATGACTGTCTTCCAAAACTGGAAGAAATGTGTGTGTGTGTATGTGTGTGTGTGTGTGTGTGTGTGTGTGTGTGTGTGTGTTTACTTGTAAGTATTACACAAGCTAAACTAATGACTATATTTTTTTCTCCAGAGAGATTCTCTCTGTGGAGCCTTGGCTGGCCTGAACCTTGCTGTACCTACTTGTGGTGAGTCTCCTGCCTCTGCCTCTAGGTGCTAGGATTTCAGGCGTGCACCACCACGCATGTCTGACATCTAATTTCTAAACTATATAAAGTTCATAGTTTCATATTAAAAATCAAAAGGTTTTATTTCAGTGATATTAAACCTACTTTTCTCAGCTTTCTCTCTTCCTTATAAGACCCTCTAAATCCTTTAAGGAAGCCCACTGTCGACTCTTCTCAAATGTTCTTTGAAGGGTGAAACAAAATGAAATAGGCCCATTTTCCTTGGAAAATTATTAGCCAGGCTATTTTATGAACCAAAACTCTTGAATTTAATCATTCTGGTTGAAAGAAGCCAAAATACACATCAGTTCTTTTACTTCCTGACTCTTAGTGGGATGCCGGGCACTTTCAAAAACTTGCCATACCCAAGTTCTACATGTCTGGTCTGGAAACCTGTTTTCCAAGCTTCCCCTCAGTTGTTTGTGGAGAAATATGCCTTTCCTGGCAAATGGAAACAAACCCTGGGTCAAGTTCCATGTTTTTGCTCTAAAATTAGAATGTACTGGAAGGGGCTTGGGATCAGAGAGACGAGTGCAGAACGGACTGGACTTCCTCAAACCCAATTAGATGGGCCCTTTGCTTATCATGCGGTCTGTTTTACTTTCTCATTAAACTTGGGGACTTGTAAGAAGTGCAAGGGGGCTGGGATGTTGCTCTTCGTTGGCATTTTGTAGTAAAACAGGAATCCCTCCCAACTTCATTTTCACTTCTAATGGCACAGGAGGGGTGGGTGGATGTGCTGATGGATAGGTGGATGGGGGATGAGTAGATGGGTGGGTGGATGGGAGGGTAAGTAGATGGATGGGTGAATGATGACCTGATGGGCGAGTGGATGGTTGGTGACTAGCTAGCTAGCTAGATAGGTAGATGGATAAGTGGATAAGTGAATGGATGGGTGGATGAATAGTGAATTTTTGTTTAACTCTAGCCGAGTTCTCAACACTCAAATTCTACCTTTGAATTTTCTCTATAAATTGGCCTGTTTCTATCTTATTCTTCCATGCACCTGTCTTCGGGACACTGGGTGGCTAGATCTTTCCATGTTTCTGGCAACTATTGGTCTGAGTGCCAGTTGCCATAGCTTCAAAGACAGGGTAAAAGAAGAAAGGGCTGGTGTCCAGGCACATTGTATTGCTGCTAGTGGCTCAGAATCCTGTTCTTCTTGACCTTTGGCTTTGCCAGAAGGACAGGAAGTAAATAGAATAAGTCCTTGTCCTTGGTAGCAGGTAATAGGAGCGGTTTTGCCTTGCCAAGCAAAGCACAGTTTTGCCAGACTCATTTCATTTCTTTCATTTGTTTACTTCCTCCTTTGTTTAGGCTTTCGGTCAGCTACCTGTGTCCACCATGAGTGTGTAGCCTTCTGGAATGTAAGGCTGGGCTTTCCTTGTCTTGATCCCTCTTCAGGACTTGAGGCAGAGTGGCAGACAGAACCAGAGCTCAACAAACATTTGAGTGAGTGAATCAGAGTGCAGGTACTGATATCTACTCTAGGTGAGACCCCCTATTCCAGCACTGAAAATGTGTGGAGTGGGTACTGAGGACTTGGGCACCTGCAGCTTGTCTGGTCTTATGGTCAGGAGAAGCAAGTGTATCCTATAGTACCAGATGGAAATGATACCAACAGTACTGACTGCCACAGACTAAAGTGTGTATGTGTGTGTGTATGTGTACGTGTGCGTGCGCGCACACTCTGTGAAACATACTGTAAGCCAAACCAGCTCAGCAGTCTGCGCACAGGAAGCATTCACTGGTAAGCTTGTAGTCCTTGGGTTCAAGATATGCTTGCTGCTAAATGTGCCACCATGCTTTTTGGAATTGGCCTAAGCATACCAGAAGCCTCACTGTGTGGAGGAGGCCCATCTCTTGACAGTTTTTGAAGGGGTTTGGAATGAGATCTGACAAACGACCCTTTGCCTCACACAGAGTATCTGCCCTCTGAGGTCCCAGGGAGGTCCCCAGGGGAAGGTTTCTCTTTAGCCAACCAATGCTAATGACCATGTTGGTTACTGGCTGCCTTGAACCTGCAGAGAGGGCTCTCAAGTTGAGCCTGGGCTTGGCTTGGGCTGCCTCAGTTAGAGTAGGGCTCAAGTACGAGGGTTTGGGGAGAGGTTTGCAGCCTGATGCTGGGGAGAAGCACGAGAAGTGGCCGTGTTTGTTCTCACTAGATAAAGGATTGACAGGTCTTCTCAGAGCTGTACTAGTGTGGCAAAGGTGAGGAAGGGAAAAGCCAGGGGTGAAAGATGAATGGGCTATGGTGGTACCAGAGGGGCTGGAAATGGTAGGAAAAGTTTGCTGCTTTGTGTTAAAGAATCGACAGGAAGTTGCTGAGGATAAGTGTTAAGACTGTCTCAGACATGTGCCAATGCATCTGACTGAAGGGAGCAGGCCTAGGCCTTGGTGCCCCCACAATATGTTGCTGAAATTATTCTGCACTTCTCCTTTCACTCATCTGACCTTAAGATGTGGTATAAATAGACCCCCAAGGGCACTTGGGAAACACAATCTCACCAGCAGATCCTAGGGGAATAGAGTGGGGCGTTGGCCTCTGGAGCCCCCTCAGGGATCTGTGCTCAAGGCTGACTTCACTCCAGGGGAGTGAACTTGCCAGGTGTCTTCTGGGTTCCACATGTAGAGTGTAAATGGCTGCTGAAGAGTAGTAGTATAGTTGTGGGCACCTCTCTATCCTGGACCACAGAACTTGGCTCAGGATGGCAGGGAGTAGGTAAGAAACTCAAGAGAGTCATGGGCATTTCCTCATGTGACCGCAGTGGGTTCAAGACTACTGACATGGGGACAAGTGCGGAGGCTCTGGGGTCCCCTGAATCCACCTATGTGCTCCTCTTTCTTATTATGTGTTAGTTCTTTGCTTTCAACCCCTCCCTCACCTCAGTTCATAAACAACAATCAAACTTTACCTTGTCTCAGTCGTCCGTGATGTGGCCTCACTCTCCACTCAGGCATCCTCCTGCAAGTTTGGAGGGATCTAGCTGGTCTGGAATCCCAGAAAAAAAAATGAGAGGAGGGGCTTTGTTTGGCACCCTGTGCCTGGCAGACCCTATTTTACAGATTCTAAGATACCAGCATGCTGTGCTAGAAAGTAAAAAGAAAATTCAGAAGACTTGAATGGCATGGAATGGACTTAAAAATAATAAGTCAAGGTAGCACATTATCTTAATCCGAGGAAGTCCTTTGAAGGTTGAGGAAGGAGGATCGGGAGCTTAGGATTGTCTTTTTGAGGCTAGCCTTGGCTACATGAGAGCTCCCGTCTCAAAACTAACCAACCAGCCAGCCAAACAACCAACCCACCAACCAAAACAACAACAATAATAAAGATAGTTGTAACATGCTCTTTGGGTACCATGTGAAAGTATCCAGTTTTCTGGTAAAAGCTGCCATTATTCATATTTCATGTGAACTGTCGCCCCTTGCAGCATGGCTGACTTGTCTGGCCTGCTTCTCTTTTCTTAAACCAAAGGATTCTTTGCTCTTGACCAAACAATTTAGGCCTTGTTCTCCTTTTGCACTTGGGATGTTAAAAAAAATGCTCTCGGAAACAGTTCCACCATTCAGAAATTCCAAATATATCCATGAGCTTTTATTATTCTTCAAGGTTACAGGAATTTTCCTTGGAAACTATTCGAGACTGAGTAGAATTTTTGCCTTTCATGTCTCCTCTTGCTTTTGAAATGCGTTTTGGTAAATTGAAGTCTCTGAACTTAAATTTATTTATTTTTCCAAATTTAGCCTATCTAAATATGCTTTGTCATTAAAACCCCAAAAAGAAAAAGTCCTGAGCTGTTCTCCTGGATTTCCTTGCAAGAATGAACTGGGTGAAATATTACAGTGGGCTGCTTGTTACCTTCAGTATGGATTGGTGTTGACATTAAAAGACAAGCCAGCTAAACATAAAAAGACATCTTTTGTCATCTCCTTGGGCTGAATAAAACCTCGAAAGCTGCTCTATCTTTCGGTGCTAACTTTGTCAATTAGACCTCAGAATATGCCCAATTTTAAGAACTATTTTATCTTTATGCGGTGATAGTTGGAGAGAATGAAATACAGGGGCCGTTGGCAATAGAAACAAAAGCTTGTTGGTTCGAGTGTGCGGGGGAGAGATCTGCAGCTCTCACTTCTCGCCTGACATTTGGGAGAGGAAAATGGCAGTGCTGGCACAGTAGCCTCCCCAGATGGCAAACGTCTTTACCCCAGAGCCATTTCTCCATCCAGTGATCCGTCCTGCCCAGGCACAACGGGGGCTCTGGAAGTCTAACTTGGCAGGGACTCAGCACACAGGCTCTTGGGTCACAGCAGGAACCCAGAAGGAGGGACTTGTCATCACCCCTCTTGGGAATCAGAGGACTGCCCCACTCACCAGGGTGATCCCACGTGGGGCAACCTTTAAAGGATGTATGAAATCAGGAAGCCATCTGCCCTCCTGACCCTGGTCCATCACTCACAAGGATGTCTGCCTAGAGCTGCAAGATGCTCCCATGTGCTCCTGTTCCGCTAGGTATGACCTCATTTGGTGGGATGCTCACAGAGTTGGGGTTGCATGATCTGAGGTCATTTTGTCTTCATCCTTCAAAACGTCCTCTAAAACCTTTAAAACACACTGCTCACCCGCTGCGCCTGTAACACGTGGATAGTAATGTCTGCTGTGCCTCCCTATGGGTTGCTGTGAATAATAAATACATTGATGGCTATAAAGCCCTTTGTTACTTGCATAGTCAGACAAGGAGGCCTCAGGTCTGCCCGGGGCTCTGTGCAGAGACCTGTGATTTGTGCAAATGTCCTGGGGTCCAGAGGAGTAGCTTCTGCTGTGCATTAGCAGACATTTGACTTTACAGTGATTGAGGCCATCGGCCTGCTCTACCTAATTCACCATGGAGTGTTGGCTGAGCCACTGCCTTGCTCTGCCTCAATTACTCCGGTGGAAAATGGACTTGGTATTATACTCCTACAATGTCTATTGTTATCACAAAGTACCCAAGTAATCGATTTCCAAAGAAAAGATGGCAGCCTGAGTACAGGCTCGTTCTCTCAGCTACCCAGGAGACTGAGGCAAGAGAATCGCCGCAAGTTTGAGACCAGCCTGGGCCACATAGCAAAACCCTGTCTCATGGGAAAATAAAAATTGGAGGAGGAGGAGTCTGCATAGTGCCATGCAGAGAGAAATGGTTGGAACAGGACCATTAGATCTTTTTGCAGGAGAAAAACAAGTGTGTTTCCCCCACAACATACAGAACCACAGAGGGGGGCTCATCCATGTCTCTTCAGTGGTCTCAGGCTTGTTGCCAGTTGTGTCCAGAGCAGCCTAAGGCAAGAGACATCCTCATCCCTGTACCAATCATGGGATGATTGTCAATGAACCCCTAGAAGTCGTTTCTTATAGGGGACAAAGGAACATCAGCTGCTATGATAAGGTGGTGATGAATGATCAGCCCGCACTAACATGGGAGAACTCACCAGTGTCCCGAGCTCAACCTTGCTCGACCCATGAACTTGGTGACCTCCTAGTCACATCTCCAGGCTGGGCAAGGGGCCTGGTCCTATCCCTTGCCTGAAGCTAAGGGAAGGCAGCATCTGGACTCTTGTCACGAAAGGTGGGTGGGTGGGAGCATTGACAAATTACATGCAAATTCATTCATTCTTCTATTCACTTATCAAATGGGATAAAATGTGTTAATGGGCATATTTAATGGGGGATTAGCAGGAAACTGCAGCCGCTGCTATGCCTCTTTCTTGATTCCAGTCCTGCCCTTCCATCCCTATTGTTGCCCTTCTTACTCCACTCAATATCTCAGTCAGTTTCGGGTATTCATACCTTGTCCTCCTGTGAGAATAGTAACTTGTCCAGGCCAATGCATGTTTAAAACTGTTTTCCTTAAGGTGTTCATGATTTCCCTTCAGCACAGACCTGACCCAAGTTCAATGCATTTGTAGTCTGTCTCATGTTGTTATTGCGTTCTCTGTTACTGTGTGTGTGTGTGTGTGTGTGTGTGTGTGTGTGTGCTTTGGAATTACCAAGCTCTGCCTTCTGGGGTTGGATTTGTAGGCAAACTGTCTTATCTGCCTGGCTTTTTTAAGTGGAATCTGGGGATCTGAAATCAGGTCTTTTTGCTTTTGAGGCAACGACTTTAACACATGATACCACCTCTCCAGTCCACTCTCACTTTTCACTAGCTGCCTCTGGCTCCCCTGGATGGATGGAGTAAGAAAAAAGAGAAAGAAGTCATGTGCTTTTTTCCTTAGTGGTGACTGCTGGAATCTATCCTTCGATGTCACTGGAGCACAGGTATTAGAATCCGGGGTTTCTCTCTCTCTCTCTTTAATATAAAAGGTTTTTTTTTTACTTTATTTAATTTGTGTGTGCACATGCGTGTGTGTTAGAGGACACTGTGTGTCAGTAGAGAACCAAGGATGACCTTGGGAATTATCCTGCATTGCTTCTCCCTCCTTTATGCTTTGCTCTGGGATTTCCCAGGCTCTGCCCACCAGGGCTGGAGATACAAGCTCCTGATGTTTCCACCTGGCATTTTTTATATGGGACCTGGGATCCTTCTGCTTGTGAGGCAGAGTCTTAACCCATGAGCCATCTCTCCAGACCCAGGACACTTTCGATGCCCCAGGTCCTATGCGCTGCAGTAACCAGATTTGGAAGAATCCCCTCCTTGATTGGTTCAAAATTCCCTTCCAGCTCCAGTGCCAACAGGAACCCCCTCCCCATGTGGGCATCAACTATCAGGTTCACCTTGCCTGGCAGGCAGCAGCTGGGCTGGGATCCCATTAAGAGGACCCATGTCCAGCTGCATTCTGTGAAGCTCACGTGGACCATCTTGCTTCATCCCAGCAAGCTCAGAAGTACAAGCTTTGCCTACAGATCTTTGCTCCCAAGATGGTAGCAGGCAAGGTACCCACCCAGAAGGGAGAAGATGCAAACCTGTTCTCCCAGTTTCTCCCACTCTCTGAGTGTCACTCTGGAAGCCATCTCTACTTGACTCAACAGTAGGGGACTGTTTCATGACTTTTTTCTAGGGAGTGATGAACAGTTCAGGTAGGACATCCATGTCAGACCCAAGAAAGGATCTCACCTAAGTCTAGCTTGGTGGACCAGTGAGTTTCCTGGAGTTACTTACAGAGACATGGCTGAAGAGTTATTTGCAGAAGGCTGGGTGACTCTCAGGCAATTACAGCCCACAAAAGCCCTCCACCCACCCAAACATGGAAGACAGCTCAGGAAAACCACAGGATTTGCAGGCAGCGCCACTGGAGGATTTCTGCCCTCTAAGTAGCAATTTTTACTGTTTATATGATATCTCTGGTGAGGGACCATGGGTCTTGTAACCCTCTGAGTTTCCCTAGTCTTATAAGTTCCCTAAGCTCCCTAAGCTTTCTGGGTCTCCTCTCTCCCTCCAGAGGGAAATGTTTCAATTTGGATGATACAACATATTTACAAGGGGTACATGCAGCCTACCCCTGCCACAAAGAGAGGAAACCGTGTGTGTGTGTGTGCGCGCGCACACACACACACACACACACACACACACACACACTGCTACTTAGTAGAATTCTCTTATGATCAACCTCAGACCTTGTTTACATCTCTGTCTGTATCTCTCCATCTGATGCTATGACTGACTCCTGCCAAGTCCTACATTGCTCTTTGGACTTGGAGGCTCATTTCAACTTTGGGTATCATCAGAAATTCCCAGTCAAGGGCAAGTTCCAACTTTCTAATATTTACTCATTCATTTATTCATAATATCATTCAGCATTTATCCTGTAGGCACAAAAACAAGATGCACCTATAAAAAATAAAACTGACCAAAAACTCTGCCCTCTCCTCTCGATGTGCTGGGGGTACTCCAAAAATAGCAGATTACCTGAATTCTAGAGCATTTCATTTTGTGCTCTGCACACGCCTAAAATCCTAGCATTGGGGACACTGAGGCAGGGGAATCCCAAATTGGAGGACAGCCTGGGTTACAGAGTGAGGCTCTGTCTCAAAAAAAAAAAAAAAGAAAAAGGGGCTGGAGAGGTGGCTCAGGGATTAAGCCTCTGCCTTGCAGGCGGAAGGTCCTGAGTTCGGATCCTAGAACCCACGTATAGACGCCAGGCGGAAGCAAGGGCGGCCTGCGTTTCCGGTCCTGGTAGGGCGGAGCCTGTGAATCCCAGGGCAGAGTAAACAAGGAGGAGGTGGAGGCGTCCATGGTGGTTCCCGAATTCGTCCATGGTTCTACACACACGTACACACACACACACATACATACATGCACACACACGCACACATGCATACGCGCACAATTGAATAAATAATAAAAAAAAAGAAAGAAAGAAAGAAAGACAGACAGAAAGAAAAGAAAAACAAAAGGAACATCTCAGTTTGAAGACTCAAGCATGTTCCTGTCTGGAGTTATTCTGCACTGGCGTATGGCCATGAGGACAATAGTAACTGTGGGGGTCATCAAGGCCTAAGCCTGCTCTCTAGAGAAATGATGCATTAGCATCTGGAATAGACAGTTGTTAGGCTGGATTCCTCCCTCTGGGAGTTGAGTTTGTCTCCTGCCTGTATAGACAGTGGCAGATTGTATTCCTCCCTTTGGGAGTTGAATTTGCCTCCTATCTGTTCTTAGATGCTTTTGTTTTTCTCAAAACTAGCAAAGCTGAAACTTCTTCCAGGAGTTTCTTCCCTGTGCATTTGAGACCATTTGATATGTTAATACATGGATCATAAGCTTATGCACATATCACAGTAATCAGGTAAGTCTGCTTTGATGCATTTATTGTCCATTCTCTTTCAGCAACTAAGTGTCATGCCTGCTTTTAACTCTACCTGGAGACATCATGTCTGGTCCCATACAACAAGCAGATGTCACTCTTGCCTTTTCTTTGTATATTTTACATAATCCTGTAAAGAATTTGGCCCTGCTCTTCTTTGATTTTTTTCCTATAAATACTTATCTATGCTACAATAAAAATTGGCTTAGATGATGGAGGACAATCCTAGGCTCCCTCTGACCCGACACCTGATTAATTCCTACCACTTCCACTTCTGTTCTTGAATGTAAGTCAGGGTTTATGCTGATGCTGGTTCGTGGGTCCAGGCAAGTAACTTCATGTTTGTGAGGATGGTCTCATGGGTTCAAGTTCCTGGAGTGTCTTTGTGTCAACAGCAGCAACTTTATCAGCAGAACTGTTTCAGTGTTGAGTCTATTTGACTGATAGCTGATGCCTCAGCAAAGCGCAAACTTAATTATGCTTCTATTTTAATACTGAGTACACACTTGCTCCAAGAGGGAGATTTTCTCTGTAATCAGAATATTTGACATACTTGAATTCAAAAAGTCTCCTCCTTGTTTGTTTGCAGAGTAGTTCATAACTTAATAATGACTGCACGGATATATTTGTGTATGCAGCCTTCCTTTTTAAATAGATTTTCTTTTATTGAATTTAAATTTTTGACATTTTATTTTTCTTTATATATTTAAAAAAATTTTTAGACAAGTTCTCCCTCTGTAGCTTAGGCTAGTCTAATATACAGTATGCAACCCATTGACAGCCTCACACTCATGCAATGTTCCTACCTCAGACTTCTGAGTACTGAGAATAAGCCACCATACTAGGTAAGGCAATGCTTTCCTCTCATAAAGAAGTGGCCACTTTCCGGATTTAATAGATAATTCTGACATATTCACTTCAGTGACAATTGGAAATGTTCAGCTTCTATGGTCTACCTCATGAGTTCAGGTGGAACTATATGTTTTTTGGTTTGTGGGTTTTCTTTTAATCTAATTAAAAGTTTTGATTCTGACTAGGCATGGCAGTTCACAGCTATAATCCTAATATTGGGGAGGCTGGGGCACAAGGATTGACTGGAGTTCAATGCCAGCCTGAGCTACATTGTAAGTTCCAGGTCAGCTTGAGTACTAAGTGAGACCTTCATTCAAAAAAAAAAAAAAACCTAAAAAACAAAATAAAAAAATTAATCTTGTGAAGAAAGCCCACCAAAGAATTTTTATCTGTTGCCAACGATTACATTTATAAAGTCATGTTTTCTAACCCTATCTCCTTAAAGTAATATATAAATCTTGTTAACCTTATGAATATGGTTTTTCAAGAGCTAGGAACGTATCTTTTTTTCCTTTATTATGTCTAATTTGCATACCAGCACACAGTCCAAGTGTTGGCAGATAATACTATTTTAAAGGGCATCAAAGTATAAGAATAACTGCGTGCTTGCAGATGTGTTATGAAATAGACCCCATTAGTCACCTTCTATTTGAAAGGCAGAAAAAAATAGGCACCTAGCAACAGCATGCTCTGTCACTCAGGATTAGGAAAAAGTCCTTTACACCCAAGGGCTCTGGCCCACTCTTTTAGGGGAAGCTGGGTTTGTGCATTTAATTCTACAAAAGATCTTCAGAACAAGGCTTGGTTGCTTTATGGCCAGTGGTCCTAATAACATTCCCAAAGAATGGCTTGGGTGGCAGAGTTGCTAAGGCTTGGTTGGGAGCCTGGCAAGTTAGGAGTCAGTTTTGTGCAGAGACCTGACACTCCACTTGCAAACTGCTTTCTCTTCCCAAATGCCTTGGTCCCTCCTCCCTCTCCTTTCTTTTCAGACGATTCATAGGATTCATAGAAGAGGGTTCCCAGAGCCAAGAAGGAAGAATCCAACACTTAACACCCATTCAGGCACCCCCTTTCTCAGCCATGGAGAAAAATATCAAAATGTAGAGCTCATATGAGCACCCAAAGCAGAGTTAATTTCTAGAAGGCTCTTTCTCGTGCCAGTTAATACAATAAAAAATTACAGGAGGAACGCAAAAGAGATATAAAGAGAAGGAAAAAAAATATTTGTAGTAGTTAGATATACAGGGGTTAACTTGACAACTGGTTGACTCCGTGCACATTTGTGGAGAATTGGTAGTTGAGCAAGCCCTTAGCAAGCCTGCAGATTGTTTAATTGGTGCAGGAAGACATAGCCCATGGCGAGTGGGGCCATTTCCTGGACAGGCGGACAAGATGGAGGAAGTCGCTTCAGCAAGTTGGCATACTTCATCCTGTTGGCATGCAGGCATTCTGGCAAGTGAGGAAGTGTGCCCCTCTCTCAGCAATCCCTGTGGACATGGCGTGGTCAGTTCCCTTGGCTCCTGGCATTGGTATGAATTCTCCTACCAAGCTGGACTAAGCACTGTAACCAGAATCATAAGAAAGAATGACGCCTCCCCCCATTTCTCTAAACTGTTTGGAAGTGAATTTATCAGCAACATGCAGGCAAACTGTGATGCTATTCAAAGACCAACATCTGGTTGGGGAGAAATTCCTTGGAGTTTCCAGAGGTGCTGGCCCTGGGCCAGTTCAATGGGGGAGCTTCTGGCAGTTCTGCTGACATCCACTGGCCCATAGGGCCACCCCGGGATCTTAAACGGGAGATCTGTGGCCCTCAAAGCGCTTCCCTTTCAGGCAGGGAGTTAGCACCTAGAGAGCCTCCCCGGAAGCAGGATGTTCTCTCTCTGTCATGGGACTTGGCAGTCGCTGAGGCTCACATTTGATCGAGTCAACCACAGAGTCTTCAAGTCTGGGCCTCTGGTGGTTAAGCAGAGCAACTAAAGCCGTGCAGATAGGGTTCCCGTGCAGGAGGAAGCTGCAGTGTGGGGGAGATGGGCTTTCCCTGGCTCCTAAGAGTCAGGTGGGGGAGGGGAGGGGAGAAAAGAAAGAAGGAAGGAAAGAGAGAGGCGAGAACCAAAACACAGATTCCATGAGAAAAAAACATGATGCTGATGATGCACCACATTGTGAGTGTAATTAATGCCCTGAAATTGGTGAAATTTTCGCATGGTGAAATTTATATAAGAATTTTTATATAACAATTGAAATGTTATAATATGTCAAAAGCACATATTGAATATTTTTAATAGGTGAATTGTGTGCTACGTAAATAGATTACTTTTGCAGGGCTGGGAATGACACTCAGAACCTGAGAAGCATTGGGCAAGCGCTCTACTTCCTGAACTGGTGTCCCAAGAGAGCTGTTTCTTAAAAATGGCATCTATGTGCAAAGACGGGAATGTGTCTGGGTGTTGGAGTGCACATACATGTGGATAGAGAGAGAGGCAGTTTCCTAGTTAACCCACCTGGGGGACAGAGGAGAAAGGGAAGCAATGCTTCTTTTTCCTATGCCCTGTCCCTAGTGCCCAGGAAGGAGAAATTAGCACGGCATATAAATGCTAAGAATACTGGGAATATTACAGACTTCTCGTATCTCTCTAAATGTGGGGTTTTCCCACAGGCAGTCCCTTCCTGATTACGTTTTCTCAATGCACTTGGTTCACAAAGTTGAGCTCACAATGGCCGTGACATAGACAGAGAGACAAAGCTCTTACTGCCTTCTTGGAGCTCCACAGTCCTGCTTAGGAATGCAGCCCGCCTCCTTGGGTTACACCTCCATGCCAGAGTTCCCTTCCTGGAATCACAGCTCTGGGTCAGTGACCTGCCTTTTTGCCTGGAGAACTTGAGGGGTCATGGCCTGGGCCATAAAAGGCGGGTGACCATGCCCTGTCCCTGGAGTAGCGTGAGAAGCAAAATGCAACCAAGATAACATGGGAGAGTGTTCAGGAAACTGTGGTTCACTGTCTGTCTTAGGAAGAGCTCTTCCTGGTGCCCAGAAGCCAAACCCACCACCCTCTTGTAAACTCAGGAAGGACATGGGACTAGAGGTGGGTTCCAAAATCTCTCTCTCAATCTCTCTCTCTCTCTTTCTCTCTGTCTCTGTGTCTCTGTCTCTGTCTCTGTCTCTCTCTCTCTCCCACCCTTCCTCCCTCCCGGTTTCCATTGTTCTGCCTTACAAGGCCTAGCCTGAGAGTCCCATAGTACCTGTGATTCCACACCCTCTCTTAAAGCCAAGAGCCCAGACTAGTCTGCATTCAATTGTTCCACCCAGTTGGGTCTGCCCTCTGGTGCAGTGAGTCATGACTCTGTCCAGCCATCCTTCCTCCAGTCCTGTGGCTGTGAGTGGGGCAGATACCAGCTGAGATGCATTCTACAGTTGCTGTGGCAACACCTAGGGGTGACTTCGACAAGGCCTCCTCCCTAGTGTCCCGCCTGGCAGTCTTCTGTAGATTGTCTCTGTGAGCTCTGGAACTGGGCATGACTGGGCAGGATGCCATAGAAAGTAAGCAAAGGGGTGACGGTGCACTAAGCTGGCTGGGGGTGCCCAGGTTGGGAAAACATCTCCAGGTCCCTGGGGGGAAAATGGTGAACAGTGACAGAAGCCATGCTTAACCATTTCTTCCGAATGAGGGTGGGGACAAATCATAGAAACCCACTAGCTGGGTTACATGCAAAGGTGGTGGCTGTGCTGCTTTTCCAGATCCCTCTGGCCTTCCTGCCCTGCTGCCCTGGGAGCCCCCACCATCTCCAGCTCCACCCACAGAAGCCAGACCTAAGAGGTTGCTCATCTCCCTGGGGACAGACAGGGTGGGTGTGAAACACCACTTTCCCCTTTCTTTTCCCTTCCATGCCTGTGCCCCACAGGTGCCCATGCACCCTCTGGCAGGCCAGTTTAAGCCCTTTGGAACAACTTTGTAGCCCAACGGGCTCCAGCTCTGTCCTGGTGGCCAGCAGTTCCTCTGATGCCAGAGCACAAGGCAGGCTTTCCAGAAGTTGGGCTGACCTGTTTGGGGTTATGGGGGCCCGGCCAGGCTGGCTGATTTCTTCCCCAAGTACAAGCTGCTTCTGCAGCCGTGCTCAAACAAGAACTGTAATGGCAAGAGAGCAGCCCTGGCAGCTTGTGGAGAAGGCACAGGCTCCAAGCTATGGCCTTCCTTTGCTTTGCCCAGCTCTGTCTTCCTTCCACCCACACCTGCTATCAACACAGTGAGAGTAGAAGACCTGTTCCCCACGTCTCGGGAGATGTTGGTGATAGAAGGACATGGGGACAAGAGAAGAGAGGCTAACAGGAGACTCAGGCCTTTTTCTACTGGGGTAATCTGTAACATCTTCTCGTGGGGTTCAGCCTTTAAAGATCAAACCTAGGAGGCCACAAAGCTGGCTCAATGGGTAAATGCACTTGTACATACCCCAGTGACCTGAGTTTGTCTCTGGAATCCACATGGTGGAGGGGGAGAACCGACTTCTGAAAGTTGTATTCTGACCTTCACATGCTTGTTGGCGAACACACACCTGAGCCCCCCATCCCCAATAAAGTATTTTTAAAATCCACAAAGCTGAACAAATACACAATTACATGCACAGCAAGTTGCTTAATGATAATAAATTAAGGCTGGTTCTTATCAGCTTCCACAGGTTGACTCATTTACACCTCACACACTTCCTCCAAGTGCTGCAGAATAGACAACAGAAAGCATCGAGACACAGTTTGATTAGTGACATGTCAGACATTAGTGACATAGCAAATACATAGCAGAGTCAGGATTTGAACCCAGAGTCACCACCCAAATTTCCTCCTCCATGATACTAAGGAGACACTGAGACAGAACAGAGTGGTCTTTGCTCCATGTATCTGTGAGCATCTGCATGATGCAAAGAAACTGTTGGGAAGACAAGTTTTAGAGACCAAAACCATCCTGCCCAGCACAGCCAGTGTGTGATTCCTCCCCGTCACATGCCTGGCTGCTCTCTGGCTGCCCTTCATGCGGAGGGTGAGCAGGTGGAGGGAACATGGTCATTATTTAAACGAAGGGATCCGAAGGGGGTGCTGGAAATGAACAAAGGTGTGAATTATTCCACAGCTGCTCCCCCTGGCACTTTCGGTGACTTTAAAATCTGTGACCATATGGTAACGGCTGGAAGCACGGAATAACAGTTGGAGGCTTGTAGATGAAGAAAAATCCCAACCACCCTTGCAACCCCCGCCTCGCACTTGGCAAAATTCTGACCCCTTCGGGCTCCTGATCTGAAGAAAGTGCAGGACAGCTTGTCTTCTTTCCCCAGCCCCATCCCCTCCGGCTGTGCAGCCGGTTGTTGGCTGGAACCCTCGCGATGACGCTTGGGACCTGTGGTGGTCCTGGGGATCTCAGGCTAGAGGCAACTTCTCTTTCCTGGTTCAGAAGCCCTCTGGGTGGCGTGACCCCTGCCCTCGGGCCAGCCAGCCAGCCTCCATGGGCCTCCCCTCCTCTGGGACACTGAAGACCATTGCTGAGGCAATGCCTGTCTCCTCATCTCAGCCAAGGCTCGCTCCGCAGCCTCCCTGCCTCCCTCCCCTTCTGCGCCTGGTCCCTCTCTTCTAGGTTGTAAGATCCTGAACTTCCCGACTGTGTCTTCTCCACGCGTCCTTTGCCTGGCTCAGCAATGGCTGATCTCGTCATAAGCACCCAGCTCCTGTGTCCACTGCCGGGTACCAATGCTTCTCGAGAGATCTCCCTCTTTCCAATCCTCTCCAAGTCAACTTGGGACTTGGAATCAGGGGTGCTAAAGGTCTAGAGCCAGATGCTGGCTCTTCCACAAAGCAAAACTCTTGCCCGAGGAGCAACTTCTTATCTAAACACACCTCTAGAAAGCCCCAAGTGGAAAGTGCTTATTTTCTATCCAATGTGCATCCTGCCTTAGTAACAGCCCTGGTGGTAACTCCTGGTTAGCAGATACACTGCAAAGTAGCAGTTCTCTGCTCTCTTGCCAAAGACACAGTGGAAGTTACCAAGCTACCCTGACTGTGGCTTCTAGGAGAGTTCCCTTAGTCATGTCACCCTGTCATTTGGGATATAGAGCTGTGACACACATATCAAGACTATGAAGGATGAAAAGCATTATGGAGATTTTCTTAAGCAGCTAGAGAGTGTCAGTGATGACCCACGTCTGCATTTCTTTTTCCTTGGTGAGAACAGGTTGCAGTTACGGTATTCTAGTTGGTTCCGTTAGTGGCATCCAAAAGCCATTCACTGAAGTACCGCTAAAGTACCATGTTGAATAGAGGGGAATGGGCAGCTGCTTGGAGGCTTTGGTAACAGAACAGAGCTTCTACAAAGTTCTCCCTCAGACCCGCGTCTCTGAGTTCAGTGCGATTCTTTCTAGCATGTTCAAACTGAACTTCCTCAGTGAGACTGAAACCAGAAAGTCACGAGGCTCCCTTCTCTAGAAACAGTTTGGAAAAGTAGGTCACCCCCTGATAGTGTGGTCACCTGCAAAAGTGTGGCACCCGGCGTCTAGTGCTGAAGTTTTCTAAAATCTCGTGGCTGAGCTGTTGTTACTTACTTGCTTTTTGAAAACACAAGTAAAAGCAAGCATTCAAATGTTCCCCCTTGGCCTCTTCGCACTGGGTGGCTCCTCTGTGGGTTACAGGCACTGGTGGTGATGCAAAGTTCTCTCCGGCAGGCCTTTTGCGGGTTCTTAGACTGTGTTTTCTCCTCACCCTGCAAGGCACTTGGGAAGAAGCGGAAGCTGTGGAGACTCACGTGGTAAGCATCCGCAGGTTTCTCTGAGGCTGAGGTGGAGGGACCACCCTAAAAGACAGTCCTCTGCAGGAGCAGACTCTTCTGCAGTCAGATCCTCACTTCGGGCAGCCAGTTTGTTGTTTGTGTTTGTTCATTTGCTTTGAGTTGGTGGGTTGGAACTCAGAACTCCTCTATGCTAGAGAAGCTCTACCACTGTGCTGTAACTTGTTCTCGCTCACATTTATGGTCCCGAAGTAGTGTCGTGGAGCTGCAGGCATGGGTCAGTGCGGCAACCAACCCCGTTTTCCTTACTCCTTTCTACCTGGGCAGGTGGGAAGCTGGTTAGTGGAAACAGAATGCTACCCTACCCCAAAGGCTGAAATCATCCCATCCTTCAAGTCCCTCCTCCCTGCAGATGCTACCCAGCCCCTGAGCTCTTACACCATCCTTCCCTCTCATCCTCTGCGTTGCTCCTGGTTTACACCACTGTCCTCCTGAGAGATGGGTTCAACCACACAACAGTGAAAGGACATTCTGAGATTGCCTGAGCTTAATTTTTAACTTATCCTTGGGGAGAACCTCAAGCCTGGGATAGATTGGAAATCCATCCTAGGTCACAGGACTAGTGTTTGGTCTTGTCTTTGAGTCTTGACCTGAGACCAGAGTGTTTGGCACAGGGAGAGAGGATAAAGCTAATTCTCTCATAGCATTTAACTGTTCTCAAGACACCATCCTAAGATATTCACCGCCCTAATCTTTCCTATCTTAAACATGGAGAAGAAAAAAAAAGCACTTAGAGATGTAGAAACCTCCCAAAAGTCACAGGTGAGTGAGTGACAAAGATGGAATTTTAACTTGAGTCATCTGCCCAGGAAATGTGGCTATGTTCTGGACTGATCGTCTTTCATGAACTATTCAGATGAGTGATCGCTAAGACACTCCTTGGTCAGAGCAACACTGCCTTAGGTATGACTTACCTCTGGAGGAGCAGTTGCCAAAACATGATAGCAATGGGTGTTAATTAACCAAACCAAAGCAAAACAAAAATAAACTCTATGGTCAAATCATCTGTAACATTTTGTTCTGCCAAGTTAAGCTGGTTTGGTTTTATTTTTTTCTCCTACAGAAGAGATCTTTTAACATGTTTACAGACATTGTGATTTTCTGCAAGTCTAAAAATAATTCCCAAAATCTTTTGGGATCACAGAACCCCATTTCTTTCATGTGTATGCATGCATGTGGTATATGTATGTGTGCATGTCTGCATGAGAATAGGAACGTGTGTTTAAGGGTTTGCATTCATGTATGTGCATGTCACGTGGACATCTGAGGGTGAAATCAGAAACCATCTTTGACTGATTTTCTATTTTACTGATTAGATATTGAGTCTCTAATTAATCCCAGAGCTTGCCTAAAAGACTACTCTGGCTAACCAGCTTACTCCGGGCTTCCCAGACTCTGCCTTTGTGGGCTAGAATTACAGGTGGGCCTCCATGCCTACCGAGCATTTTAGGTGGCTTCCAGGCATCTATTCTCCAGACCCTTTGCTTGCACAGCAAGTGTTTGGATGCTGAGTCATCTCCCCAGCACAGATCCTCTTTAATACAATGATGTCACCACACATCATGTAGCTTCTGGAATAGTCAACTGGGTGATAAAAGGCCAATGATAGACCATTTGACTTCCAGAATCCTCTAAGAAGGGTTCCAGGACTCCCAGGGGTTCCTGGAATCACTCTTGAAGGACTGATATCTGGAAAAGAATATTTAAGAAATAAGGCTTGAGCACATTGTCACAGAGCTAAATATCATCTTGCCCTCTCCACAGTAAAGGTCAGGAGAAAACGGAAAAATAAATGTGTGTTGAAAGAATCGGTTCCCTGTTTTATTAGCTCCGTATCTCCTTTCTTCTCTTCTTCGGTTTATTTATTTTTTTAAAAGCCCTTGTTGTCCCATAAAGGATTTAAATAGCTTAAAATCTTTCAGTTAGTTCACATTCCTGTGGATAGAGTCATACTTAAATATAAGTAAATGTTGTTATGTTACGAAGACGTCTGGGTCTTTTCTCTGGAGTCTTGGAAATTCTCCCCATTAGCATCTTTTGGGTTTCTCCAATACTCTTGTCTTCTACATATTGCTTATTTCGGGAAGGTTGTATCTTTTCAGAAAGTTTCCTAAGTAAAGATGCAATTTCAACACGGGGAGAGTGTAGACACCTTCAGCTGCTCCCATCTCAACAGGGCAGGGTGCCCGTAAGACAGGGACCCCTGAATGGGGCCCACCTTATCAGGCCCAAGAAAACAAGGTGCCCTGGTAAGAATATCCATGCTTCCCTTTTTAGGGAGATGTCTAAAGATACCTTTATCAAACAATTTTGTTTGGGGCTTGTTCTCGATCCATAGTACTTGAATATTTACACTAGATGGAAAATCTTAAACCTGCCCTCAACCTTGGGTCATAGTAAATGAGGCATTTGCAGTTCTGAACAGGCACTTAACTGGCAGGGTGGGAAGGTGACAGGAAGGGTGTAGTTAGAAGCGACTGTGCGGCTAATACCATCTATGTCAAAGAGAGATCATAGAATGGAGAGATTGCAGGTGCTCTCTAGCCATCCTCTGTTGCTGAGTCTTCTCAGATTTGGGGCCTTTAGGACCTGAGAGAGTGTGGCTGGCAGCCGATGCTAATGCTGAGTCCCCTGCTTTCTCATACTTGCCTTTGTTAAGCACCCCCCACCTCCCGCTGTGTACCTGGAGGTTTACTTAGTTTTTGCCAGGAGTGGTCCCCTAGGGTTTTTGTATCCTTTATCAAGCCTAATCCATCTAATCACATGTTTTACAAACAGCAAAGCAAGTACTAGGAGTTTTCTATATTCATTACCAACAACAACTTTAGAAAAATATAAGTAAGGAAATGAAAAAAAATCACCCATGACCCCATTAGCAAAGATGTTCTCTCCTGTTGTCCCTGGATAGGCAGTTAGAGGAGACCCCCAAGAACAGAAGCGTTGACTTCTATGTGGAAGGGCCGTTTTTTGTGTTTGGATTCTTGGAAGTGGGGCAGGGGAGGAACATGGAGCCGGGTCTTCTGTCTGACCAGGCAGACACAAATTAACTCCACAATTCTGAGCAGAATTCAGGGAGGGTCCCACAGAGCCAGGTCTTTGGGTGGTATTGATGGCCTCTTTCTGTAATGTACTGTAGCCACTGTATTCTCTCTTGGCACACTCTATGCCCTGGAGAAAGCTGTGAGCTGAGGAGTTGACAGGAGAAACGGTCTTCTCAATGGGGTGTCCTCCATGACACCCCGACCCCTGCACACACCATTGGTGCCTCTTTGCTATTCCTGGTAGATCTCGTTCTGAGTCTATATTTAGTCTTCAGCACTCAAGCATGAACAGGAGTTAAATATGAATGCAGACGTCATGCACCAGCAGCCTACTAGTCCATGAGTGGGAAACGTCAGGAGCTCTCGTGGGCTCGATGAAGCACCTCAGGATCCTCAGACTCTCACCATAGTCTTCATTCTTCAGCCGGCACAGGATGAAAACAGCTCAGGACCGCGCCGACCCCCGCCAAGCTCCCAGGTGAGTGAGCAAGCGAGAGAGCCTCTCCCAGCCCAGCCCCCCACCCCGGAGCCGCCCGGCCGGCACCCGCGCGGCCGCCGGCTTTGCCCCGGGACCCCGCCCTGGACCCCAGCCCCTCGCGCCCTCCCGCCCCCGCGCGCCTCCGCCACCCCCCCAGGTCCCAGGGGAAGAAATCTGCCATCAACATCAGACCCTCTGCCTCTCCGGCCCACCGGGGACCTACGCACGTGGTCCACGGAAGACACACTGCTACTCAGAATTCAATAGAGTCCAAAGGAAACTCAAGCAAAACTCTAAGGAACAAAGAGAACACAGGCCATACATCTGGACTCCACTACCATCATTATATCACGTGGGCGAGTTTCTTCTCATCCAGCCCAAAGATAAGTAAACTTTTTTTTTTCTTTTTTTTTTTCTTTTCACCTTACTGATCCTTTCTAGTATCAATGCTGTAGGTCAACTTCCTCATACAGCCACCCCAAAAACATACAACTCCAGGGAGTACACCACTCACCCTCACATTTCACCGAGATACTAAATCATAAAAGTGCACTACCATACTAATATTCACTCATTGTCTCCTTAACCTGACTTAACTGATGTACTAACAGCCTAATAGCCTCATCTAGAAAATTACAATAACAATAGACAAACATACTCAATCCAAGGCAAGCACTAGTAATAACTGGCAAGTGTAATAATACCAACTACATCGGTTCAGTGAAAAACACACAGAAACTGAAAGGTCCTAAAAAACAAAACAACAATGCCCAAGTCAAAGTGCAGATCCACGAGAAACAAAACCCAAGACCAATCTCCCACCAAAAGAATCAATCCCGTAATGATGGATTCCGACCAGAACAAATCCACAGAAAATAGCCATGAAAGTCAGAACCAACATAACGACTTTCAGAGTATGATCATTACCATGATTAATACTATGAAAGAGGAAATCTGAGAAGAGTTAAACAACCGTATCAACCACTTTGAACAGGAACACAACAGGCACCTGGAGGAGTTGAGAAAAACAGTTCAAGAAACAAAAATAGGTATAGAGCAGTTAAAACAGTCTCAGGCAGAGTTTAAAATTGAACTAAAAGACAAGTTATCTTCAACCCAAAACTCAACAGAGAGTCTTATCAGCAGAACAAATGAGGCAGAAAATAGAATTTCAGATCTTGAAGACAAAGTGGGAGAATTAACCAGCTCAATGGAAGAGATTGTTAAAGCCAAAAAGATACTTGAGAGGAACATTCAAGAGATATGGGACACCCTGAAGAAGCCTAACAATCGTATTCATGGAATACCCGAACGAGAATCCCAAAATACCACACCGGAGGAAATATTTCAATTCATCATAAATGAAAACTTCCCACAACTAAAGAATGAGAGGCCTATCCAAATACAAGGGGCATTTCGCACTCCAAACAGATATGACCAAAATAGAAAATTGCCACGGCAAATAATAGTCAAAACACTCCACATTCAAGACAAAGAAAAGGTGCTGAGAGCTTCAAGAGAAAAAAAAGCAAGTCACTTTTAAAGGTAAACCTATTAGAATAACAAATGACTACTCAATGGAAACAGTAAAAGCAAGAAGAGCTTGGTGAGACATACTTCAAGTATTAAATGAGCAAAAATGCCAACCCAGACTGATATACCCGGCAAAACTATCTGTCATGATTGAGGGAGAAAGAAAAATTTTCCAGCACAAAGACAACTTGAAGGGATACATGTCTACCAAACCAGGTCTTCAAAAAATGCTAGAAATAATACTCAAGCTTAAAGAAAAGAACAAGCGTATCCAGGAGGACAGAAGGGAAGTATAATACCACCAAAACATAAATATCAAACAACACGCTTACAAAATCTACTAAACATAAAAAATGTCCAGAATTAAAAATAATTTCTCCATTATAACATTAAATGTCAATGGTATTAACTCACCGATTAAGAGACACAGATTACAGACTTGGATTAAAAACCACAATCCAACAATCTGCTGCCTTCAGGAAACTCATCTCACCACAAAAGATAGGCACATCCTAAGAATGAAAGGCTGGTCCAAAATCTTGTAAGCTAATGGAACCAGGAAACAGGCAGGGGTAGCAATTATGCTTTCAGACAAAGTGGACTTCAAACCAAAGAAAATCATAAGAGACACAGATGGATACTACATTTTAGTCACAGGTACAATTCACCAGAAAGACTTCACAATACTGAACATATATGCACCCAATATGGGCCCCTCCACATTCATTAAGAAAACCCTACAGCGTCTAAAGCAAGAAATCAACTCCCAAACGATAATTCTTGGGGACTTCAACACCGCCCTCTCAACATGGGATAGATCAACAGGTCAAAAGCTTAACAGAGACACTTTGGAACTTAATCAAACCCTGAAAGAAATGGACCTTACAGATCTCTATCGAACTTTTCATCCACGCACCAAAGAATACACATTTTTCTCAGCAGTACACGGAACTTTCTCCAAAATAGATCACATATTGGGCCACAAAACGAATCTACACATATACAAAAAAGTTGAAATTCTAACCTGTGCCCTATCAGACCACCACGGCCTAAAGCTGGACATCCACAACACAACAAACAAGAGAGAATACACTAACTCCTGAAAACTTAACAATATGATGCTGAATGAGAACTGGATTCAGGAAGAAATTAAAAAGGAAATTCAAGATTTCCTGAAAGTGAACGATAATGAAAATACAACTTACCAAAATCTCTGGGACACAATGAAAGCTTTTCTAAGAGTTAAGTTCATAGCTCTTAACGCCTACATCAAAACAGCTGAGGAGCCCAGAGCTGTCTTGAGTCGAGCTTGGTGGGCTAGAGGGTGGTCGTCCTTCTCTGTGGACCCAGCTTCTGGGGCAGCCCTGCTGGCCTTCTGTTTGGTTTGCAGTTAGCACCAGAAGGAAGCAGGGCATACTTGAAGGCCCAGAGCTCTAAGTTCTGTCAGCAGAGGTCGAAAGCAACAGCTCTCAGACTCCCTTCCAACCATCCTCTTGATGATAATACTTGGCAACTACACTGCCCGCAAGTGCCAACCTTCTGCTACTCAGCCTCCTGCTCTCCCCTCCACCTCACCCCTGCTACCCCAGCTTGTCTGCAGCAATTTTGTCCTCCATAAAGCCATGTCCATGGGATGTGCCTGGCTTGGGAGCTCTCACTTGTGCTCTCTCCACAGTTTCACTTTCAGAAGTCCAGCTCTCCTACTTCTTCTTCTTTCAGCTTCTTTCAGCTCTGTCTCAGGCCCAAAGATTCTTCAGCATCACTGGGACTGACATGGAGCCCCTGTCTCATTACTGTCTGTCACCACACCTGTGTGTTTTCATTGTTCCGTAACCCCATCCCATGCCTGCTTAGATGGAAAGCTTTGGACCCTCACTACCATCCCACCCCTCCCTATGCACGCAACTGCCTTTGGCCCTCCATTGCACCTGCCTGGCCAAACCTCAGCCTTGGCATCTGTTCCTCGCCCTGCTGCAGGCCTTCCTTCAAGTCCAGCTGCCCCACCTACAGGTGGGTTACTGATGACCGTTTGGCTCTCCTGTTCTCCTTTTCCTACACCACCTCTTCTGGTGCTTTTCAAGACAATGCTTTCACATTTTCTTCCTTTTTTTTTTGTCCTTCTTCCTCCTTTCCTCCCTCCCCACTTCATCTCCCATTTTCCCCTCCCTTCAGTAGTCCATCCCTCTCCCTCCCACCCTTCTGTGGCCCTTCCTTGAGTAGACCCACTGGTAAGGGCACTCTCCTTCATCTGTCTAGCAATAGCCTCCAAGATCCCGCCTGCATGTAATTATTTCTCCTGATTTCCTTGCTAGTCTGTGGGGGAATGTCGATAAGTCAGTCACAGTGTAGTCCTGGTGAGGATAAGTCTCACTGCAATAAGTTTCTGGATGCATCAGTGTCATCTTGAGTGAAATGTTCTGGCTGGCCGTGGGCCTCACCTTTAAGCTCTTACAATCTTACCACCCCCTCTTCGGCAAGATTCCTTGAACCTTAGGATGGGGAGAGGCTTGGTTGGCCTGATTCTGGCTGAGCATTTCGGGGCCGCCCGTACTCTGCACTCAGGCTGGTTGTTGTTGTCTATTTCACGGCTCTTCCATTGCAATGGGCTACATCTTGTTTGAGTGTTGAGATCTTTTCTTTTCTAAAGATAAAAGAGAGGCGTTAGACGGAGGTTACTATGGGGCATTTGTGGTTGGTATTGTGGCATCTGATCCTGACTACTGTCATTTTTCTCCCCATCCACTGCTTTTTAAACTGGTTTACACTGTGGATCATCCAGGGGGAAGTAGGTGGTTAGTTACTTGGAGACTAACCCTACTCCCTACTGTGTCCTATTCTTGCTCTTTCCTCCCCTTAAAGACTTCTTACATAAAGCCTTTAAAAAAAACTTTAAAAATCCCTGTTCTTTTGTTTCTGTTTTTTTGGAGGTCTTCTTTCACCCCTCTCCTCCAGAGAGTAGACTGACACACTCCTAGTATTTCCATTATCTCCTCCACTGTTGCCCACCCCATACCTTCCCGCTCAATACAAGTGATGCATTTCTAAGTACCTTGTAGCAATACCATACTAAAGTGTGGGTCTGACTCCCAGATGAACCTGGGAGATGGTCAGAAGTGCAAATTTTCCAGCTCATTGCAGATTCCCTGCATCCAAGACTCTGGCAGCAGGTGCTTAGGGTTTCATTCAAACTGGGAGAGCATGTCTTCTTACCCTGTGGGTCCAGACCCCACAGGGGTCTAGACCCCACAGGCAGCCATGCAACTGAATGCGGGCATTGCAAAAACAGTTGGCAACTGGAAAAGGTTTCCGAATGCACAACTGCTGAAAATTAATTCAAAATCAAACAGATAAATGAATCGAGGCGTTTCTGGCCATGCTCGTTGGTGCTGCACTGCAAACGTCTCTGAAGCCTTGGGTTTTGAACACGCAGCATGGGGCTTGTGTTGCACTGCATAACTCTTTTGCATAACATCGCAGCTTTGGTTCTGAACACGTAATATGGGCACTTTGTATCACACATGCCAATCCTGCTACATAGCACTTGAGAACAATTGTCTGGCACACCCTGACTCAGACTCAAACTAGCATATGTGGTTTTACTGTACTTCCAGTTTTCTGCTCTTAAAGAAATGCAATGGTTTACTTATAGCACACAAAGACATTTAATATATTCCTACCATCCTTCTACACGCAAGCATCAAATTAGTATATCTTTAGGTTATATTGTGTTAGAATGCTTGATTTTTTAAAGAAGTTCCATAAAATATATTGGCAAATGTATTTTGACTTGGGATTAGGATCCATTTCCAACAATTGCTGAAATGGCCCTGGGCATAGTTTTGTCATTCTGTACTGCATACCCTTGTGAAGTGATGCTGATGAGTATTAAAATCGAAATACCAATCACTGACAAATATTTAAGACACTGTGTCCTATAGTATCAAATACTCTGCCAATATTAAACTCTTTATGTAAAAACAAACAACCACATTCAAAGCATCAATGTGCAAATTTTCTTTAATCTTTAGTAAACGATATAACATACACCAAAGAATTGCTTTAAAATAAAATTTGTTGATTTATCATCAGTAAATGCCCATTTCAAGGTTCCTTGAGAGGCCATACTATAAATATATACCCAAGTCAGCACAACTAAGTAATTCTATCTACAAAATACTTGAATGGAGTTAACCTGAGTAAGACATAAACCTTTTATTGTGTCAAGCTATTGATTTGGGGCTGTTTGTTAGAGAGAATAGCCTGCTCTAATAAAATTACCACTAAGAAGTGTATGTGTGATCATTTCTACTGAATCCTGAGTTTCTCCATACTCCCTGCCACCACTCCTCAGCCCCCCATGAATTCCCTCTCAGGATCTTGTCTTCAAAAACACGTGTTTATTCTATTTAGGGCCACCCTGTATGCTTGTCCACCTTCTCAAGATGCGACCTTGCCAATATTTGGTGACGTCACGCGTGAGCCTGTAGGTGGTACAGAGCCTGGCTCCTGTGGCCTCAGGCTGTGGTCTGTGTCTCAGGGAGGGCCGACCCTATTCCAGGTCTCACTAGAGCTGAAAAGGGCAGCACTGGATTCTCCTTTCGTAGACAAGCAGCAAAGAAATCATGAAACCACAAGGAGAGGTGGCAAAGGCCTGTGGGCCTGTTCCTTCCCAGGATCCTCCAGGAGGCCTGGGCAAGGCCAGCAGCTTGCCTGGGAGGTGCTGCTTCCTGGTATCCCCCATCTCTCTCACGTCAATTCTGGGGAACGTTGTTGGAACCAGAAAACACACAGGCTCGGTTGATGAAAAGCCTGTTTATTCTCAGTACACTGGACACTTTGTTCAGGAAGTGTTCATCCATTTGAAATTATTACTCTTGTCATGGTGCCAAGGTTGATGCCTGCTGAGGTTATCAGCAGTGTGTGTGCCAGCTCCAGAGAAGGCATCTTAATAGGTGTATCGCTTCCCTGGGAAGTGACTAAAGAACACGGGGTGGCTAATTTGTATTCAATGCTCTTTCTGCATGCATTCATAATATTCCATTCTTATTGGGATGTTAAGAGGAAAAAAAATGAAGAAATGAATAGATAGGTTAGAATACATTGAGGTGCTTTAAGAGAGTTTCAAGTCACACTGATTCCACATTGCAATTCTCTATACCCACGCGATTATCATGATACATCTTTGTGAAGCATTGGATGGCTTTCAAAACTGTTTATATGCATTCTCTCCCTTGGGGCTCAAGTCACTCTAATAAGGTAAGGTGGCATTGGCCCCCTCTTTTAGGTGAAAAAAACAGGTGCAGGAAATGGAAACAGTCTGCGTTAAGCAGCCTTCCAAAATGAAATACGGTGGCACATGCGTCAATATCCAGTCCCTTCTTGCCAGGTTGATGTGCCCACGCCGTTACGGTGCACTGGGCAGGAAGAGGTGGAAGCATGGGTGGATCTCCCTGGGCTGGGAATGTGCGTGAAGAGCAATTTTATTAGCAGATATAGATGGGAAATACAGTTTCTCTCCCTAACAACCTTGTAATGACCCAACCTGCTGAGCGGAAGGTGATCACTGGCTCCTGTATGGCAAGGTCAGGGCAAGGTCAACGCCGTGTGCATCATCCTGTGGCTCTGTGGGGGAAACCTCCACCCTGGGCTGCACGAGGGCCAAGTTCTAGAACCAGCTCCTCAGCACATCCGTCTATGCAGTCTGCAGGAGTGATGGCTGGTCACGGCTGTTCCCGCCCCTACAAGGTGATACACAGCTAGGGCTTACTACGATTAAGCTGATGGGTTTCAGGAGTGCTCCTGAGCTGGAGAGTGGAACTAATAATGACGAATGGTGGGTGAGTTTTCTGGAAAATCTTGAGGCTTTTGGAATGTTTCAACGAAACCCCCACGATGGTATGTGGGTTTGATGACTGCACCAGGAATAGCGTTTGTTTCTCTTAGGAAAGATCTGGGGAAAATGAAATCCTGATGATTCCACTGGAGAAAATTTAGGCGTTTTAATTAACTGGAGGCTCGTGACTGGGGTAGGCAAAGAAGACATCACACTCATGGGATCTCCCAAAATGCCAGGAGTCAGGGTCCTCAGTGGCTTATGCCAGCCAGGGAGGCACTGAGCTCTGTGAGAATGCTCTCGAAAAGCTGACTGGCAACTTGGAGCCACAGTGAGTGGCTGGGATTCAAGGTCTTCGTGGAGAGTTTTATGGCCTACAGAGGCCAATACTCAATGGGTAGCATGCTGGTGACTTCCACAGACTCAATGAGCAGAAGTGGGAGCTAGACACAGACAGGCCACTGAGTAGGAGTCAAGGAGAAGCAGGGTTTACTGTTAAAAGGGGGAGTGTGGGTGGGAATGCAGATGCCTTACAGGGTAAGAGCAATTGAACAGCCTGGTCTGCTGCATGAGGCTAGCTAGGGCAGGGAGCTCTGTGCCTGGCGGGTTAGAACCAGGAAAGTGTCTTGACTGACATCTGCAATTGAGGAACTAGGAAGTTCTGGAAAGACACCTCCATGCCACTATTCCTCATAAACCATGGTGGGGTTCGGCTGACTTCCTCCCCCACCCCTGGCTGTAAGAACTACTACTGCCATGCGTGAATCCAGCAGGTGGATGGTCTAAGCGCTGGCCCCATCTCAGTCTGCCCCTGGCAAGTGGACTGGGCTTGGGCCCAGCAGTTAGTGGTCGGTGCTGGCTGGAGCTGGCTGTGTGTGAGGCCAGCATTGACGCTGCTATTTGCAGACTCAAGCTTTCACTCAAACAAAAACTTCCCAATCTCTTCCCAGCGTTTAGAAGAGCCTGACATAGGCGTGGCCTCTCTTCATAACTGCGATTTCTCTAGGATGTGATTATCTGAGTGTCTGCTTGGGTTCTCTTGGACTTCAAGACTCTCTGGTGCTAAAAAAAAAAAAAAAAAAAAAAAAAAAAAAACCACTTCTCCAGCCTTCTAGGAAAAGGGTCTGAGTAGCCAGTGAGCTATGTAAGTGGCCGGTCTCATGAGGCTTCCACACTCTGAGAATCTTAAGACGATAGACATGATTGCGTGGTTGATGTTTATTGCTTTGAATCAGGAATGATACTTGATTCTTAAGATGAAATGTTTGTGTTCCCTCAAACTCAGATGTTGAAATCTTGACTCTTGACATAGGATTAGGAGGGGTGTCTGGGAGGCCACTAGGTCCTGAAGATGGAGTCCTCGTGAATGGTACTGATGTAGGTCCAGATATGCATGACCCAGGTCCTAGGGGGCCAGATGCTTCCAACCACCGAAACCAACCTGGGCTGGTGGCTCTAGAGTTTGTTGTCTCAGTGAAGCAGGTAAAGAGTAAAGATACACAATGAAAGGAGAAAGCAACTCCTTGGTGTAAGGATTTCATAGGGTGATGGCAGAAATGGGACAAAGGCTGAGATGCTCTCTATTCAGATTGGTTAATTCTCTGGGCTATCATAGGTTGAGCCAACGGATGGTCCACAGGCTCTATGCGCCACCTCCCCCACCAGGAAGATGACCTTGTGCTGTTTGTGTGATGCTTATCCAATGAAGATTTTCTCTATCCATCTCTGACTTGTGATTTGATCACTGCTGACTTTGACTGCTAGCAAAGATGCATTGCCATCTTCAGCTTCGAGGGTATCTTGCTGGCGGTTAACTAGACTATGTTTGCCATGTCCTCCCATTTATATGACTGGCTGGAAGCCTTGCCTTCACCTTCTACCACAGTCACCAAGTTGTAACTGCAGTCTTTCTTGGCTACCACATATTCAGCTCCTTGTCTATGGGATGTCTGGGGTGCTCTCCTCAGGGGAACCTGCCATTAATTATAACTTAGCTACAATTAGCTGTGTCAGAAGTGAAATTCTATGAAAAGACAATAGCACCTCAAGGGCTTCGAAGTTCAGCAGGCTGCTGCCACTGGCCCAGGATCCTGTCCCTCCTCTTTTTTTTATTCAATTGTGCGTGTGTGTGTGTGTGTGTGTGTGTGTGTGTGTGTGTGTGTGTGTGTAGAACCACAGCGAACTTGGGAACCACCATGGACTGCCTCCACCTCCTTGTTTACTCTGCCCGGGGATTCACAGGCTCCACCCTACTAGGACCAGAAACATAGGCCGCCCCTGCTTCAGCCCGGCATCTATACCTGGGGTTTAGGATCCAAACTCAGGACCTTCCGCCTGCAAGGCAGAGGCTTAACCCCTGAGTCACCTCTCTAGCCCCTCTTATCTGTTTCATTTGGTTATCACACCCCCCAGCCACAAGCCTGATTCTTCTTCTTCAGCGCTTGACACCTTGTGGTTTCAGCCCTTCTTTTTTTTTTCTCTTCCTTTTACCACTGCCTGTGTTCTCACTGCAACATTTGTGAGCATTTTGCAGTTTTCGCCACGGTCCTTTCCCTGCCTACCCAGACACCTAGCTGCTGCGTCACCATTGCCCTTAGAAAAGAGACACTAGAGAGGTCTCTGTCCCTTCTGCTATATAAGGAGTGAGAAGAGACCTTCCATCTACAAACCAGGAAGCAAGACTTCATCAGACACCAGATCTGCCAGGACCTTCTTGATCGTGGACTTTCCAGTTCCCAGAACTGTGGGAAATAAATATTTGTTGCTTAAACCACCTGGTCTTGGACAGTCTTTCCAAATGGATTAGAGCTCACAGTTACTTTTTAAAAATCCTAAAACTCCTTCTGAAATTAGAAGTCCATTACTATTTTTAAATGCTTTTACTTATTTATTGCCTCTCTCTCTCTCTCTCTCTGAGAGCACTATGTGTGCCTGTGGAGGCTCAGGCATGACTTCAGAATCATCCTGTATTGCTCTACTTCCTATTTGCTTTGCTCTGGAGTTTCCCAGGCTCTGCCTTCCAGGATCTGGGGTACAGGTTGCTACCATTTCCTTCTGGTATTTTCATGTAGAATCTGGGATCTGAACTCAGGTCCTTCTGCTTTTAAGGCAGAGGCTTAACCTCTGAGCCATCTCTCCAGCCCCCATTTTTCACTTTTTTTGAGAATATGAAATACCAGCAAGTAATTATATATTTGTGTGTACATATGTGTGTGCCAGAATGTACTTGAGTGTGTGTACTTGTGGAGGCCCAAGGGTAACATCAGGAATCATCCTTCATTGCTGTACCTCCTTACTGTTTTGCTCTGGAGTTTCCCAGGCTCCATCTTCCAGGGCCAGAGGTACAGGGCACTGTCATTTTTGCCCAGCATTTTTGTATGTGGCCTGGGATCTGAAATCAAGTCATTTTGCTTGTGAGGCAAAGGCTTAACCCCTGAGCCATATTTCCAGCCCCACAAACTTTTCATTAAGAAATCAAACCATACTGCAAATTCTCTGGGAGGATTTCCAAAGCTCACCTATGATTGCTTCAAACTAGAGTTTCATATTGAATTCTTTTCTTATCTTTTCTTTTGCGTTACTGCAGGTATGACCAAGACCTTAGTGTGCGCCTAGCCAGGACTCATGGCATCCTTAATCATCCACCCAAACCGACTGTTTCTAACCTGCCGGTGTCTGTGTTTAATACTATAGCTTGATTTCTGCTTTATTCTCATCCTTCATATGCAATCATTCACATATTTTTCCTGCCCACTACCTAAAACATGCCTTTCATCTATCTGCTCCTGGACTTCAGAGATGTCTAGTAGTTAAAGTACTTGCTGTGCCTGTGGGTGAGGCAGCCTGCCTGTGATCCCAACCACAGAAAACAGAGACCAGGGATTCCCAGAGCAAGTTGACTAACCAGACTATCATGCCAGTGAGCTGTGGGTTTGATTAGAGAACCTATCTCAAAAAGAATAAGGTGGAAGAGTGATAGAGGATGGCTCCTGGGATCAACTTCAGGTCTCCGAGCTCACAGGCACACATGTGCACTCCCCCCCACATTTGTGCATGCAAACACATGCATGCATGCAATCCACATACTCACGTGAAAATGGGAAAGGAAAAACAAATCTGTTTCTTCCATCATAGTAGTTCAACCTGACATTGCTAAGTCAGATGTGGCGCTAAGCTCTGCATCTACGAAGCTCATAGAGGCATTTGGTTGGCTGCTCCCATCCCCAGTTTTGTACCATGCTGGAAGGCACAGCTGATTTCCCTGCCTCCCCTTCCTGCTCACACACCCTTTGCTGCAACTCTGCCTCTGCCCCCTTGAACCCATTCAGGTTGTGCAATCTTAGCTTCTCCTGGCCTTGTGGGAGGAGGGCGGAGGGAGGGTTCCAGAAAGGCCCCTCTCCAGCTTTCTTGTTGCCACTGTGGCCTTAGACAAAAATCCCTGAACCACAGTAGCGTGCAGGCCCCAGAGAGGGAAAATTTGAGCAGCATTTGTCATAATGAAGAGCAGAAAGCAAATTTGAGAGCCGCCTCCGGTCTTAAGAAGGTCCTTGACTATGTCTGATCAGTTCTGAGAGGCTTCAATGACACTTGAGAGGATTAGGTGAAAGTATTTCAGGGAAATCTCTGGGCTTTTTTCCCCCCACAGTAGAGACCCTCGGCAAGTGTCAGCACACAAGCAACTCGAGGGCTCACACACGGGCTTTGTGATGTTCTGTCTGGGCCCATGATGCAGTTCAACATCTCTATAGTGCTCAGGCTGCTCAACACTTTCAAAATGCTGCCCTTAAGTATCACGATCATTTAAAGTCCTCAATCAAACAACAAATAGAACTCTCTAGAAGCAACAGCAACCAAAGCAGAGAGTCTCCAGGTCTGTCATCCTCTTTCTATGGAGAGAGGTTAAGTGGACGTTATTAACTCTATTTGTAGCTGAGGTCACTGTGACTCAGAATGCCAAAGTGACTTTTCTAGAATAACAGTGGTAAATGGTGGAGTCAGTAAGTAAAGCCCTCCCACTCGCCTCCAGTGGCAGCCACATTGAGAGCAATGGAAAAGGTGACCACTAGGGAGGAAGACCCACCTCATTCTCCTCTTGCTTTCAGGCCTTGCCAAGATGACCATGTGACTGGAACATGCTAGAACTGGAAGAACTGTTCAAGTGTGTCTAGGAGACTAGCGGGCAGAGGGAAGAGAGCTGTGGTCACCATCATGAAAGCAGGCAGCTCATGGGAGACCAGAGAGGAAGATGGTGCTCTGCCAAGTACCTTTAGAGCTATGCATTTAAACACTGGATTTGGCTGGGGAAGGGAATATTTGCCCCTTCTAACTGTCCAACATCTATTAACTCCTACCCATATCCTACCTTTCTTCTTGGAAGTTACCACCAACTCTATTCTCACACCACGAATTGCTAGAAGACTCGAATCCACTTCTGGCTCAGGAAATAAGAGCTAGCCCTGCAACAAAGCTAAACAACCGGGCAAGACCAATGCAGTGAAGCCTCTGGCTCAGGGATGGGGCAAGGAGCCCCGTCAGAGCAGGTAGGGTCCCCCCAGGCATTCTGGAACAAAGATGCTCATTTTCTGCTGGCTGTGGACCTGGAAGGGTGCAGTCTGTGTGAGAACAGCTTTAGCAAACAGGAAGTGGATCTGGGAGATGCAGACAAGTTGGGTCCTGAAAAACTTCATTCAAAAATCTTCTCTACAGTGACCTTCCTCCAACTATTTCAGATCTACAAGCCAATAATATTTGTTTATTGAAACCAAGTTGGATCATGTCTTCTCTGAAATGTAGACAAAGGGGTCCTGTTTCATGAAGTAAGGCGGGGTTTTTTTTTTGGTTGCTTCTGTTTTTGTCTTTTTTGAGGGAGTGTCTTGCTGCGTGTGAGGTCTTACACTCAAGGTTCAAGAGGAATGCTGAAGCCAGTTGTCTTTTTGAGCCAGAGATTCATTAGAATGGTTGTTAATGGTACAGAGTGTGTGCTCTGAAGAGAGCTCTGGGGTTCCTCTCACAGGCTTTTAGAGATGTAGGGGACTTCCCAGGCCACATGGCTGATGGGTAGCCCATAATACACTCACTCATCCAATCCCAATACTTCTGATTCCCACATGGCAGAGGACGGGGAAAGATTTGGTTCTTTAACTAACGTGTCTATCACAAATGTGCCGCCCATTGCCCCTGATTGATCAAGGTGCTTGGTGAACTTCTCTAGGGAAGTAAGAATCAAAGACTCACAGAGAGGATACCTGCCATTTCTTTACAGCAATTGTGCAGCCAGAAAAAGAGGCTGCTTTGAGCGTGCATGGCCCAAGGAGCTCCTCGCCCAAATCTAACACCATGTATTCTAGGCTGGTTGATGTGCATTGTACAGCTCAGACTGGACTCAGACTCACGGGGATCCTCTGGTCTCTGCTCTTAAGTGCTGGGTTGGCCTGTGTAAACCACCCCTATGGTGAATTATCAAGAATGTACTGAGCTTCACAGACCTGACTTCCCTCTGCTTGTGAGTTAGAGACAGGAACTCTGTAAGTTTGAGGCCAGCCTGAGTTACATAACAAGACGCTGTCTCAGAGATAAATATCTTTAACTTCACATATATGGTCTGCAGAGCTCACGTTTTTCTTATGTAGAATGATGACAGGAAAAATTGAAAAGGGCCTTTTCTTCTGATTGCGTAGATAGTCGGTCTGGGACTATCCTGAGAAACAACTGTAAATGGGCTGGGGATATATACCTCAGTGGTAAAGCACTTTCCTAGCATGAGAAAGACCCTGGGTTCACTCTCCAAAACTATAAAATGAAGAAGGAAGGGGAAGAGAGAAAAAAGGAGGAGGAAGGAGAAGGGGAGAAGAAAAGGAGGTGAAGGCAGAAAGAAGAGAAAGCGAAAAAGAGGAGAAGAAGGAGGAAGAAAAGGAATAAGAGACGAAAGAAGAGGAGAAAAAGAAGGAGGAAGAGGAGGAAACAGAAAACCACAGCTGTTTGGCAGCATGAAGAAATGCTCAGGCAGCAGGACTGAAGAGGAGAGAAGCTGAAAATGAAATATAATCCCAATTGAAAGCCCAGGTTTGTGTGGAAAGTAACAATTGATTTTAAGATTTATATGAAAAGACAAAAGTCCAGGAACAGCAAGAACTGTCTTGAAGAAGTAAAAACAATTTCTTGACACTCTACCGTGAAGACTGCCCACGGTATTGTCTCAACTTACAGACAAATAGACCAACAGCACAAAATAAAGACTCCCTACACAGACATACACACGTCTGGCTTTTAGCAAAGGTAGCGACATGGTCCAGAGGAGAAATGACGTTCTTTTCAGTAGATGATGTGTGGTGTCAATGGGGGGATAAAAATGGTCCTCCTCACGACACACACAAGTCAGTTTCAGATGGGTGCTGAACATATGTGCAAAAGAAAACAATAAAACCTCCAAAAGATAATGGCAAAGGCTACCTTGATAGAAGCGTTTGTTTTGTAAGTGGGCCAGAAATGCAGTAATTATCTTGAAGAAAAATAATGGGAAATACTTTAAAGTCCCCTTTAAAATATTGGAAAAATCAGCTTATTGACTGAAGCGGATTCTTTAAAAATAGATGTTTATTTGTTACAAGAAATTGCCATATGAATGTAAATGCAAGCCATAGAGGGAGAGAAGACATTTGGTCTGTGTGTGTTTCACAGTGAACTTATGTCTAGACCCTGAGGACTTATCCCAAGTCCATAAGAAGTCTGCAGACATCTCATTCTTTTTTAAAAATTATTTATTTATTATTTAGTGTGTGTGTGTGTGTGTGTATGTGTGTGTGTGTGTGTGTGCGTGTGTGTGTGTGTGCGCATTTACACCATCACATGCATGTGGAGGGTGGAATCCAGAGTTACAAACTCTTTATCCACTGAGCCTCTTGCCAGCCCCAGGCATCTCATTCTTAAAAAGCTGTCCAAAGACTTCAGCAGCCCTTCACGAAAGAGGATTTCCAAGTGACGAAAATACAAAGAGTGCTCAGGAGACACAACGTAAGAACCTGTGAGGCAGCACTACTCCTTCGCAAGATTTTATGAGGGGGTGACCCAGAACAGAAGAGGCTTTGAGCACTTACTCTCACCGAGTGGGATGTGAATGAACAGCGGGGAGATCTTCTTGCATGTACACCAGGCTGACCATTCCCTGTGAGCAACCATTGCACCTGGGTATGCTGCTTAAAAAAGCAGCATTTGCCTAAAGATGGGAAGGCCCGCCGCTGGACAAGACATTCCACGCAAGACAGGGCTGCTGCATGCAGGAACTCACTGCAATGAGCTTGTCCTTATCAGACCTGCATAATGGCTGACATACCAACATGCCCCCATAGACTAGTGAGGATCTCAAGAGAAATAATTACATGCAGTGGAAATCTTAGGGGCTAGGGCTAGATGGATGAAGTGGGTCTGCCCAAGGAAGGGTCACTTGGTCTGCCACAGAGGTCTCAATCCCAATGGAACAGAAGATCCGGAGGGAACCCTGGGACCTATAGATGCAGACAGACAGGAAAAGGGAGGAAGTGGGATGGATTGATGAGGGGAGGGAAGAAAGGGAGGGAAGGGGAAAGAGGGGGGCTGAGATAATTACTCAATGTGCTTGTAAAACTGGGAAAAATTTAAAAATAATCTAAAAAAGAAGCACCATTCTTGTTTTAATTTCTCTGTATTGTCTATAAATTTTGTTTTCTCAATTTACTGCTGTATTACTACATATCTGATTACATAATAACTGCTAGATCTTCTCTATGCCTTATGCTTCTAGTGTTCTAGAACACTAAATGCTTCTTGCTTGAGCATCAGTCTTGTCTGATTAAAGGGTTGCCAATCCCATCCTCTTTTCTGATTCTCACTTTTACTTTCTATTTTGGGACAGCTCAGCTACCGTTGATCAGCAGCAGGCCTTGTTGACCCTGTACTGATGCCATGGTTAACTGCTAATGCCCCTGTCTTACCTCTCACTACAACTGGTGAAGAAGATCCATTTCTTTCTTGTGTCTTGCTATGGGGCAGGATCCAGGAGGGTGGCCTGGACCTGCAGTGGGCCAATTTGTTACCCAGACCTTCCCACTTCAGAGTATACAAGGTATCTCAAGGGTCCAAGCCACCGTGGATGTATGCACTTTGTGAGTTATAACTAAATATTGTCTTGTCTTCCCTTTCCCCCATTCCTCCTTCCTTCCATCTCTCTCTCCCTTTCTTCCTCTCTTTCTTCCTTCCTTCTCTTTCTCTTTACCTGTTGCTTCCTTCTTTTTCTCTTTGAGACAGAGCGTCACTTTCACACCCCAGGTGCCTTAAACTCACTATGCAGGCAGGTTTGGTCTTGAATTCAAGATCCTCTTGCCTCTCTGTTACTGAGTGCTGGGATTACAAATATATATCAACATGCCTAGCAAATATCCTTTTTTACTCTTCCCAGTCTTTGATTGTGTCCTGATGTGCCTCCGTCTTTCTACCTGTCCAGCGCTGGGCTGTCCTGCAGAGCCCCACCCGAGTGCAATGTGTTGGAGGCAGTCATTCCTCCAAGGTTGTGAGCCTCCAGAACCATTCTTTCCATTTGTACTCAAGGCCACTCTCTGCCCTGCCCTCCTCCTGGGATAATCTTGAAAGCAGGTAATAGAAAGCTCAGTTAAAAATAGCTGCAGTCATAAGGAACGTGACTCATTTAACAAGTCCAAAGGTACAGTGGTTTCAGGGTTGGTTAACTTAGACGTTCAACCATATCATAAAGGCTCATGTTCTTCTGAGCTTTCCACTCTGCCAGCCCAGTATGTTGACCAGTACCCTGATATTTACAAATCAGTGGCTTCCTAAATGTACCCAACTGGACCTAATAGCTGATGGGAAGGGAGTTGGGTACCTTTTTAAATTACATACTTTAGAGGTTTTGTTTGGCATTTCAGAATGATACAGGTTCATAAACTATGGTATGACATGTACATGATATGTAATGATCAGATCAGTGTGATTTGCATATCCATTACCCGAGACATATATCACTTTCTTGTCACAGAAACATCCAAATTCCTCTGTGCTCTTTTGAAATATGTGATTAATGATTGCCAACCACAGTTACCCTCCTGTACATTAGTAGTTTTTCTTTCTTTGAAGCCAGATAGCTATGAGATTTCAGGTGAAATCTCATGTACCCCAGACTGGCTTCAAACTCAATAGGTAACTAAGGATGACATTGAACTCCTGACCTTCTTGCCTCCGCTTCCCAAGTTCTGAGATTACAGATGAGCACCCGCCATGAGCACCCATCTGAGGCTCAATACCTTTGGGAGGTGGAGGAAAACTTTCCAGAATGAAAATTCCATGCAAGACTTGAGCAAAGACCGATTCTGCCCCTTGCTCCAGAAGCACTGAGACTCTGTGAATGAAGCACACAGACAACCCGATTTCTGAACAGAAATGGTGATCTGCTAGCTAGGAAGCCTGTGTGTGCATGTGTGCATGTGCGTGCGTGTGTGTGTGTGTGTGTGTGTGTGTGTGTGTGTGTGTGTGTGTAGGAGTGGACTCAGGGTCTGCAGAGCACTGATTTGATCCTCCAGGACTTAGTCACTATTGGCCCAACACTACTGTCTAGTGCTTCCTTGTCTAAGGTCCCTTGGAAATCTGGCCGGGAGGTGCCATCCTGGTATCGCTTATATGAGTGGCACATGGTCAGCATTTACTAAGTTCACCTAGTTGGTGAATGGGGGAGAGAAAGAGATACTGAAGGATGGCAGGTTGGTGTAGGGACAGAAAAGGTAGTAATTAGGGGACAGTGGAACACAGGAGAAGCTAGACCGTGCATCGTTTTACAGCAATTCTCAGCAAAGATGCTCAGCTCTTGCACCAAGTGAGAAAGAGGTCATGGCAGGTCTGAGCAAAAGTCTAAGGTCTGATGAGGTTGGACAACTAGGAAACCAGCTGTGAATAACTTTAGCAGGGATTTCCATATCCTTGTATTTCACAGATATTTTAAAATAAGCCAAAACAATAGAAAACCTGCATCTATATATTCTAATGCTAAAATGTTGAACCAAAGAACAGGTCTTCTTTAAAGTAGTGTATAGTGAGAGAAAGTGATTCTACAGTACACTGAAATACTACCCCACTAACTCCCAAATTGTGGTTATAGCACAATACAAGATGATTCTGTGCCTTGTAATACAATGAATAAATAAAAATAATTAAAAAAAGAAACTGCCTACAAAATGACTATTAGGGGGCTGGAGAGGTGGCTCAGGGGTTAAGCCTCCGCCTTGCAGGCGGAAGGTCCTGAGTTCGGATCCCAGATCCCACATATAGACGCCAGGCAGAGGCGGGGGCAGCCTGCGCTTCTGGTCCTGGTAGGGCGGAGCCTGTGAATCCCAGGGCAGAAGGAGGTGGAGGCGTCCATGGTGGTTCGCGAATTTGTCCGTGGTTCTATACATACACAGACACACACACATACAGACACATACATGCGCGCGCACATACACACGCACATGCACACAGTTGAATAAATAATAATAATAAAAAATTTTTAAAAAATGACTATTAGGAAACTAATACTCTTTAATATAGAAATAATTACCAATTGGAATGTGATAGAAGAAAAACCACATAGGAAGAAAAAAGCAATTGTCCAGAGCTGAGTTTAAAGGAAATTATGTAAGATCTTGGTAGAGAAAATTTTCAAATGCAAATGTGGAAGGACACATTTTAAACATCTGTACATAGGAACATTCACTAACGCAATGGTATCATGGCTTCCCAAGTTACTTACAAATGTAATATAATGACAATAAAAGTTCTGTTAGGGGGTTACTGAGATATCTCAGTGGGAAGGGCACCTGCTTGAAAACCTGGAAACCTGAGGTCTTCCCAGAAGCCCACTGGTGGAAAGAGAGAAATAATCTCTGAAAGTCATCCTTTTGCCCTCCACGCATGAACCATGGCATGTATGAGAGCCCTTCTCTCTCAAAAACAAATAAATAAACACACAAATAAATAAATGGAAAAAATCTAGTTGCTTAAAAAAATACTGTTAGGATTTGATTTGAATGTGAGGCGTGGCTCCAAGGCAGTGGGAGTCTTCAGTTACTAACCTCGTCAGCAGATAATCCTTCGGTGAGTTCACAGCTGAAGGGTCTTTAGTCGGTCAGACTGCCTGTGTCTTTGTGTATCTTCTTTGTGGCTCCTTCCTGTTCTTGCTGCCTGCTGTCTGCCATGAGGGCAAAGCTTTGGTGTGCCATGGCTTGTCCATCCTCTTCTGCCGCACCATCACATGTGCGCAGAAGCAACAGAATCAAGTGGTCAGGACAGAAGTGTCTGAATCTGTGAACCACAATATATCCTTTCTTTCTGAAGCTGTTTATGGTAGATATTTTGCCACAGTGGTAAATAGCTGCCAAATGCTATCGGGTTTTTGTTTTTTGTTTTTTCAGAATTGGATGAGTTGATATAATGTATCTGAAAGAAAATGATCAATTAGAAAAATATTCTGAAAAAGAACAGATACTAGAGTATGTGCTAGTTTCCTGTTTATGTATAAAAATATCACGACATGGGCTGGAGAGATAGCTCAGGAGCTAAAACTCTGTCTTGAAAGCAGATGGACCTGAGTTTGGATCCTAGATTCCATATAAAAATGCCAGGCAGAAATGGTGGCAGTCTGCACTTCTGGTTCTGGAAGGCAGAGCCTAGAAATCCCAGAATAAAGCAAAAAAAGAGGTAGAATCAATTCAAGATGATTCCCAAAGTCACCCTTGGACCTCCACAGGCACACACAGTGCCCTCTGACACACACACACACATACACACAGACACACACACTATATGTATATATATATATATATGCATGTATATCATCACAAAATTAAGTGGCTTTGAGCGATTCTTATTGTCTTGCAGTTCTGTCACTGAGAACATATGGCAGGGACTGGTCAGGCTGAAACCCCAGTACCTGGCAGCAAGCTCCCACCCTGGAATTTTATTCAGACTGTTCTTCAAATTTTGTTTCTTATAGCTCTAGGAGCAAGAGCCCATTTCCTCAGTGATTGTCAGGAGCTCTGTGCTCTCTGAGGTCCTACACTACATGCGTGCACGGGCACACACACACACACACACACACACACACACATACACACGTGTGCACACACTGGTCTTCAAGGCCAATAATGGAGGGAGGCTCATTCTGACTCCCTTACAGGTTTCCAACCGTTTCTCCAGGAAAAGTATGTCTTCTCTCAGCCCCCTGTGCCTCCCCACGCCCATCCCCAGTACAGGTCTGCTGTGACTTGAATCTGAGTGATCTCTGGAAGGCCATGGCATCTTTTAGGAGATGGGCCTGGAAGAAGTCAGGTCACTGGGAGCCTTTGGAAGTTAAAGCCATCTGTGGCTTCCACCTACTTCCCCTTCCCTCTTCTTCTTTTTCACTTCCGCTTCCTCTCTCCTTTCCTCCTCTCCCTTTTCTGCTTCCTCTTCCTCTTCCCATCTTTCTTTCCTATCTTTGCTTCCCTTCCCTTCTCTGTATTTTAACATTCTTAATTTTTTTTTATCTCTTTATAGTTTCTTCTCATGTGTGGTATGGATTAGGTATTTGTGAAAGAGACTGATTAGTTATGAACCAAACCTATCTTCCCTGCTTTTTGGTCAAAAGGTCACTCACGAAATATTAAAACTTACCATCCAAGACTGGCAAGATGGCTCAGTGGGTAAGCGCATGTTAGATCCCCAGAAGCCCACATGGTAGAAGGAGAGAGCTGACTTCCGGAAGTTGTTCTCTGACCTCTACCCATTGTCCATGGCCTGCATGTGTACACGTTCTCTCTCCCTCTCTCTTTCTCTCTCTTAAATAAGTAAATAGGCAAATTGAATATCATTAAAAAATTTAACATGGATCACTCTGCATGAGCCCCCTTTTCGCCACATATCCAGCATACTTGTATATAATGAAAAGACCATCTAAAATAGGCCAGTGTTCCTCCGTGTGGAAAGAGCTAAATGAAATGGAGGCCTTGTTCCCTCATCTGCACGAGCAGCAGAAGAGGCAGGAACGTGAGAACCTAGAAGGAAGGTGGAGAGGGACGAGATGAGAACAAATTTCCTTTTAGATTGGACTCCGTGTGGGTTTTACATAGACTGCACTCAGGAGTCAGGTAGATTTAAATCTCAGAAGCAAAGGTGAAGATGGACGAGCGATTACTTGGAGAACCCACCTGAAAGAGCAAGCAAGGATTGGGCAGAAACCAAAAGAAGGACGCCTGGCTGGGATGAAGAGCTGAGCTCTGGAGAGAAGAGGGCAGGAGGGAAGGAAGGAAGGGACGAAGGAAGGGAATTTTAATGTTTTATTTATTTATTTTGTGTGTGTGTGATCAGAGAGCACTTTGTGTGATGTTGAGAATCATCCTGGATTGCTTCTTTCTCCTAATTGCTTTGTCCTGGGGGTTCCCAGGCTCTGCCTTCCAGGTATGCTTGAGTCACAAGGGCGAAACAGACATGTGTTCTGGGTCATGGGTCTGGTCTGTTTCCTGAACAGACAGAAGGCGAATGACCCTATTGTTAGGCTCCATTAAACATCGTAGAGAGACTGTGTGGAAGGTCACAATGCACCCAAGTACCGAGTCTGAAAGTTGGGGGAGGCTCCTTAAAAGACATGAAATGCGAGCTGGAGAGATTCAGGAGTTAAGACTGTCTCCCAAGCAGAAGGTACTGAGTTTGGATCCTAGGTTCCTACGCATAAAAAAATGCCAAGGCAGAAAAGGCAGCTGCCTGCACTTCCGGTGGGTGGAGCCTGGAAAATCCCAGAGGGAAACAAGGAGGTAGAAGCAATTTAGGATGGATGATTCCTGAAGTCACCCTTGGCCTTCCATAGGGACACACAGTGCCCTCTTATACATACACATACACACACACATATAAAATAAATAAATGAAATATTTTTCAAAAGACACGAAATGCTAGAAATAAAAGTTCGCTGAGGAAACAAAAAGTGTTCAGCGTAGAACAACAGCAACATCAGGGCCTACAGGGTAGCTTAACAGATAAAAGCACTTGCTGTGTAAGCCCATATAAAGGTGGAAATCTAGAACCTCACTAGCAGCTTGCTTCGTCCCGTGATGAACGACAGTACATGCCTACGGGATGGTGTGTGAGTCACCTAAGTCATTGTCCGTCTTAAGGCCCCTGGACATTTTATGATGTGTCCTCACGCGGCTCCCAGTCTCCCTGTGACCGGCAGTGATGGCCCAGGGATTCCTTAACTCGTTCATCTGCAAGTTGGCACAGATTTGTCCTCCTCTCATCAACAAATAGGCTTCTAGTTTCAAGTGACTCATTGTCTTTTCTCAGAAGTGAGTACGCGTGCCTCTTGGATGGAATAGGAGTGGGATTAGGCCTGGTACTCATGTTTATTTGTATAAGCTAACACGCTTTGACTTCCGAGCCCTCCAACCATTGTTGAACTTTCCTGACTACTACCGGTTGTACTGGGCCTTTGAGCAATCACATGAAGACGGAGACCTGGGGACACTGGCAAGGGGTTAAAGACTTGGAAAAGGGTGGTGAGGGGATACGGTTCAGTGGTTAAGCATGCACTCAGCATGTGCAAGAACCTGGCTTCATTCCCAGCATGCTCCTCTCCTCCCCACCAAAAATATAAATAGATTTAAAAAAAAACCATGAGGATCTGGAGGACAAAGACGGGTTCAGCCACTGAACCCGGAACTGCCCCGAGCCCATGAGAGCGCCTCGTGGGTGGGGAACTTCTCTAGAGTCAGGTGTGACAGAAGAGTCGAAGTTGCAGAAGACCTTGGAGTGGGGCAGGGTGAGAGGAGCATCCAGCTAGTGTGGCAGAGACCAGGAAACAAGGATACACCCTGCTTCTGGGGAACTGATAGTGAGATGCCAACAGTGGTCTGACTGGATTCACGAAGGACTCTGGACCTGTATTCTGGCAGGTCTGGCACCTCATTGGGGCATTTTTCTTCAGGTTTTTAGAACTGTGGTAATGTTTTTAAGCAGCTCATTTTTCAGCGATAGAAGAATAATATGAATTTGTAGCACTTTTCCGGGGGAGGGGCTGAAGAATCATTGTGCCCTCAGACAAGGAACCTTCTGGAACTCTCTACCTTGAAGCAAAGATATAGGTGGGCTCAACTCCCTGGAGGGTGGGTGCCCTATGGTCACTCTCCTGAATAGTTGGCCCACTGCAAAGACTTCAGGCTATCAGGCGAGGCAGAATACCACCCAGTGGGCAGGAGAAGAGATCAGCTCTGGCTTCTAAGACACCGCCAGGGGGTTCAGGCGTGTGGACAGTCGCTGAGCAGCTGGGGCAGGCAGTGAGGTCCACAAGAACACCCCTATGTGTAAGAGGCCTGCTAGTTCGGAGCACGGTCGCCAGAACCAGGCTTCTGCTAGAATCTGTGGAATCGACCTGTGATCCCGGAGTGCTTGGAACACTCAGTGTGCACCTGCTTTCTCAAGGAAGGAAGAGGTGAGGGGCATCTACTTGAGGCCCTAGTTTTGGGGCAGAAAAGCATGTTGAAGCCCATAAAGACTTTTCTTTCTGGGGTGTCCTCAGAACCCCATGTTGTTAGGATTTGAAAGGTATTCTACTAATTCAAGCAAAAACCGAGAAATCCACCCCAGCACTGGATTCCTTTCTTTGCTGAGATTTTTTTTTTTTTTTTAACAAATGCTAATGACGCACTCCACTAGCTGCTTAGACAAGCGGCTGCTCGGGCATCTTGACGCTTGCTAATGATATAATCACCCTTTGTCTCCACTAACAGCAGGGCCAGAAGCTCAGTGCTATTGTGTAATTTTATCCAAAGGATCTGGGACTGGGTTAATGCTCCACTTGCCTTCCTTCCTGGGTGCCAGTGAGCAGGAAGGAAGAAGGTGAGAGGGTGGTAACCCCTTTGCTTGATTTCTTTGACCACCCCATCTCATGCTTTCTGCAGGGGAGAGCTAGGATTCATGCACATGCATGCGCAGGCGTGTGCACACACATGCTCTTCACCTGTGCCTAAGTCTTGTTGAATATGCCAAATGAGGGGCTTGTTGAAAAAGGGGGCACATTTAGGGGCTGCCAAAGAGTCATCCCAAATCCTGCCAATATATCATTAGTAGAGAGGAGAGACAGAACTACAGGACCAAGGCCTGTACCAATATGACTGATTTTTTTTTTTTTTTACAAACCGGACAATTTGCAGGGAGTTTATTATTGTTTATTACAAAAGACACTCTGCCACTTAAGTTTTGCAAGAGGGCTTCCCACGTGGCACAGGTAGCAAGGTGCCTCCCACAATTTTCTACAGTGACGTCCCTTCTTGTATGTGTGTGGAAGGGGAAGGTTGAAGGGATGAAACATTCGACATTAGAAAACTCCAAAGAAACAAGTGCCACAGGCTGCCCCTTTGAAGGCTGCGATCCAGGAACGATGAAGGGAGACTGCCATCTATGGGCCAGGTTCCAGGAAAGCCCGCACGAGGATTGCTGCAGACGGAAGCTCTGTCCACGTAGACAGGAGTCTTCCAGGATTGGTTAGTTGGTGAGTCTGCTTTTGCGGACAGATAAAAACAAAACAAAACAAAATCCTTCCTAACTCATGACAAACAAACATTTTCTTAACTTGAAGAAATTAGTTTTCCCACAAGAATGCCCTCTCACCAGCTATGGTTTGTATACAAGAAAAATAATATGTCGGGCACTTTGAGTTCTCCGTCCAAATGAAATGGAAGTGGTCTGGGGGTGCAGTTCAGTTGGAGGAGCTCTTGCCTTAGCATGCTCCAGGCCTTGGGGTCGATCCCCAGCGTGGAAGAAGCAAGCGACTAGCACTGAACAGATGTTTCCATCATTTGGCCGTGAGGTGCCCTATCAGACCTACTGCCTCACAGCACCTAAAATTTTATAGCTGCTTAATAAAAATGGATCAGTGTAATGAATCACAGGCAAATACCATCTTGCTGGGAGATCTCATAGAAAAGCAATTGGCAGCATGTGTCAAACTCATAATAGTAGATTCCTGGAGCCCCATGGGGTGAGGGGGTTGGAAATGGAAATGGGATGAGGCACAAAGGGGAAAATGAAGGAAGTATAATAAAAGCAGAGAGGAACCCCGTGTACAGTAAGGGCAAAGAGGAGAGAATGGGGAAAGAATAATGAAGTCAACTCTGCCCCATAACAAAGAAGAAAATTCAGTTTGAACCTGGGAGGATGGAGTCATGCTGTGTTATGGCGATTCTAGGGTGTCATACTTGACTTTTGATGTCTGAAATCAGTGTGTTTGTGGAGGACAAATTCCATCACTCTTGTTGTCTTCCATTATAAAATCACATCTGCCATACAGTGCTTACATGATACTGGATTTCCAGTGATTCAGCAGCCTGATGCCTGTTGTGGGGAAGGTCCTGGGTATCGGTCCTGAGGAAGTGGTTCTATGAGTGCTGCTTTCTGTGTGTGAGTTGGTGCAATGTGTGCACAGGTACACACAAATAATAAAAGTGTTTATTTGTGTGTATATGGAAGTGTGTGTGTGTGTGTGTGTGCGCGTGTGTATTATGTGTAACGGAAGTTCTCTCTTTCCAAGACAAAGTTTAGAGGCCTGCATGCACTGCAACATATCAATAAAGCTCATCACACAGGGTGCCAGCACCCACAAACGGGCACACGTGCAGGCCGAAGGACCCTTCAGAGCACCCTGGCTAGAGCACTTTCTTCCAGTCAGCGGGTATAATTTGAGGTGCCGTGCCTGTAGTTCTGGTGAGTGCCAGAGGAAACCTGAGAATGAATCCACTGGAAGAAGAGAAGGCCTTTGCCACTGACTGAGGAGAATAATCCATCTTGTATGAAGAGACAGGATCTGGGCCAGAACTGTTCTCAGAGCCCACTCGTTGAGGGTGAGCCGCTGTGACTTAGTCCCAGTGAACTAGCAACCCACACCCGTGACCACCGAAAGCCCTTCAGGGCTCTTTGTATGAAAATAGTGCCCACTTCGCATTGGTAGCTCAGTGGTTCTCACAAAAATCATCTTTTTAGGTTTTATGAAGTGTGGATGATTACAGCTGGAGATACAGTGCTTGCTTAGCCTGCCCAAGGCCCTAGATCAATTTGCAACTTTAATAAACAAACTTTTAAGATATGTAAGCTCAAGGACCACTGTAGATGTGAAGTAAAAGAGCACGCTCTCCCTTACACAGGTGTGCATCATAACCAGAAAGATTTGGATGTCTTTAGTGTATGTTAATGAAACAACCAATACGTAGTACTCTTGTTTTGAGTATTTTACATTTAGTTATGTAAGTTTTCATTTTGCCTCATTTTAGCTTCTCATGCATTTTTAGATTTGCCTTATAGGTGACATAGATCTGGCTCACTTATTTTGTGTATTTATTTTAATAAATTATTTATTTACGTGTGTGTGTGTGTGTGTGTGTGTGTGTGTGTGTGTGTGTGTGTGTGCACGTGCGTGTGTACTGTGTGTCCCTGTAGAAGACCAAGGGTGACTTCGGGAATCATCCTGGATTGCTTTTATCACCTTCTTGCTTTGCTCCGGATTTTGCCAAGCTCCACCCACCAGAGCCAGAAGTGCAGGCTGAGGCTGTTTCTGCTTGGAGTTTTTACGTGATGCCTGGGATCCAAACTCAGGACCTTCTGCTTTTGAGGCAGAATCTTAACCCCTGAGCCGTCTCTTCAGCCCTGGCTCGCTTATTTTAATGACTAGTATTGAACCACATGAATAATCTACATCTTATTTTCCCATTTTACTTCTAAGGATCAGATAGCCTTTGTCAGGCTCTTGGCTTTTCCACAGAGTACTGAAAAGGGCATTTCTTTTGTTCATATTTCCTTGGGCACATGTGTCTCAGGGTCTTCTGATCACAGGTGATACATGAACTCTACCAGGTGTTGCCAAATTGTCTTTCCAGTATTTTCCTGATTGTTGATACCTCTGATGACTTTTCTGTTCCCACTGGGACAGGCATGAAGTGTTATTTGCTTGTCTTAAGTTGTCTGTCCTTGACCTTTAGTGAGGTTGAACCCATTTCCATGTGACTGTAGATCATTAAACATCCTCTTATGCTAACTGCTTGATCACATCCTGTTATAGTTTCATTGTGGACGGCTTCCAACAGGCTCCTCTGTGAAGTCACTCTTGGTCCCAGATGATGGCGCTGTGCTGGAAGGTGTGGAGCCCTTAGGAAGGTGAGGCCTACCTGAGGAAGTGAGTCCCCATTGGTAGATTATCTTATGAATTATAGCTGACGAAAGCAAATGTAACCACCTTCCTCTCGCAACATTCCTGCTGCCATGGTTACCCCGCCATGATAGAATGTATTCCCCCTACACACTGAATCCTTCTTCCTTTGAGTCCTTGTCAGGTACTTGGTCACAGTGATGAAAAGAGTAATTAGTATGCATGCTTTGCTTTGGGGGAGAAGTTCTTTTCCTTGCTTATTTGTAAGAATTTACTGTGCATGTTGGATAGTAATTGTTTGCAAATGTGACATGCAGCTATTTTTCCAAGCCTGTCTTGTCCTTTTCCTTTGTTAACAGTGTCATTTATCACCAAGTTATTTAGTTCAGCTGATCACTTTTCTATGTTAATTTTTGCTCTTGTCTTATTTAGGAAATCCTGCCCTCATGGTAGGTCATATAAATATTTTCCTATAGTTCTGTCTAAATGTTTGCAGCTTTTCCTTACCACATCTGATATTTATTTTTGTTTTATGCAGGCGTACACATGAATCTTAAGGTTTTTTTCCTTAAGAAATATTAATAGTCAAAGGAAGTATGGATGTACACATAGCTCAGTGGTAGAGCGCTTGTCTAGCAAGCTTGAGACCTTGGGTTCTATGCCAAATATTATAAAATAAAGACAAAAAGGAAAGAAAGAAAGCATTACTAGGCAAAAATCCTAGAGCCATTTACTAAATAGCATTACTTTCCCCTGGTGATTTCTAATGTTACCTTTGTCATATTCCAAATTTCTATTTCTAAAGTTTCCAGCAAATCTGCCTGGCCCATTGATCCACTTATCCAAATGCTGAGATCAGAGTATTTCAATGACCATAATTTTGCCATAAGCCTTGCTTTCTGTTGAGATGAATCCTATTTCTTTGAACTGTTTTGAAGTTGTCTTGGCCAGTCTTGGGCCAATTGTTCTGAATGAACTTTGTGATCTGCTCATTAAAGTTGGTGAAAGCAATTTCTGAGGATTTTGAACAGGCACTTAGCAAAGCTGACACTGTCACATGATTGCCTTCTTGTATATGACCAGAATATATCTCTCCATGGATGTAAATTTTTGCCACACCTTTCAGTAGAGCTTAGAAACTTTCACATCCTTTGTTAGACTTTTAACTCTGAGTACTTTTAAGTATGAAAAACATGGTATTAGGACTACCTTAACTTTTTTTTAAATTTCATATTTTTATTTTATTTTGTGTTACTATTACTGCTATTGCCTTTCTCTTTCTTTCTTTCTTTCTTTCTTTCTTTCTTTCTTTCTTTCTTTCCTTTCTTTCTCTCTCTTTCTTTCTTTCTTTTTCTCCCTCTTTCTCTTCCTCCCTCCCTTCCTTCTTTCTCCTTTCCTCCCTCCCTTCTCCCTCCCTCCTCCCTCTTTCTCTCCCTCCCTCCCTCGTTCCTTCGTTCCTTCCTTCCCTCTTCCTGGAACCCAAAGCTGTCCTTTGGCATCCACACATGTGCACATGTAGGCAGGTATACCACAGACAGACAGACAGACACACAGACACACACACACACAGACACACACACACACAGACACACACACACACACACACACACACACCACACATACACACAATGACAAAATAAAAATTCAAAAAAGAAGCAGGAGTCAAAAGGAAATTTCTTGTAAAATCCTAAGGCAAACATTATTCTTAATGGTAAAATCCTAAAGAGCATCTCATTTAAATTCATGAACAAGACAAGGAAAAATACTTGAATGCAATTTTATCCTAACTAACTACCAGTAACAAACAGAAAATGCAATAGAAAATAGTATTTGTTTTGATTCACTGAAATGAAATCTGCCTTTTAATTGATTTAAATTTGAGTCTCAGGCTTTAACTTAGTTCATTTACATCACTATGATTGCATAGCCTAATGGATTTAATCTTTAATCTTATTTTGTGCTTTCCGTTCATTCTATTTTTTCTTCATTCTTTTCTGTCTTCTGTGTATCTGAAAGTGTTGTCTTTCAAATGATGTCTTTCTAATTTTGTGCTTAATTTTTTGGCTCATTAAGCATGATATTTAACAATCTTGTAGGCTAATTAATATCCCTTTCTTTTCATTCAAATAAAATAAAGAACTTACAGTGTTTTATTTCTTATCTAGTTTTTAGCATTTTACTTCCATTTTTCAGAATCTCTATTAATGCTGGGCTCAGTGATTAAAATACTTGCCACTCAAACAAAACAACTAATCAGATCCCCAGATCCTACATAAAATGCCTGCCTAGTATGGCAGCCTGTACAAAACAGTAAGGTGGACGAGCAATCCAGGTTGATTTCCAATGTCACCCTCAGGCCTCCACATGTGTGAGCACTCACATGCATGTGCACCTGCACACACACATGTGCAAAGCATGGGTAAGCACACGTGCATACCCCTCACAAATAAAAAGTAATGGTAAAGAACCTCTATGAATGTTTTCGTTTTTGAGAAATGGTCTCATGTAGTCCAGGCTGGCCTTCAACTCAATATATAAATATCGTCAAAGTTGACTTTGAACTTTCACAAATATCTTCATTTATTCTTTGACAATCTCATACATATATAGATTCATTTTGATCAATAGCCACCCCTCCCTTTTCATGTCCCCTGTACATTCCTGCAAAACATCCCCCCTCCACTTTCATATCCCCATTATTTTGAAACTGGACTATAATATAAAGTAATATCTGAACCCACAGTTCACAGATATTGAATTCAGGGGTCTGTAGACACTATGGCTTGACAGGCTACTGATCATTCAAATGTTCATAGGTCAGAACACAAAGCAAACATAGCCACCTATAGACACACGCAAAACACAAGAGTCACTTGCATAATGCCCTAGGGACAGTCTTCTGGTTTTTTTTTTTTTTATTTCTAATGTGTATATGTGTTTGAGGTATGCATGTATCTGTTTATGTGTTTTTGCATGACAGTGAACATACATGTATTGCATATATGTATGGGGGACTGGGGTTGATATCAGGAATCATCTTTTTAAAACTTGGTTGTTCCAAAAAATAATTTAAAATAGGAGTAGATGTCACCACATTGTATAGGAACCATCTTTGATCGCCCTTCTACCACTATTTTGAGGCTGAGTCTGTGAATCTAGAGCAGCCGTTAGGGCTAGTCTGGCCATCCCACTTGCTTCAGGGTTCCCAGGCTCTGCCTTCTGGTATTAAAGCTTTTGTTCCTATCATTTCATGTAGCCAAAACTTATATAGGCTTGTTTTATGTTTTCTGACATTTTAACTCTCCATCATTTCTTAATTAGGCAGTTTCAAAGCAGGGTCATGATGGGAAGGTCTTTGAAGGTCATCCCCCATTGCTGGGATTAACCTGAAGGAACACACCCTATTAATCTGGAGGAGCTGGTTCTAATCCTTCACAGAGATAAAGTTGACAACTTCCCCCTGTTCATGAAAGGATATGAAAATGAACTCTCTATTGCAGATAAGTTCTACCTTGAGGTCTGCCACAAGGTCAACTGGGTTGAGCTCCAATATGAACAGACTAATGAGATGTAGACGATCAAAAGCTCCAATCAGGTTTGCAGAAACTAGAACTAACTAATAAGCCACTTTTTCCAGGCCTGCCTAACCTTATAAATACCCTTGATCCTGCCAGCCATCTTGGGCTTTCTTTTGCCCTTCATGGATTCCATGCCTAGAGTCTTTTCTGTCTTCCTTGCTCCTCATAGCGCCACGTCTGTGAGTTCTTTTCCAGTTTCCTTACCCCTCATGGCCTTTATGTGGTGAATTCCATTCTTTCTCTCCTCTCATAAACTCAGCCTTAGTCTTTTTACATTGCTTTCAATCACAGGACACAAGAACTCACCATTTTGGCTCAGCTCATCAGATGGCTCTCTTGCCCCTCGTGGAATGCACGTCCCTGAGTTCCATGCTTTCTCTTCTCTAATGAATGCTGCCCTAATCCTCTACGTGTGTTCTTGTTTCAATCTTTGACTCCTGAATATAAAAACCTGGACGTAAATAACCGTGCAACATTATAAAGACATTTTTATTGAGATAGAATCATGCCCAGTTTTCCTATCTAAAAGTTTGGTACTGTAATTTTTATTATACTTATAGAGTTGTAGCTCCATCAGCATGATCAACTAGAACACGTTTATAAGTCCCAAAAAGGCACTTTCCATCTCCTCACCCCTCCCAGTGCTAGGCAACTAATCTGTTTTTAGTATTGATAGATTTACCTGCTCTAGATACTTCTAAGAAATAGAATCATAAAACATAGAGATTTAGACTTCACTTCATTTGGCTAGCTTGTTTTCAAAACTCATGTATGATAAAACAAGTTTCACTATTCTTACTTTTTCTAGTGAATGGTTTTCTATTATATGACTATGCTGTATTTTATTTATTCATTCATCAGTTGATAGATGCTTCCATTATTTCTACTTTTTAGGTCTTATGAGTAAGACTTCTGTGAACTCCTATGAATGTTCATTGGTGGACTTAACTTTTTCACTTCTTTGAGATAGATATGTAGGAGTGTTACTACTTGTGTTAGTTATATTTTCCTATTGCTAAATGTATTCAGGACCAAAATAACGTGTGTGTGGGGGAACTACGGGGTTTCCCCCAGATTACAAGTCTTGGTTACATTCATCAGTATGGCAGAGAATTTATACCAACATTAGGAACCAAGGGAATTGGCCACACCATATCCACAAAGAGCTGGCAGAGGGACATACTTTCTCCTTTTTCCATTTCCAACCAGCTTGACCTCTGTCTTATCTCCTGCTCAGAGGAGGGTCCGACTCGCTTTGGGCTGGGTCTTCCCACATCATTAGGTCATTTCCCACAGGTTTTTAGTAAAGGGCTTACCTTAAAGAAATAACTCTTCACAGGTGTGCTTGAAGGCTCAGTTGTCAATTGTGTCAAAAGTTGACATACAATGTAAGAGGGCTCTAGCTTTTGCATACTCTTACCAACAATACAAGATATTTTTGATTACAGCCTTTCTAGGTGTCTGTAAAGAGCTCCGTTTTCTATTTCCCTAATGACTGAAGGTTATAGAATATCTTTTCATGGCCATTTGCATATTTACTTGGAGATAAAACTCCTTTGCCCATGTAAAGAGGACTACTTGTCTTCTTATTATTGATTGCAAGGTTTTCTTTGATTGTTCCTTGTGGGTTGATTGGTCTTGCAGGACTGGAGAGCCAGCCCACAGACTTAACGCATGCCAGGAAAGCATTCTACCACTGAGGTCTGCCCCAGCCCCACAGTTCCTATGTATTGTAAGTGCAAGTCTTTTATTTGATACACAATTTTAGGGACACATTTTTCCCTGTTCTGTATGTTTTCTTTTTCACTTTCTATATTGTGTTATTTGAGGTTCAGAAGGTTTTAATTTTGATAATGTCCAATTTATGTATTTTTTTGGTGGTTTATGCCTTTATATCCTTAGGATATCAGATGCAAGAAAGTTCACCTGATCTAAAGTGATCAAAATTTGTCTCTGTTTCTTTCAAGAATTATTTGACTGCTACATCTGACATTTAGGTCTAATATCCAATTTTAGTTAGTTTGGACACATGAAGAACAGGTAAAAACTCATCTGTTACAGTGGCATGTTGGTGTCAACTTGACAATTGCAGACTGTTTGGGGTGCAGCTGTGGAGGGTTAATAGTTGGAATGGCGGGGCTGGAGAGGTGGCTCAGGGGTTAAGCCTCTGCCTTGCAGGCGGAAGGTCCTGAGTTCGGATCCTAGAACCCACCTATAGACGCCGGGCGGAAGCGGGGGCAGCCTGCGTTTCTGGTCCTGGTAGGGCGGAGCCTGTGAATCCCAGGGCAGAGTAAACAAGGAGGAGGTGGAGGCGTCCATGGTGGTTCCCAAATTCGTCCGTGGTTCTACACACACGCGCACACATGTACACACGCACAATTGAATAAATAAATAAAATATTAAAAAAAAAAAGTTGGAATGGCCCCTGAACAAGTCTGCAGGTACTTGATTGATTGCTGTGGAGAACCCAGCCCATAGTGGGTGGTACTTTCCAGTGGTGGACCAAATAATAGGAGGTGCAAGGAGGAGGGACTTGCTTTTCCCTTATCTGGTGTGGACTTGCTGTGGAGTGCACTCTGGGAGTGTCGTTCACTTTTAGAGCATCGTGGCCTTCTTTGTTGCTGCTGCTGCTGCCTCCATCCTTGGCTGACTTGGAGCTTCACCTTTTGCACCACGTTATTGCTGTTCCTGCTGCCTTTGGAGCCTGGTCTCTAGGCCTATGCTGCTGTTCGCTGTTCATCACTGACGTGGGAGCCCAGAATCTTTGACGCTTCAGAAAAGTAAAGGCTTGAGACCTTCTTGGGATCCTTTGGCTTTGTGGAACATTCCAGTCAAGAGCAAGATGACTGTGGGTGGCTACTCTGAAGACACTATTTTTTATTGTGAGTTATTTTAATAAACTTATTTATATATATTACATTCTATAGATTCTGTTTCTTCAGAGAACCCTGACTAATACATCATCCTTTTGCATAATTTTTTTCAGTTATCCCAATACTGGTTTTTGAAAGAGATTCTTCTAGTATGCTTATCAAAAGGTAATTGATAGCAAATTTATGATACATAAAGCATATTGCATACAAATTATTTTTGTTGCAATGAATTATTAAAATAAAAATGAATTTTATAAAAATACTTTTTTAAATGTAAAATATGATTTTTAACATAAAGTAACAGTTTCATTCCTTTATGCAACTATTCTGTGTGTGTGTGTGTGTGTGTGTGTGTGTGTGTATGTGTGGTGTATGCAGGCTTGTCAGTAGGTAAGTCAGTAGCTCTAAGTGTTTTCCCATTGTGTTTGGCTTTAATGTTTGCAACTGTGATGTCAGCTTTGCCTGATTGTTCTTTTTTAGACAATGTACCTTTTTTCTCTAGTTGCTTTTTAAATTGTTGTGGGGCTTTGTGTAGGTTCTGTCCTTTCACTATATCAAAAGTGGGTTTAATTCATTTATTCAATATTTGTGCTTCTTGAATATAAGGATGTATGTTTCAATTCTATAACATTTTCACCTCTCAACTTTTTTGGGGGTGTGCTTACACATTTATGGGGTGCATGCATGTATGCATATGTGTACAGTCTCTTGTGCATGTGCCAGCCCAAAGTTGACATTGGGTGCCTTTTTTGATTGCTCTCAACTTTTTTTTAATCGAGGCACGGTCTCTCAACTGTTCTGTGTTCTGTTTTCTATCTCCCATAAGGTGAGCAAGCTCATCTGCCATGTTCTCTCATACTGTGGTCTTCTGGAGGAGCAGTGAGTTGAGCAGGCACGGAACCAGCCTTGTGGAGCTGTGAGTATATGAAATTGAAAGTCTTCTGCTCTTCAGATAGGCTAGTTAGTCAGCTTGCCTGTACATTTCCTGTCCTTGCCTTCCAAGTGCTGGGTTTAACTTTTTGAATATTACAGTCTATGTTCTCTTCTAAAACTCCTGTAGCTGTTATACTTTCTCACTTTATACCCCCTAAATCTTTACTTTCACTAATAAAAAACATCATTCTGAACTGCATTTGAATATTTTTCAGTTTGATATTCTGGTCCTTGTTCTTGTACTTAAGTGTGTGCAGCTGTGCATGCATGTGTGTATATGGTTCTAGGAACTTGATTATATAAGCAACCTACCACTGAACTTAATCCCTAACCCCATTCATATTTTTTTCAGACCAACTTTCTTATGGAACCTGGAGCTCATTGATTGAGTTCTGCTAACTGGCCAACAAGCCCTAGGGATTTCTTGTGTCCACCCACTCTAGCCTGTAGTTACGGACACATGCCGTCATGGGCATCATAAGCAGTTCATTAGACTTGTGTACAGCAGGCACCGAGTCATCTCCCCAGCCCTATCGTGAATTTTTAGAGTGTACTACAACTAAGAGAGTTAACTCTGCTGAAACAGAGTATTAAAACTTAAGTGGAGAACTGGAATTTCATCCAGGAGGAAAAAACATTTCCATAGAAAACATATTATACCTCCCCAATCATACCTTTAAAGAAGAAAAGGTGGATGCATCTTTTTTTTTAATTTTTAAAAAATTTTTGCGTTTGTATGTGTGTGTGTGTGTGTGTGTGTGTGTGTGTGTGTGTGTGAGACGGCGCTATGTGGGCCTATGGAGACCCAAGGGAGACTTTGGGAATTGCCCCGGATTGTGCTACTTTCTCTTTGCTTTGCTATGAAGTTTCCCAGGCTCTGCCTTCTAGGGCTGGATGTACAGGTCACCACCATTTCTGTCATTTCTGCTTGGTGTTTTTTGCATAGGATCTGTGATCTGAACTCAGGACCTTCTGTTTGCAAGACAAAGGTTTAACCCTTGAGCCAGCTCTCCAGCCTGTATACATTTTTTGACATCAATATTTGCTAAATGACTGGATTTAGGCTAAGGAACTATCCTTGAAAATAGTGGTGAGAAAAGACCCCCATGCTTTATGGTTTTAATTTTTGTCTCTCTTTACCTGTTAAACCTGTTGGGTCAGTAAGATGCATAGGAGTATGGGCTTTAGTTGTTATGTTTGAATGTTCCCTATAATGTTGAACTTCTGGTCTCCAGTAGGTGTTATTATTTTGGGCAGTTGTGGAATGTTTTGGAGGTAAGGTCCACCTGGTAAAATAAGGCTTGATCTCTCCCCTGTCCCCTTCCTGTCTATAAGACAAAGATATTCCTTTGCCATATACTCTCGCTATAGTGTTTTGGACTGAGCAACTATGGACCAAACCATCTGTAATGGTGAGCAAATGAAATCTTTCTTCCTTTAGGCTGATTTTGTCAGGTATATTGTCACAGCAATGAAAACTGACTGATACAGGAGCTGGTACAATGCAGAAGGTTTTCTGCATCTTAATTTCATCCCGGATCAAGAGTCATCAACATCTCCTCATGAGGAAGCAAGGATGTAGTGTTTGCCTTTTGCAAAGCCTAGATTGCCCACGATTCATTCAGGACCAACATGGTTTCTACAGCAAGAATCGTAATCAGCACTTAATCAAGTGCCATCGTGTGGTTATCCTCACTTAGTATTTAATACAATCTTTCTTCTCATGTCCCTTTTGCTGTGGCATGACCTCCCTAGAATCCACTGATGAATAATTAATCCTGGTATGGGATGGAGTAATTGCTTGTGGATGTCTGCGGTCAGTGATATTTCATGTGTTTTCCTTCTACATCATCCCCTTGGACAGCTATTGATGCCCCAAACAGAGCATCCTGGGGTCCTTCTTTGCACTTGCTCAGAATATAGTCCAGCTAGGACACACACCTCTAGACGGAGCTCTAGGACTCTTCCGAGATAAATGCTTGGAAAATTGACTCGATCAAAAAGGGAACTGTTATAAACACACGTTCCCTGTAATTTTTCAAACTAATATATTTAATTCTGTCTGGCAGCATCCTCTAAATTAAATCTACCTTAGATAGATGAGTATATTGGAAAGAGCTAATAGACTGATACAGGAATTACTCTGCCAGTGAGGAGAGAAGTCAGGGGCTCCAGAAGAGGCGTCTCCCTGCTGCTTGGGATGTGATGGTGAACGTTGCCTTTTCTAGGATGTCCTCCTGGCTTCTTTCTCTTGGGATGCTGTACTGCTCACTCTTTTCTGCTGCTGTGAGAGAGCACCCAAAGTCAAACAATTTAAGGGAAAAAGAGATTTATTCAGCTTACAGTTCCAGAGGGATGATACAGTCCTTTCATGGCAGAAGCAGCATGGTTAGAGGCAGAAGCTGGAGGAGGCCTAGGTCACTGCAAACATCTTGGAGGCTGAGAGCTGTGGACTGCCTGCTGAAAAGGCAGACTTCTCCTGGAGACAGGGTGGGACTAATCTACCTCAAGGCCCACCCCCTGTGACCACCTTCCTCCAGCAAGGCTCCACCTCTCAAAGGTGCCATGACCTTCCCAAACACATGAAGACTATGGGGGACATATTCCAAACTATGACAGATGCTCAGCACCTTGAAGTGACTCGCACCCTGACAAGTACAGTGCCTTTGGGTCTCTTCCTTAAAGAGTGCTGATGTTTGCACAGCCACCAGAATGTAGACTAAATCCCATCTGTATTAGACGATGAGACTTGGCTATCCCCTATAACATCGTAGTGCACCTCCCAATGTCAGTTAGAGCACAAGGAATGCTTGAGCTATGGGCAGAAAGGCCGACTCCACTATTTACAGATGTGACAACTCTTCAGCAATTGAGTTTAATCACACAGTGTGTGCTCAATGATGTAATGAACCTATATTGATGTACATTTAAATATACCCTGTGTAGTACATGTCAAATGTAGTCCTTATAGAATCTTCTACTAGCCCGATTTCCTAAGTGAGGAAAATGAGCACATGGATTAAATGCCTTGCTCAGGATGTGCACTAGGTGGGGGGGGGCTGGGGAGGAAGGGTGGGGGCAGCTGGTTCCTTACCCAGCAGGTTGGCACCACAGGAAGGGTTCCTAGCCCTATTCTGTGAGCATGTAGGAGAGCAGCAAGGTCAGGAGGCTGCCTTGCTGTGCGTGGCGATTCTGGAGTGAACTGACATGTGGAGGCCATGTTCCTTTTGCTTGCTACTTTCCCTAGCTATGCCATCCAAATGGCTAAAACGCAGAAAATTTAGCTGTGCTCTATTTTACATTGAATATACATCTTTCCTTATTCATTAATAACTCCATTGACAATGGGCTTGCCTGTTTGTTCTCTCTTCCTTTCTTTCTTTTTCTTTGTGTCTTCTGAGAATAAGAGGAGGAAAAAGAGTTGTTGCTATCAGAAAGCACTGGGTAAAATCAACTTGTAAAAAGCTGAAGCCCTCCCAGGCCGTGATTGATGGCTCCATTCCTTCAAGCTGGTGGTGTGACAGCAGTTCAGATTAGGGACCCATGGCAGAATCAAAGGCCACTCACCTCATGGCTGGAATGTAAAGGAGGGAGATGAAGAGACTGGATCCCACTGGGACCTTTAAGGCAGTCCCCGCTGACCTGACACCTTCTAGGAGGCCTGCACTAGTCAAGAGTTCTCTAGAGGAACAGACCAATAAATGAAATATATGAAAAGAGGACTCACATCGGCTCACCAGCTAGGTGCTAGGTAATCCAACAATGTCTGTCAACACTGCTCTGTCCACCATGAAGCTGAATGTCTTGGCAGCCCTAGTTTGGTACTGAAGACTTGGCGGAATCCTGGTGATCCACTGGTCATCAGTCCATGTTGGAAGGCTGAAGAAACTGGGTTCTAGTCGCAGCCAAGCAGCAGCCATCAGGGAAGATGGACAAGCCAAAAGCAAGCTTTTCTATATCCACTGGTCATCAGTCCATGTTGGAAGGCTGAAGAAACTGGGTTCTAGTCGCAGCCAAGCAGCAGCCATCAGGGAAGATGGACAAGCCAAAAGCAAGCTTTTCTATCTGTGGCTTCCCTTATATCTGGATTGCCACCTGAAGGTGCTATCACATTGAGGGAGGGTCTTCTCATTTCAAATCACTTGATTCACATAATCTCTTCAGATGTGGTCTCATAGTTGATTCCAAGTCCAGTCAAGTTGACAACCAGGACCTTTCAACACATGGGCCTTTGAGGGACAAGTAACAGTCTCTGTTGGTGAACTCGCGTTCTATGTTAGAAGGCTTCAGTAATATGGAACAACTAGAGAATGACAGGACAGTGTTTGGTCCCAAGTTGACCACACCTTAGGAAACTTAACCTGGAATGTTCCAATGTCTCCTGCTGCTGGCTCTTATGCTTGGCCTCTAACCTCACCCCATACCTGTGCTGTGTAGGCTCTGTTGCCTTGCTAGCCATTGCTTGACTCTGCCACAGCGCCCCCTATGTGGATGCTAACACCCCACAGAGCCTTCTCTTGATAGAGCAGAATTGGGAGACCCCTGACTCAGTCAACATAGTGAAATGCAAGCCACCTTGTGGTGAAATAGAATTCCATTTCCTAAGCTGACAGAGAAACAGAGCACTAAAGTGGCTTTGTTTAAACGGACTAATTGTCACATGTCTTAAGAGCTTTGGAAACATCAAGCTTTCATTTCAAGCAAGGATTCCAGAAAGATTTCCTAATGCCCAGTGTGGTAGTGCATGCCTCTCATCCCAATACTTAGAAGTTTGAAGGAGAATCTCTTTATAAAGAAAAAGAAAAACTAGAACATATGATGATTATAAAATAAAATTTTTAGTCTGACCACCTATGCTAGGTGGAAGTGTTTTCAGCATTTAAAAGTCAGAGAAACTTTCAGATCTTTTCTTACTTCCCTTCTCCTGACCCATGACTCTTCCAGGTGACTCACTGCTATATAGGATATTTATCTTTAACATCAGAACAATTGACCTGCCTACAGTGACCTCCTCTTGAGCTTCATATCAATGCTTTATTTTCTAGAACTTCCAAAGACTCTAGCTTTAACGGCCATTTTTCCTTGGAATTATTCACACAATATAGACACAAAATTAGAGTCTAAAAGAACATACTAGGTGGGGGAGATGGCTCAGTAGTTAATGTTCTTGCCTGGCAAACAAAAAGATCTGAGTTTGGATCCCCAGATCCCACATAAAAATGCAAGGTGGGTGTGGCAGCAGTCTGTAATTCTAGCCCTGGAAGGACTCTGGGACTCCTCAGAGCAAGCTGACTAGCTCTAATGGTGTGCTCTGGGTTTAATTAGAGACCCAGGCTCACAATAATAAAATGGAAGAGCATTTGAGTAAGATTCCTGATATCACCCTTGGGCTTCCGCAGGCACATACACTCAAATGTACTCATGTACAATACCCACTCATGTGGGCCCACCCAACATGAAAATACACTCACGCATGGAGAGCAGAGTGGGGTAAAGCCTTCTAGAGATATTTCCTCAACATATGCATTTATAATCTTCTTCTTTAAAGACATAGGCTGGCACTTGGTAACCGCTGTTTCCCTTGCTTCTGGCTCTTAGTAATGCACCACAGAGCAGGCTCCAGATCAGCATAGCCGGTGTTGCCTCCTTTGGTTGTGCAGTATAGTTTTCCTCTGACAACTGTTGCATGACATCGACATCAGCTCTTTTTAGATAACTTAGATTGTTCACAATCTTTTAATGTTACAAATTGTGCTTCCATATAAGAGTACACATAGAAAAATTTCTGTAGGTGGAATTATTAGGTCAAATAGTATGTAGACGTCTTACACTGTGGATTAGTGTCAATGTGCACAAAATATGAAAGAATGGAATATTGTAATGTACCTGGCATTGTTGCATCTGAATAAAAAACACATTGCATTTAGTGTAAAGTCACCTTCTCATGTATTATATGTTAATTATTTGGAATAAAGATACTGTATGATCTCAGGTCTGGATGCCAAGGTTCAGATGTGGCTAGGACTACATATTTGAGCCAGCGGCCTCAGCTATGTCTAAGTATAAAATGTCTGTTCTGACCTACCCTTGTGCCCTGTTGCATATAGTTCTTTGGTATGCTTGATGTTAACCGATGAAAGTGCTCAATCCTGGGCTCACAGACTGTCAGTCTAGAAAATGGCCTGAATGAGCTACCAGGCAATTTATTGTACCAGGTTGAGCCTGCCCGCATATCCAGTCACATTAGGCAGTGACTTCACAGAGAGTAGTTTTACTCCTTATAAAAATGGTATGGAGGTTTTGATTTCATTCTTTTAAATAAGTGTGGTTTGATGTCTTTGGAAAGGCCTATGCATATGTGTGAGTCTTATTCTATTTTCTTTTATAATTCATACCTCTAAGCCATGGGATCTGTCTGTGCACCTCCTGATTTGCATTGTGTATACTTCAGGCTATGTATCCGGCTACAATTCTCCAGTTTTCCTGTGAAGCGTGACTCAGTATTTAACACTGCCTCATGACTTTCTTTCTGTTATGTGTGCGATGACCCTCCAGTGCTTCTATATTTACTTATTTAAAATCCTAGACTGATATGATTCTAGTGGTTTCATTAGCCCCACATTTACTACTTATTTCTGCAATCACTTTTCTCTCACAGCCTTTTTCCTTGCAAGAGATCGTTGTAAAGGTAACAGCATCTTAGCCAACAGCTAAACAGTTAAAGCTTTAGATAGTGATGAAAATAATTGTTTAGTGTGAAGAACCACGGAATCTCTCTCTCTCTCTCTCTCTCTCTGTATACAAGAAAGCTCTGAGTTTGTGTGCCTGTGGAGACCCAAAGGGTGACATTGGCAAACCTGGATTGCACTACCTCCTTATTACTTTGCTCTGGGGTTTCCCAGACTCTTCCTTCCAGGGTCAGAATTACTGGCCACTGCCAGATTCTGCCCAGCATTTTTAAATGGGATTTGGGGATCCGAAGTTGGGTTTTTTTTTGCCTAAGAGCCAAAGGCTTTAACCATCTTCCAGCCTAGAATTTATGTCTTATTTCACTGCCCCACCCTTAAAATGAACAGGGAAAGGCTGTGGTTTCTGGGGATTTCTTATCGTTTATTTCTGTGTTTCCTTTGAGCTGCAATTATTCCATCAGTTAGCAGGGGAGTTTGATTGTATACTCATGCTGTTGAACAGGAGGGAGCAAAGAATATACAATATCTTTCCCCCTCGTGCCCAGGACGACACAGTTCTCTGGAGTTCCCATCTGACTCCAGCAACGGCGGAGCGCTTACAGCCATTGGTTCCAAAGCCCCAGCCCCAGGCTTTCAGAAGGCAGAGGCTGGCTGGGGAGGTGGCCCATCTGTGGTTTGCATCCGTGAGAACATGGCCCAGTTAGCTATTTAAATCCAAGCAGGATGATGTAAGCAAGCACAGCTGAAAGGGTTAGAGGAAAGGAGAAATCTTGTCAGGCTGCATTATTTACGGGGAGCTGGGCTGAGACCAAGCAAGGGGGGGGGGCGCAGCCACCTGTGCGGAGCCAGTTTCCAGCGCCTGCTGCTGCCTCCCAGCCTGGAAAAATGAGGAAAGGTCTCTGAGGTGACACTGCTTAAGTTAGGAAATGGTTATAGACATTTATTTCTTCTATATATATTATATATACACATGTTAGTTTTCTTTTTGTTGCTTTCACTAGCAGCACTGGTCTCTATTTAAGTGCATGCAAACTGGCTCCGATTTATAAATGACTTCGGTGTCACAGGAAAGCGGGTGTCCCTCCACTGCTGATAAGAGAATGGCATTTTCTCCCTCCTCTGGAAGTCTGCGGTCCCCCGTAAACCCAAGAGAAACTTCGCAGGCCTGTTTTGCAGCGCGAGCAAATGTTCCGGCTCAGGAAATGATGCTGAAGTCTCTGAAAGCGCAAGATGGTCTTGATGCCGCCTGGCACAGGATGCGTGACGGGAAGCCGCGTGGTGAGCCGTGATAACGGTCCCTGTGGCCAGACTGAGAGCGGGCTTCACACCCCAGCCTGAGGCCCCACAGCAGGAACCGGCTCAGTGCACTGAGGCGAGTCTCAGCACAGGGCTTAGGGGACGAGGACGGAAATCTGGCTGCTGCGGGGCCAGAGGAGCCTGAGGCTCTTAGAACAGTTTCTTAACCACAAGGATTGAGTCAGCATCAGGACCTACACGTTGCACTTGCAAAAACTGCCATGCATGGCTGGTTTTGGGCTTGTTCATACCTACTTTTTCAAAGAAGGGCTGTTGGATACTACATGCACAGGTGCTCATTCGCCTTAGACAAGGGCAGTGCTGGTAACAACAGAGTAAGTTAATAAGGCTAAGATGCCTGTTTCCAGGTAGATCTATCCGAGTGCCCAAGGAGCTGCAGCTGGTCTCCTTTGCAGGTGGCCTTTCTTCCAGATGGCCACGGCCCTGGGCTTCCAGCAGCTCCACACCACTCACTTGCACTGCTCATGAGAAATCTGTTTCACTTATCACTCTTAAAAATAGACATCCGGGGGGCCGGAGAGAGAGCTTGGAAGTAAGTGACTGCTTGCAAACCTGGTGGCCTGAGTTCAATTCCTGGAGGCCCACAGAGTGGAAGGAAGGAGAGAACTAACTTCTGAATGTTGTTCTCTGACACCCCCCCCCCATACACAATGGTATGGTTGCGCACGCTTCTCTTTCTTTAAATAAATAAATATTTAAGAAAAATTCTAAGCACTTAAAAAGGAGCTTCTCCATCCAAGAGCTCTCTACATATTGCATTACATATGACAAGACCCACTCTTAGATAATTAGCAAGTACTCAGAGGCCATAATGCTATTCAGTGCTCACCGTGGTTCCCACGGCTCTGTTCAGTAACTTTGGCTACAGAGAGAGGAAGGCATGTAGTGATGCTATGGCTTTAGAGTGGCAGTCATATCAGTGGTGTTTCTTCTAGTAACTGTCCTTTAAGGAGCAAGGAAGAAAGGATTAATGCCTGCCTATCATCTTGATTCCCTCATGTTGTTGTCGCTCTGGTTTTACTGAACATTGTAGAGCAGAAGTATTAGAGATGCCTTTGTTTAATAAGTTCTGCATAAATTTTGAAGAGATCCCCAAGTATAAACACAGGATGACCGCTGCTGGCTGGCAAGTGACAGAGATAGCAAAGGGGACAGCTTCATAGTATCATAAGGTCAGCAAACAGTTTCATCTTTGCGGAGCTCCCCAGACCAGAAAAATAGGACTATGTACCTACAGATAGATATGATTGTTTTCAAGGTGCTCCACACTGAGTGAAGGGAACAGACGGTATCAGTAACTCTTGGACAAAGTGTGTACATGAGAGATGGTGTCAGAGTACTGAAGGAGCCTGGCTCATCCTAGTGAGGTTCTGGGGTTGGGTCTTGAGCAATGAGAAAGATTTCAGCTTGCAGAATGGGGACCATTCCCTATGAGTGTCTATTGCCTTGAAACTAGCGTATTCTATCTGAACAGACCAATACAGCTAAGGAGGTTACTTAACAATATCCACAGACGCATTCCTGTGGATAGGGTTAAAGATAAATGTATATAGTTGTACTTAACTACTATGCATATGTGTGTTAAGGAGTTAAGTTTTTGTGCTCTAAACACAGACTGGTTAAAATTCCAACTCACTACTGCCAGTAGACTGTTATTAATAAAGAATATTTACTGTCCCTCCCAAAGGGAACGTTATGCTTTGCTGTTCATTGGTAGCACACTGGTCATGTGACTGACTTTGGCTAATGAAATGAAGAAAGTGATACATGTTTTATGATTATCGGGGGAAATAGTGTCAAACACAGCTTTGGTGGGCTCAGCTTGGGCCCCGGAGCAAGGACAACTTGGAGCAGAGTCAGATCGACTCATGTGTATTAGTATACGCAAGAGCTAAACCTTTATGATTGACATTTTAGTCTCTGTGGTGCTGGTTACCACGGCTCAGCATGAGGTGACTGACAGATGCCTCATGACCAGTGGGACCTGATTTGACCAGATTAAACCCCAGTCTCCTTGTCTGTGAGAAGTAGGAGGGTCATTATGAGAGTAAAAAGATTTTACTTCAAAGCACACAGCATGAAATTTGTAGTTCATGCTAAAACCTAGGTAAATGTTAGTTGTCTTTAAATACACAGAGCAAAATGTCTGAAGAAATGTCTGATGGATAGTAACAGTTATCTCCTAACTGGGAAATTACAGATGACTTTAAAGTATTTTATTTCTCTCATAAAATTATTTATAAAGTGCATATACCATTTTAACGGTCATAAAAGTAGACATGTCTTTTTTGTGTGTGATAGGTGTATGTGTGTGTGTGTGTGTGTGTGTGTGTGTATCAGAGAGCACTGTGTTTGCCTGTGGAGGCCCAAGGGTGACCTCAGGAATCATCCTGGATTATTCTACCTCCTTTTTGCTTTGCTCTGGGGTTTGCCAGACTTTGCCATTTCTCCCCAGCTTTTTTTACATGGGATCTAGGATCTGAGCTTAGGTCCTTCAGCTTGCGAGACAAAGGTTCTCCAGCTCCAAAGTAGACATTTCTCTTTAGAAAACAAGCACTGGTGCCCTGCATATTTCTCCATCACAGTACCAAGCTGTATCCAGCATGTACCCAGGAAAGAAAGGACTGTGTGTTGCCCTAGAGTGCCAGCCTCTGGCCTCCCAGGTGACATAGGGTAGACATGCCACCCATCTTTAAATAAACATGGGGGACCATATTTTCCTCATTTGGAGAGCTGGGAAGGGATCATCATTCTTTTTTATTATTCTTTGGTAGTTTTATACATGCATATACATACAATGAAATTATGTTATTTTTGCTCCCTATTACCCCATTTCATCCTCCCTTCTTCTCCCATTGAAAACCTTCTTCCCAACCAGTCTCTTTCTTATTTTCATGTCTTTTTGCATGTGTGGCCTATAGAGTTTCACTGGGGTTACCTGAATTAGCACTTGCTGGGGCATGGGCAATGTATCAGTGGGTTTGCCAGTAAGGAAAGTAGTTCCTCTCCCTATAGTCAATATTAACCCTCAATAACCTCTTTCAGGGAGGTATGGAGTCTCATGGATCTTCCATCATCCATGATGAAATGTTGACAGGCCAAATCTTGTATAGGTCTTGTGGAATAAATATGGCTGCGTTGAGCTCACGAGTGCCACGCCCATGTCATGTCCAGAAGACACTGATTGGCACCTCCTCGCCCCACTTCTGACTTTTACATTCTTAGTGCCCCTTTTTCTACAATGTTTCCTGAGCCTTGGGTTGGAGGTAATGCAGATGAGCACCCCACAATAACTTTTTCGCTGTATTTTGGCCAGAACAGCAATATTAATGCTATAAATTTCATTATTTATTATGTGCTAGGCACTAACAGTACAGAAATGAATTATATAATCAACATCTCTAGCCTCAAGAAGTTTATGGTTCATAATGGTAGGTGGGCTAGTGCCTCTGAAATGTCCTTATTGTTAGCAGTAAATCAACGGTTTGCATTTTTCTATTTCCGCATTATCAAATTTCTTTTAAACTGGCTAGTCTGGTGTCTATATTGGGAACAGATTGAAGAAGAGCCAGGGAAGGCTCTCAGAGACTAGTAAGAAGGGAGGCATGGAGTGGCATGACTGTGGTGAAAGAGGTGAGGAAAGGCTGCATCCTGGCTTTATTTTGCAGGTGCAAATCCAACATAATTAAGTTTATGAGTTTGCTGTGGCATATGAGGCAAGGAGAAGGATCTGGGATAAGACCTTGATTTTGCATCGGCAACTAAGAAGATGGAGTTGTGAAGGATGAGGAGCACGGGTGGCTCCAAAATGTTTTTAGTCATCGAAGTGCATCCAGTGAGTGGCTGGAATGTGAGTCTGTAGCTTGGAGCTGTCATAGTTAAATACAGTTGAGGAGCTCTGGGCATATTTGTAAAGAATTGATGGTCGAATTGGGCTCCAAGCAATCCTGCAGAAGACTGTATGATTGATGGGGAGGCCCAGCCCATGGCGGCTGGGGTTAGTCCCTGAGCAGGTGAAGAAGATGGAGGGAACTGACATGCTGAGGACGTGTGGATATAGTGCATCCAGTTTTCTGGGACCCTGGTGTTGGCATGGACTCTCCTGTCAAGCTGGATTAAGAACTGTAACCAGACAATCATAAGAGAAAGTAAAACCCTTTATCCCCTTAAGCCAGTCGTTGTGAATATATTGGCAACAATGCAGAATAGCTGTTACAGAAACGATCCAGATTGGACCCATAACATTGAGGGCCTCACACATGGGTGGTGTTGATGTTTCGAAAAGGGACTGCATCACCTTTTGGGTAAGTCCAGGGAAAAGGGGATCCTGGGATTTGAGCCCAGCATGCAAACAGGAGAAATAAAGAACAACTGGCCAAGGAAAACGAGCGAGTTTTCAGTGATCAGGGAGAACCAGAGGTCACTCGCGTCCCAAAGATAAGGAAAGAGTGTTCCAAGCAGAGTCTATCAAGGCTGGGTCAAGGGATATGGGCACAGAGAATTACCAGATGGGTCTATCTGGGTGGAGGTCACTGTGAACTGGTGGGGAGTGGGTGGGGACCCCAAATGAAGGAGTTTCAAAGGGAGCTTCAAGGGCAGAGTTGGAGACAGTGAACTTAAATATATATCATTGGACGGATCTTGCTACAAAGGAGAATAAGAAACTACTGGAGTGGTAGTAAGTCCAACAAAGATGTGATAAATTCCGTTGGTCTGAGATGGTTGGAAAGAATCCATTAGAAAGGAATATGGCTGGTGCAGAGGAATTAAAGACAATGTTCTGGGGCCATAGTCTTGGACAGGCGAAGGCATCATGGTCTGCTGTATGGGGTGGCGGGGGGAGGGGGGAGAAAGGACTTAAGAAAGGTCCCAGCTCATTGTTCAGAGAAATGTGGGGAAATGTGATGGGACTCAAGGCTCAGGTGACTTGGTAGGTGCAGGATGAAAGTGTGTGGGCATAAGTACATCTGTTTCTTCAGATTGCATCCTCCCCCCCCCCGCCCCATACACACACATACACTGGAAAACAGGAGCAAACTTTTTTAGCTGAAAGGCAGGATTGGGAAAAAAGTGCTGAGAGTGAACCAAGAGAGCAGGAAGGTGGAAGGCCCATGAAGCACTAGTCTGAAGGACCAGAGCCCAGTAGCCACAAATTCCAGTGAAATGATTAGCAGGGTGGTATGTTACTGACGGTTCAGTATGGACAAGGAGGTGGATTTAAGCAGCTCAGAGCTGAAGAAGTAACCTGAGAGAGAGAGGAAAGAGTGGGTGGGGTTAGATGTTGATTGGCTCAGACATTGGAAAGGAATTGAAGAGGCATTTAAAATGTTGAGAAAGGAAGGAAAGAGAAATTCATTAGTTATTTATAGCTATTGTAACAAAACTTCCACATATTTGGCAACTCAAGACAATACATATTTGTCATTCACAGTCCTAGTGGGTCAGGAGTCTGGGCATGGATGACGGGGACCTTTGCTTCATCATTTATAAGGCTACAGACAAGATGTCTCCAGGCTGGGGAAGAATTCACTGCTGACCACATATGATTGTCAGTGGGGTTCTTTTCCTGGTGGTTCTTTTCTTGCTGTTAGTTGGGGCTACCCCAGTTCTCGCCCCGGGGGCCCCTCTCTATGGCAGGTTGTCAAAGCCAGTCAAGGAGAGAACCCAGGAGTCTTCTAGCAGAAAGGAAGTCACCATTTCATGAAACATAATCTCAGTAGTAACGTCAACTTAATCAGCTTGCTATTACTGAGACAAGTGTCTGAGATAGATCATTTTATAAAGAGAAAAGGTGTGTTTGTTTTGGAAGTTTCAGACCATGGTTTGATGTCCCTATTGCTTTGTGAACTGGTGATGGGGCGGAGCAAAAAGAACGTAAAGAAAAGAGTGACGAACACCAGGGTCCCCTGGTCCCTTTCAATAGCACACTTCCAGTGACTTAAAACCTGCTACTTCTTAAAGGTAGAATTACCTCCTGCCACTACAAGTTTTTAACACACGAGGGAGGGGACTGAGGGTCCAAACTCTAGCAGACATGACCTTTGCCATCTATTATTAGAAGCAAGTCCCCTCCCCTTCACACACACACACAGAGAAGTTTCTGAGGCAGGAGAATTGAGAGCCACTTCAGTCAATCTGCCACAAAGAGAGATGGCTGGAGTAAAAAGTCCTAAGCAGAAACAAGGGAATTGGAGGGAGCAAGACATTGGCAGATGGCCCCTCTGCTGATGGGAAGGGAAAGGGGATACCCCAGAAAGAGAAGAGCCTCCTTACCGGAAGGAAAATGGTGGTTGAGCCTTTCATAGGTGAAGCAGGCGACTTCAGCTCAGCATAGAGGACCAACTGGTCAAAAAGCCGGGTTACCTTTGAGCCGATTGACAGGGAAGGGATTTACCTAACAACACATGAAGTGCTGATCATCAGAAAACAATGATTGGTGGAGATGGGATCTGGGTGCTGCCGACAGGTCAGAGCCGTATCTGCTTTTACATCCCTCTTCTTCTACCAGTCTGCAGGAAGTTCTGAGTGTTCAGGGTTGACCTGGTTCAGTGAAGACCAGCAATCCTCCATGATGCAGTCAAGGGCTCACAGAATTTCTGGAGAGTCCCACCAGGGACACTACAAGACAGAAGCTCCTTCCATGTAGTTTGGACACAGTTTGGAAGCCTTGGGTCTCTTCTTGACTTCTGGTTGATTCCTGGTGCTTTCTTGGAATCTGAGACTAGGACAGTTAACTTCCGGGATCAACTTGACAATTGAGATCTGAGCTTTTTGGCACACACTTATGAAGAATCATTTGGTTAACTCAAGCCTTTGCAAGGGAAGACCAAGCCCATAGCGGATGGTACTATGCATAGATATGTTGGAGAGAGAAGTGATTAACTTGTGCAAAGTGACAAGGGAGAAAGCATATCCTTTTCACAGCTCTTGTAGATATAGAATGACCAGCTTTTTCAACCACTGCTGGTAACTCTCTTGCCATCTTAGATGATCACGAGAATCCTTACTCATGAATAAACACCCCTCATTCTCCTAAGTGGTTGGGTATTATATCATATCTGTAGCTGACGAGTAAGACAAACCTTCCTCACTTGAACCCACCAACCCCGTCTGACCTCAGCCACAGTGTCAGCCCGCAAGCTTCTCAGTTTAGCCCCGTTGCAAATACAACTTAGAGTGAATTCTTGACCTAGTCAATATNNNGCTGCTCTCACATTCATAACTAGCTGAGGAGGTTAAAATGCTGAGGTCAGAGAAGATGCTGTGGCTCATTTGTTCAGAAATTTAATGATCGATTTCCGGGATTGATTGTGGTCTATTTTTTGGCCTTGTCTCCTCTTTGGTCTCATTATTGTGCCATTGAACAAGGCTAGAGCTTCCAATAGCTTTGACAGTCGCCTTGTCCAGCCTCGTCTCTCTGGTAAGGAAGAATGGTACTTAAATAATCCTGTGGGAAGATTTCAAGAGGAGGAGGGAGCCATGTAACTGGCAAACAAGAAGTGTTTTATTTAAAGCTGAAGTATCCATGCGAAGGTTTCCTGCTTCACAGAGTTCTTAAGGAAAAGATCATTATTTTCCACATTATCGAGCCACACTGTGTCTCATTCATCTTGATGACCCTGTGTCTGAGCCTGTAATACTTGTTCAATAAGCATTTGCTAAACTGAAACGAGCTGATCCTCAAGTAGGACATTAACAAATACGAGCTAGTCCCACGTGATGCCAAATAAGTGAACATGAGAAGAAACCCAGAAACATCTAATAAGACACCAAATCTTAACACGCAGGCAGTTGCTCTTATGTGGATTGCTTCACAGTCTTCCTGTGTAAGACCTTTTTTTTTACGTTCTTGTTTTCCTTTTTATTTATTTTGCATGTGTGCATGTGTGTGCGCTTTCATGCATGAGTGCATCGTGCGTGCGTGAGTGCGTCGTGCATGTGTGTGTGTGTGTGTGTGTGTGTGTGTGTGTGTGTGTGTATGTGTGTGTGTGTGTGTATCAGAGGATATTGTGTGTCTCTATGAAGGGCCAAGAGTGGCTTCAGGCATCATCCTAGATTGCTTCTACCTTCTTTTTGTTTCTCACTGGGTTTTTCAGGCTATCCCCACCAAGACTGGAAGCGTGGGCCACCTCCATTTCCACCTGGCATTTTTATGTGGGACCTGGGATCTGAATTCAGGACCTTTTGCTTTCGAGGCAGAGTCTTAACCCCTGAGCCATCTCTCCAGCCCCTTTTTTAGGGTTCTTAAACTTAAGTACATACATCGTGTTTTGAAAACATGGAATCAGGAATCAATTTAAGAGAAAACATTAGGTCAAAAAGTTTCAATGCACGAGAAATAGAGAAGAAAATAACAATTGCCTTTATTCCCTCTACGTGGAACATTTTGGCATATTGGGGCTAATAAAATGGCTTGGCAGGTAAAGCACTTGCTATACAAACGTGAGGACTTGAGTTCAGATCCCAGCACCCATGTAAAAGCCAATGCACATCTATAACCCCAATACTGAAGTGGAAAGAGGAGGAGAAATGTGGATTCTGGGGGCTGCTGGCTGCTAGTCCAGCTGAATTGGTGAGCTTCAATTCAGGGAGAGGACCTGTCAAAAAATCAGGTGAAGACTGATAGAGGAAGATGCCAAACACACACCACACATACGATTTTAAAAAGGCATCTTGGTGCTCCAGGGATTGGGGAGGGGAGCCACTGGGGGGGAGGCACTGGGGAATGGGAAGGGAGGGAGGAACAGGGGGATCAGGGGGAAGTGGAAGGAAGGAGGGAACTGGTGTACCTGTTAAGTTTGTATGAGCGGGAAAAAAAAAAAAAAACAAGTTCATAATTCTGAAAAAAAAAGGCATCTTGGCACATGTACTCCTAAGCCTTTTTATTCAATATTCTATTTTTCAAGCTACTAATAGTACAATTATGTTTTATAAACAAATGTGTTTAGAGTTTGAGTGTATGGTAAAACCATATATGTGTGCACATTTGTGATTTAGTACTTGCCCATCCCAGAGATTCTTTAGTATAAGATGCTCTGTCAAAAATCTCTAGGACAATAAGAGAATAAGGAAATAAGTAAGCCATGATTTTACGTGTCAGTGGACAGGTGACTTACTCAAACTATTTGTAAAGCACAAACACTCTAAGCAACAAATAGTCACAGCCAGAAATTCTAACCTAACCCTATGGTTTAGTTTTCCATTTTTCTCTCCAGAGACCGTAAGCATTGCCAGTTGCTGTGAGCATCTCCAGCAGTATCATCTGCGTATATAAACACGGGCTTTCTAGTTTCCTATAGAGTGGCAGCTCGAGGTGTACATTGTTTTGTCCTGAAGCCTAAGGTTTCAAAAATATCGGAAACACTTCTTAACAGTAAGCTTTCTGAACATGAAAGTTAGCAATCAAGACCATTCTTTTGTGAAGCAAAGATAGGTTATTCTGGGGGCTCTCCGTTTTTTGCAATAATAATAAAAGTGGAGAACAACTGAAGAAGACACCTAACATTAACTTCAGGCCTCTACATGCATACCTGCATGTGTCCATGTGTGTGTGCATACATACACATGTGCCTGCACACATGCACATATACCACAAACACATATACACATATAGAAATAAAGACCCTACTTTCCCCCAGACAATTAACCAGAGGTTGTCAATGTCCTCCCTAGCTGGGCAGGTCCCTTTGAGTCACAGATTCTCGCATTGCTGCGAGACAATTCGCTCTTGTGCACTCTGGTTGAACTTACTTATTTCAGAATCCTTAAGAAAACTCTCTATATTTTTGGTAGCTACAGCAAAACCCTGCAGAACACAATGGATCCAAACACAGGGAAATTTGGGGCTCTGCTTAAGATACAGCTGGGCAAGCCCACACTTAGTTGCTGGCATAACAACCAGCTGGAAGGCTAAATTTAGCCTGGAGCCTTAAATACGGTCCATTCTGATGCCCACCACCTCTAGGTGGAGAATTCTGCCTGGCCTCCCAAGCCAGTAGACAAGAAGGAACGTTTGCAAAAAATGCTGATTCCATAAAAAAAAAAAAAAAAAAAAAAAAAAAAAAAGCCTAGACAGTCTGGTGTGATTTAATAGGCTGTAAAAGGTTTGATTTGTAGCGGATCAATAAGCTAACATTATGATTTGTTGTGAGGGGAATGCAGAGCCCAGGGACAGGGCCGTGCCAAACAATGGGAACGGTTATGCGAAATCAAGACACTAATTTAGAATTTTGATTTTTTTGGACAGAGATGGAACCAACTGGAAGTGGAGTGGGTCTCCCAGGGACAGTCCGAAGGAAAATGAAAAGTGGGCAGCATTGGTTTTCTGCACACACCCTTTGCCTGAAAGCCTTCTGTTTGTGTATCACCCCGCCCTGCAAAGGGATGCAGAGCACAGGGAGTCCCCACACTGGGGCTCAGGTCTGACTTTCTCATTTGATTGGCCTATAGGAAGACCATGAAGGCCCTGTGAGAGAGGACAGCATCATGAAAGGCCTGACCACTACCATCATACAGAATCCCAGGGGTCCTTCCCTTTCCAGGCTCCCCCCCCCAAGAAAGATAGGTGATATATTTTATGGCGAATAAGATTCACCTTATTAAGGTGAACAGCAGGAATTCTGACTTATTTTATGTGGTAGTTATAAAGGGTAATTGTGTCCAACTGGTTTAAGACTTCGTCAGATGCCATGGCTTAAATGATATGTCTTTAGCATCTCTGATAGACTTGCTCACCCTTCCAGAGTCTTCCTCTCCTTCTTCCCTTCCTCTCTTAGAAGGTAGTTAACCAGGGTGCAAGAGTGGTCTTTTCAGGATGCCATGGTGATTGGCTGGGGTTGGGAAGGGCTTGCTAGCCTCCTGCTGGTGACCCCCTAAGCTCCATGGATGCCCAATGGTTCATTGGGAGCCCACAGATAGTTGTGGATCGGGCCACCCCGCCTCCCTCTGTCATCAGTGACATATTTGAGTCCTGCTTCACTGTCTTTCTGGCTACTGACCCAGGTCCCCCGTCACCCACCCCATCCTTAGCATAGAAGTAGTTTGCCCCTGGCTATGTTAGACCATAAATCTCTCAGCACATGGGACAGAAGGACCCTCAGGAGTGTAGACTAAGCCCTCTCTTTACCCACATAACAGTGCTTAGTTGTCTTATGAAACTTCCCTGCAGATGGACCACCCTACCTGAGTCCAGTCCCAAAGAGAGGAGAGGGATCCAGGGCTAGCAGGGGACCTCCTGCCTGCCACCTTTTCTCAGGGCGGAATGAATGAGATTTTCTTTTTTTTAAGATTTCTAGTCCCGTTTACCTGTAATTTTCATGATGTGGAAATTCATAATTGCTATTTCACCATGCATAGCTATGTTAATCAGGAGCTAACATTTTAAGATTTCTTTTGTTTTCTGTTTGTTTTGTTATTGTTTGATTTGGCTGCTATTTGTCATTGAACCTAGGGCCTCATGAGGCTGGGCAAGTGCTCTACCACTGAACTTTGGCTGCCCCATCCTTTTTTCCACTTGTTTTTAAAAATCTCTCTCTTATAAAATATGCTGTTTGGCAATTTATATATACACATATATATGAATTTATATACATATATATGAATATATATGCACACACATATAATGTATTCTGTTTGCTCTTTTTCCCACTCTCTCTTTTCTATTTTTCCCACTCTCACTTTTCTCTTTCCCATTCTCTCCCACTAGTCCCTTTCCCAGAGTCATGTCTTTTGATTTTGTTTTGTGACCCATTTAGTTTAACTAGGGCCATCTGTGGGACGATTAGATTGACTCCTTCCATTGAGCCTGCTGGGGTCACCAGTAAATACACAAGAGGAAGAGACAACTAACTCCTCCTCTCCCTGAATCTGTCAATGGCACATGGTTCAGAGATGAGCTGTTGAGTTCCCTGAGCGCCCCCATCCGTGCCTGGCTGTTGATAGATCTGTTTAGTTCTCTTTTTAATTTTAATTATTTTCAAAATGTTTATTATTTCAAAACTTAATTCTCTTCTTTGATTTTATTGAATTTGCTCTTTGATAATTTCATGTGTGCACATAGTATAACCAGCTTCCCTATGGTCCTTCTCTGCCCCTAGTACTCACCCCTGTTCCCTACAGGTCTCTTGCATGTCCCTGTGTTTTAATTTTAGATCTACTGTGTTTAGCTAGGGTTTCTGTGTAACCATGGGTTTGGAATTATACCTAGGAGCCTGTTCAGTGGGTACACAATTGAAGACAATGACTGTGCCCCTCTCAGAATCCATGGATAGTCAATACTTTGGAAGGGAGGCAGAGGGCCTTGTAGAACTCTCCCTGATGGGCCCATTTCTTGGAAACAGTTGCAAGCTCAGATTGCAATGTTTGTTCCTCAGAAGATGGTATTTTGCAACCCTTTCCTGTATCTTCTGGCTCTGATGTGTTTTCTACCCCCACCCCTGCTTCATCAATGCTCCCTGAGCCTCAGAGGGGATGGTATAAATGCCTTGTTTGGGGCTAGCCCTTATCCAGCATTTACTCTCAGCATCTTGACTAGGTATGAGTCTTGGCATTCACGATGTTCACTAGAAAAAGAGGATTCTCTGGTTAAGAATGAGAGAGCATTTGTCTATCTATGTCTACACACAAATATTTAGAAGGCAATTTGATCCTATGTCAATTTAGCCAAACAATAATGTGCAGTTCTCCCTAGAGTCTACTATCTCCCCTGCCAGGGGGCTTTTGTGCAGGTTTTCAGTGCAGGCGTGGATTTCTTCCAGTGGAGTGGCCTGAATACACGCAGAGAGAGCTGGTTATCCCTGTAGCAGTAGTGCCACTATTGCACAACTGGGCATCTCTTGTCTGGCTTGGTAGCTTAGGCAAGACTTGAACTTTCCAGCGCTTCTTGCTTCAGTTTCCCCAGCAACTTGGATTACAGGCTTGTGCCACCATTTTTTTAAGACTCAACTCTGTATTTGTTATTTTGCTTCAAATTTTGTCTGGGATACCAGAAGTTAGTCAGCAGCATTTTTTTCTGGTTGTAGTCTTTCAGAAAAAAAGTCATTCCCCTCAGTAAGACTAAAGAGAAAGTCGTCTTTTCTGTAAAAAGAAGGACAACACAATATCAATAAATTTCAAACTATAATTTTTTTGGAATAGCCTTAATTACATCATTACATTATGTTACATTTCATGACATTACATTGGTTCTTGTGAGGTTCATCAGGCAAGGAGCCTACTCTCAATATACATTATATTACATTCTTTAATTATATTCTATACTAAAACCCCTATTGCACTTTTGACTTGTTTCCTTTAAATTTATTATTTTTTATTTATTATTATTATTTATTCAATTGTGCATGTGTGTGTGTATGTATGTGTGTGTGTGTAGAACCACGGATGAATTCGGGAACCACCATGGACGCCTCCACCTCCTCCTTGTTTACTCTGCCCCGGGATTCACAGGCTCCGTCCTACCAGGACCAGAAACTCAACGTAGGCTGCACCCGCTTCCGCCCGGCATCTATATGTGGGATCTGGGATCCGAACTCAGGACCTTCCGCCTGCAAGGCAGAGGCTTAACCCCTGAGCCACCTCTCCAGCCCCAAATTTATTTATTTTTATTTTACTTATTGGGGAAGAGGAAGAACATGATTCAGTGGAAGACTACTTGCTTAGAATCCACCAGTGAAGCATTGGGGGGGGGTTGTCTCATAAAACTATAATTTTACATTGTGATTATGTGTGTATTGAACCAGTGTCTCTCCTGTTGGAAAGCATGCTGCTTAAGGATGGAGGGGACAAAATTCTGATTAATTGGTTTCAGAAATTGGAGCCTGAGGCATGAAGGACACATAAGTTTGACAAGAGCATATTCCAGGTTATACACCTGGCATTGTGGCTCATGCTTATAATCCCAGTTCTCAGGAGGCAGGAGGATTACAAATTTGAGGCTAGAGCCTAGGCTACTTATAGAACCCTGTCTCACCATCTGCCTCTGCCACAAAAGCAGATGTGGTTGGGAAGTTCAGTAGCTAATAAGACACTTAACTTTGTCAGCATCCAAAACTTAGGAAGGCTTTAGGGCAGATTGACTGCTGAGATGGGGATTTTAATGAGAGTAACAGTAAATTTGTTCATTTGTCACTTGCATTGAGGCATTGCTTCTCAAATATGTCTAAATCACCTGGCCTTATTGATTGACATGTATGCTCCTGGGCCAGAACTCCCAGCTTCTATGGTAGGACCTGAGACTCTGCATTGGCAACAAACCCTCAGGCGATGCTGCTGTTTCTGCACCACCCTTCTGAGTAGACAATGGAATAGAGGCCAGGCTGGAGACTTACACACGACCCCTGAATGGGACCTCTGCTTTTAGATTCTGTTCCGTATTTCAGTGGGCATTCTGCTACCGTCGGCTTTAGTCGATAAGTCATTTTAAAATGAGCACATTTTATGTTATTGCAGTTAACAAATCTCTTGGGGATCAAGGTGATTTATATAGTGATGGATCAGCATTAAAATAAAAGGATCGGAATCAGGAATGATGACACACACTGCACATGTGCAATTCCAGTACTGGGATGATCGAGGTAAGAAGGCTGCAGAAAACTGGGAGTAAGTGTGAGCTGGGGAGATGGCTTAGTGGTTAAAGCCTTTGCCTCACAACCAAAGGGACTCGAGTTTAGATCCCCAGATCCCATGTAAAAATACAGTACGGGTGTGACAGTCCACCTGTAATTCTAGCCTGGCCTGGAAGGCAGAGCCTGGGAATCCCCAGAGCAAGCTGGTGAGCCAGACTCGCCCTAATGGTGAGCTTTGGGTTAACTAGAGACTAGGTTCACAACGATAAGTAGAAGAGCAATGCAAGATGATTCCCAGTATCACCTTTGGGTCTCCACAGGCACACACACTCAAATGCACTTGCGTGTATATACCTGCACACTCAAGTGCATCCATTGACATTCAAACACACACACACACACACACAGAGGAAAGAAAAAAATTGTGAGTATAGGGGCAACTTGGTCTACATGTAAAATCATGTCTCTTAAAAACTTAAAAATTTTAAAAAAAAATTGTACTTAGCGGTAGTTTGCTGACAGGTCTGGGTGTATGTACCAAGAGGTCAGAGCTGCGGTCAACACAGGACTAGTTCTAGTGCCTCTTGAAGGAAAACGATGACAAAACTTGAAACCAGCCTGCAGCCAAGCACATACACTCGCTGTTTCTGCAACTACAAAAGACGAGCCATGGGGCCCTGACCTTGTGATTCTAGGGTAGAAATGGTACCCTGGAGAGCCTGGACATGTGCTAGCAGCCTGCTCAGACGGAAGGGATGGACAGCTGCTCTCTCTGCACCCCTGCTGGCCTAGGAGAAGTGTGCATTCGATGACCAAGAAACAGTAGAGCAAGAAGGGGTCATGTGATCCAGCACTGCCTTTCTTGCTCTGTCCTAGGCCCCCGAAGTGATCAGAACCTCTCCCACTTGTGATGCCACCTTGGGCTCTCTGTCTCATGCCCCCCCTTCCTCTCTTGTGATTGGTCACTTCAGAAAAAGATAACAGGCTTTCTCTGCTCTCTTCTGCTCTTTCCTCCCTCTCCCTCACTACCCTCCTGCTGGCTAAGCTCCTGGGTCTCTCCCTCACAGTCTGTCTTGAGAGCTTACTTCCTGTCCTATCTGACCTTAACTTTTCTCTTCTGTTCTACTGCTGTCCTACTTTAGGGCTAAGCCTTAGGGGGCTGAAGAGATGGCTAAGGGGTTAAGACTCTTTGCCTCTGCAAGCAGAAGGACCTGAGTTCGGATCCCAGGTCCCACTTAAAAACACCAGGCAGAAATGGCAGCAGTCTGCACTTCCTGTCATGGTGGGTGGAGCCTGGCAAAACCCAGAGCAAAGCAAAAAGGAGGTAGAAGCAATCCAGGATGATTCATGAAGTCACCCTTGGTCCCCTACAGGGACACACACTTGCACACACACACACACACACACACACACACACACACACACAAATAAATAAATAAATAAAATAAAGTTTTTTAAAAAGGTTAAACTTTGACTCCTTTGGCCACCAGACCCTCCCAACTCTAATAAACTCTTATTTCTAAGTCAGAGAGAGAGAGAGAGCAGGTAGAATAATAGGTCTTTCCTGAAAAGTGGTCAGCTGGCCATGCTTGTGTCTGTGTGTGCATGTAAGCATGCATGCTCATATGCACATTTGGACAACCTTGGATGCTGTCCCTCCTAAGGCTCCATCCACCCTATTTTTTGACTCCTTGCTTCTCACTAGGACCCGGTGTTTTTGAGTTAGAATTGACTAGCAGGCCAGCAAGCCTTGGTGGTGAGCCTGTCTCTGCCACCTCGGGGTGCAGCACCACACCTGGATTTTTAGTAGACATTGCGATAGAATTCAGGGACTGAAGCAAAGTCCTTGTGCTTGAGCAGCAAGCACTGTACTGAATGAGCCATCTCCTCAGCCTCCCCTTGTGTCTTTATCTCTAACTGGAATGAAAAGTTTCCCCTCTCTCCTTAAAGAGCTTTGGGTCTCCATAGACAGAGTGGAGGTGTTTCCTTTTGGGTTTGTGAGTGTTCCTAGAATCATCCAGGCCGGTGTGCTAATCATGTGGTCTCAGAGAACCTTCAACTAGAGAGATGGCATCCTCCGTTTCCTTCAACACGGGAGCTCAGCAAGTAGTGGGCATGGAACCAAAAGAGCTGGTGTGAGAGGCACTCCTGCCTCAGGCAGGATTTCATATTCGTTTTCCTATCTGAAGACCACCCTCTCCTTCCTGTCTTCCTAAATGGGACCCCTGACACTTGGACATAGTTGTCAACTTGGCAACTGCAGGCTGAGTACATCTGTGAATTGATAGTTAAGGCAAGTTCTAAGCAAACCTGCACGAGATTGTCTGATTGATGGGGAAGAGCCAGCCCATGGTGGAAGGCACTTTTCAGGTAGATAAAGTGAAGGAAGCTGCGTCAGTGAGTTGGCATTGGTCGGTAGACTTGGATAGACATACTGTCTCACAAGTGAGATCTGCCCCTCTCTCAGCAATCCTGTGAATATAGTGCATCCTGTTCCCTTGGTCCTTGGTATCGTATGAGCTCCCTACCAAGCCAGATTAAGAAATATAATTGGACAATCCTAAGTCAGGAAAAAAAACCTAACTTGTTCCCCTTAAGCTGTTTGGTTATGAATTTATCAGCAACATACAGCAAACTACCACTGCTTGTTTTTGACCCAATAGTTCTAGAAATTCACATTGTCATATAAGTGGCAGTTTTTTTATATCATGCAGAGAGATTTTTTTTGGTATCAAACTTTCTGGCCTTCTCACTGAATCTCACTGTATAGTCCAGATTGGCCCATCCTCTTGCCTAGTTTCCTAATGCTAGGAATGAAGGTGTGTGCAAACACATCTAGTTTGCTTATACTTTGTTTTTAAGTAGCAAAATATTTTAATACACCCAGTTGACTCTAGTCCATATCAAAAATGAGTCTTTTTTTATGTTATTGTTTAATTTTTAAAAAAGATTTCTTCTAATTCAAACCATATTGTTCTAATAACTTTCCCATTTTTATGTATTTGAGAGTATGGATGTGTGCATGTGTGTAACATGTTTCATGTGCATGCGCATGTATATGTGGAGGCCCTAAGGTGATGTTGGGAATCATCCTAGATTATTATCTTATCGTTATGATGCTGGGTCTCTAAATAAGCCCAGAGCTAGTCTGACCAGCCAGCTTGCTCTAGGGATTCCCAGGTTCTGCCTTCTGTAGTTGAATTACATCTGGGCCACCGTACCTGCTCAGCATCTTACATGGGATCTGGAGATCTGAACTCCAGTTCCTTCTGTTTCCTGGCAAGCACTTTAACCTTTGAGTCATCTCCCTAGCCCTCTACTAATATTTTCCATTCTGGTTTGTGTTAGTTTATTTCTAATTTTTTAAAAATAAAATTGGAGAAAACAAGTCAAAATTGCAGAAAGATCACACTTTGATTTGCCAAAAGAGTAAAAAGTCCTAAAAAACAAAAAAAGTAATGAAACACGAGACTTCCTTTGCAGCTGAGAACGTTCTTGTCTCCATACAAAGCACTGGAGGAAGAACAATGAGGTTGTGGGGGGCTGTACTAGTACTTCAGGGAGGAAGGAGTGAGGTGGGCTTACGGTGAAGAGTATCTCTTAGCTCATAACTCATTGCCGCAATAAAACCCTGACCCTAACACAGGAAAGGGTTCTGGGAAATGCCACTGGTCCTTGCACCTCATTGGAGAGGAGGACCCAGAGGAGAGTTTGGCATGCACATTAAAGGATGCTCCGGAGATAGGAGGGGGAGGCACTAGGGGATGGGGAGAGAAGGGGGAGGGGAGGGGGGCACAGAGGGATAGGGGGTTGGAGGGAGGGGGGGACCGGTGTACCTGTTAAGTTTGTATGAGTGGAAATAAAAAAAAAAATAAAAACCCTGACCCTAAACACTTAGGGAAGAAATGGGTTTCATTCAGTTTGTGATTGCAGGTTAAAGTCCATCGTGGCAGGGAAGTCACAGCAGCAGAAACGGGAAGCAGATGCTCACGCGCATCATAGCAAGAGCAGAGGGGACAACGGATGCGCACATGCTTGTTGGCCTGCCCGCCTGCCAGTGCTCAGCTAGCTCTCTCCATCTCTCTCCAGCTGCCCACGGGATGATGCCACGGCCCATTTGATTACGGATGCCAAACAGCTCAGGGTCTTCTACCAAATGAAGATAATCACACCTAGGCTATGAAAAGCAACCTAGATGTTACTTGTTTTCCCACTTTGTTCCCCCAAAGGATCTGAGTTGGCTTTACATAAATATATACAATATATTGAACTAAGAAAAAACAAGGAGATGGGACAGAGATAAAATAGAGGTAGAATCATAAGATAGTCTCTCTTCTGTTGCTGATATAAACACGTGACCAAAGTAACTTAGGGGAGCAAGGGGCTCACCCCAGCTTATGATTTCTTGGTTTTAGTTCAGCATGGCAGGAAAGGTCATACCAGCAGCAGGGGCTGAAGTAACTGACCACTGTAGCTCCATAGAAAGAGCCAAGAGAGGGACATCTTCCTAATATGAACCGGATCTTTCCATCCTATCGACTCATCAAGGAAATGGCCTCGCCTACCCTAGGCTGGGGATGTGGTAGTGGAGGCCAGAAAGTCTTGAACTTCTAAGTTAGACTCTGAATTTCCTGGGATCAAGGCAGATGTGGGAATGTCATTGGATACAAATTCCACAGTGGGTTTAACAAAACCTAGTTCCTCAGAGCCTGGGTTGCAGAGTTGTACCGCATCTCCGTGGTTCCCTTTGTGGAAGGTTCGTTAATCTGACGCCTGATGTATAGTGAGGGAACACTCAGCTGAGCCGAGCCCTCGCACTCCGATAGCATAAGGATTTTTCCAAGTCCCCCTGACGTGCAGAGCTATGCCAAGCCAAAAGGAGAAGACTCCTTGTCTGTGTCAGCGTCCATGTTAGATTTCAACTGTGGACATCACAGTGCAAGTTGCTACCAAAAACACCCTAGAAAAGTCTAAAGTGGCCCAACACATTCATCACAGGACAGCTTCCCTGTTCTAAAACTATGCTCCCTGGTGCCGAGAGCCCAAGTCTGGTCCCTCAGAGGCCTCTCCAAAGGGTTAGGGCTCCTCAGCTGCCCCCCCCCCCCAAAGATGGCACATTTCTTTCTCAGATGGCTGTCAGTGGAAAGTCACATGAGTAGAACTGGGACCGCTGTGACATCCGGGGCTGATTACAAGCCTCTCAGGGATAGATTCTGTTTCTTAGGGTGACTTTTCAAACTCTTAAGACTCTAATGAACTGACTAGAGGGCTGATTGATTAATAGACCAAATGTGGGATTAATAGCAGAGGTAGGGATGCTTCAGCCACATGCTCTCTCTGAGTCTTAGGAATGCCATCCAGCAAAGACCAAAGACTCAGCAGTTTGACCTCCAGCTTTTAAATCAATGCACAGCCATCACCCTAAAGATGTGTGGGACACACTGGGTCATCTAGTCCAGGGAACCTTCTGAGCCTCAATTTTAAATTCTCAATGGGAGTAAGGAATTAGGATGTGAAAGTAGCTGGCTTGGAAAGACACTTTCTCTGCCCTATTTCCATTCAACCGTACCCCCTCCATCCTGCATTGAGTAGAACCACTTGCTTCATGCTTGAAGTCATACATCTTATAAAAAAAAATTTTCTTCCCATCTTGCCTGTGGTGGCTGTTTTTCTGGATAGCCTATAGCAACCTCTGGTGCTTCACTCCACTGTCTACCTTACCTTCTGCATAAATCTTACCTACTAGTGTCGTCCCATAATTAAGGTAGGCTGCTTGTGACAAGGAGATATGGACTGCTCACTCCTTGCCACCGACATGGCACATGCTGCCTGCCCAGACGATTCAGTCTTATATCACGTTTCCATTGGGGACAGAATTTTCAGCAGGTATCATTAGGAAAAAACACCATCTGGGGAGATGGGTCAGTGATTCAGGAGCTTGCCTCACAAGAAAAAAAGACCAGAGTTCAAATCCCCAGATCCCACATAAAATGCTGGGTAGGTGTGGTTAGCCTGTCTGTAATTCTATCCCTGAGTAATTATTAATAATTATTAATAATAATCCCTAGTGTTGCAGTCAGCAACATTGCTGATAAATGACCATCAAAGGGCTTAAGGGAACAAGGGGTTTATTTCCTTACAATAGTCCAGTTACAGTTCTCAGTCCAGCTTGACGGGAGAGCACGCACCAACACCAGGGCCCAGGGATCTGGCTACACCATCATTGCATAATGGCTGAGAGATGGACGATCCTTACTTGACAGACCAGCATGTCTGGCCAAGTGAACAGAGGGATGCCAACTCTCTCAACCAGCTCTCTGTGATTTATCCAGGGCCTAATCCCACCCACCATGGGCTGGGTCTTCCCCAGCAGCTAGACAATCTCCTTCAGGTTCGCTCTGGGTTTAACTCAACCATCAACTCTCTACAACTGTGCCCAGAGCTCAAACCCTCAACAGTCAAGTTGACACCTGTGCTTAACTATGACACCTAGTAATTTCCAGAGCAAGATGGCTGACCAGACTAGCCCTCTAATGAACTCTATTTAATTAGAAACCCAGGCTCAAAGTAATAAGGTGGAAGAGCCATCAAGGATGATTCCTGATATTAACTTTGGACCTCCACATGCATTTTCACACACATGCACACCCACAGAAATGTAAGAAATACATACATATACACACACACACACACACATACACACCACATACACATGAAAATGAGGGAAAATGAGAACACACAATTTGTAAACTTTTTGTGTGTTAATACCTAAATTAGGGCTTCTATTGCTTAACATTGAATTTGTGAAGTTCCTATATACTGATGAGTTGTTCTTTCCTTACTATTGCTAAGTAGTTTTCCATTGTAAGAATGTATCATCTCCCTTTAGTATGTGGGAATTTGCTCACCAGCCCTCTACCCCCTGAATGGATACCAAAATCCATAAATGTTCAAGTTTCTTCTACAAAATGGCATAGTGTTTGCTATATACTATGCACATTCTCCCACAAGCCTGAAATCATCTCTATCTTACTTACAACAGCTACCAAAATATACATGCTGTTCAGTTATTATGTTGTTCAGGGAATAATGACAAGAAAAAAAAGTCTGAATGTGTTCAACATAGATACTCTCCCCCGCCCCCTCCCCCCGATGTTTTTGGTCCTTAGTTGGCCGAATCCGTGGATGCGGAATCCAGGACAAAAGAGAGTTCTTGGTACTATGGTTTGTTTCTACTTTGTCTGGCTGTTGGGCATTGAGTTGCTTCTAGTTTTTGTCTTGTAAAAAATGGTGCTATGAACATTTCCATGTACATATTTTTCTGGGAATAAAATCTCAGATAAATATCTAGCAATGGAACTGCCAAGTCAGAGGGTTGCTTTGTGTTTGCATTAAAATTTGGTGATACTGATCTGGTCAACCTGGTTGCATTTAGAATTACACAGGAGACTGAGGCACTGTATCTATGGGAATACTGCCAGAGCATGACCAAGGAAGGAAGACTGGTCTCGAGAATGGGTAGCTCCATCCTATGGATTGGGGGCCTGCACAGAACAGCTCTATTCTCCACGCCCTCCTCGCCATAAGGAACCGGACCTTCTGAAACCAAGTTGTCTTTGTTAGGTATTTTGGTCACAGTGACAAAAAGTAATTAACGTATCATCAAACAGTTTTCCAAAGTAGTTGTCTATGACCCAGTATATGACCTTAGTGCTAAACACTGGCATATGAAAATTCACACTCTTCCATACCCCTGGGAACACTAAGCCTTATCTTGAAATTTTAGCCATTATGGTGAATATGTGCTAGCATCCCACCAATCTTTAAACCTGTATATTCAAATAAACACATAAATGAGGGCCAGCAAGATAGCTCAACAATAAGGTACTTGCTCACAAATCCGATGACCAATTTCAATCCCCAAAAACCTGTAAGATAGGAGAGAGCCAACCTCTGAAAGTTGACCTCTGACCTCTACTCATGCATATATGAACCTTCTTTCTCATAAACAAATACACTAAATATTTTTTAAAAAGATACATAAATGGGCTGGAGAGGTGGCTCAGGGGTTAAGCCTCCGCCTTGCAGGCGGAAGGTCCTGAGTTCGGATCCCAGATCCCACGTATAGACGCCAGGCGGAAGCGGGGGCGGCCTGCGCTTCTGGTCCTGGTAGGGCGGAGCCTGTGAATCCCGGGGCAGAAGGAGGTGGAGGCGTCCATGGTGGTTCGCGAATTCGTCCGTGGTTCTACACACACACACACACACACACACACACACACACACCCGCGCGCGCGCACAGTTGAATAAATAATAAAAAAAATTAAAAAAAAAAAAGGATACATAAATGATTCCAATCACATGAAGTTCTAGAAAAGTCAAAGATAAGCAAAATGAACAAATGTAAACAGCAGCTGTGTCTGCATGGGCAATGAGTAGGAGGCAACATGAGAGAGTTTTCTGGGGAGAAAGTTCAGTATTCATTTGCCAAAACTGCAGTGAAGATTCATCCATCATGTGTTGAAATTTTACCCAAAATACTAGGAAAAAAGATAAAATAATTGCATGTGCGGGGTTGTGTAGATATAGATTAGACCAGGGTGGTAGAACATTGAGAATTGTCAATGCTGGGGGCTGGGATCAAGAGATTCATCGTATTGTTTTGTGCAATAAAAGCTCTTAAGCTATAATAGCTGATCTATAATTCCTTTGTCTATAACAAGACTCACAGAACATTTTCTAATATTGTTAAGTTGGCAAGAGGTTAAACATGAGAAATTAAATGACTCATGCCATGAATCTGTCTCTTCTCATCTCTTGGGTAATTCTCACTTGAAAATTCTCAGAATTGGAAGAGGTCCTCTCCGTAACATGGTCGGTATTGAGCCTTATAATTAGTGTTTTTTAGAGGATAAACGAAAAAAATCATTTCATTTGAAAATTTATGAGCACTTATATAAACAAATTGCATGGGAATATATTTGCTATCCCAAACATTAAACTGCTTAATAAAATAGTCACTCATCTCTACCCCATTGTGGTTCATGTTATGTTTATTTTACCACAATTCAAAAATATAAGTAGAATAAAATTCCAAAGGAAAGAATAGAAGTATATGTTTTCCTTCCACATCCTCAATATTTATTTTTCTTGTCCTTGGCTATCACGTGGTGCTTATTATTATAGTTCCTGGAAATAAAATACTTGGAAAAATATTTCAAAAAATTGTCCTCAAGTTCTTAACAAGCAGCAATCTGGAATCTGGGGTACCAATATTCTTAAAAATTTATAAATATGAGTTTCATGAACAGTTGTTCATCTGTAAACATTTTAAAGAGCTTCATATAAGCAGATGTCAACTTTTTAATTTCATAACTTAAGCACTTTCATTTCAATGGGAGGAGGGCATCAACAAGAAGAACGTGAGTGGATTTCACTTATTAAAGTCACTTCGGTGTGCATTCACTTTCCAGTGAATGGTGGAAATTTGCAATGGTAGGATGAGTTTTTCATAAGGTTCTAGTTCTGATCAACTTTGGGGATGCGTCATAGTTAGGCACAGGTGTCAACTTGAAAGTTGAGGGTTTGAGCTCTGGGTACATTTGTAGAGAATTAATGGTTGAGTTAGGCCCAAAGCAAACCTGCGGGAGATTGTCTAGCTGATGGGGAAGGCCCAGCCTATGGTGGGGGGGATTAGGTCCTGGAATAAAATACAGACAGCTGGTTGAGAGAGTCGGCATCCTTGTGCATACTTGGCCAGACATGCTGGTCTGGCAAGTAAGGATCAATCCCTCTCTCAGCCATTATGGCCAGTTCTCTCGGCCCTGGTGTTGGTGCATGCTCTCCCATCAAACTGGACTATAGACTGTAACTGGACTATCAGTAAGAAAATAAACCCCTTTTCCCTTAATCCATCTGATGGTCATTTATCAGCAACCATGCAGGTGAACTGCAACAGGATGCGAGTCTAGAATGTCTTGGGCTAAGCTGCTGCAGACAGCTTTGAAATCTCTGCATCCTAAGGGATGGTGGCTCTAGAACCACAGCAGATACCCTTCAGGGCAGCTTCTAGGTCAGTCAAGTAGTGGGAATGTTCTGGAACATATGGATGCCCACTTCTGTTTTCTTTGGGGGAATGGTAGAATTTCTGGATATTGAAGCCAAAGCCTCATGTTTCCTTGGCAAATTCTCTACCCATGAACTGTGCACCAAGTCCTCCTCCACCTTAATTTTCTATTCGTGGGGTCCAAGGTTGGAAATGCAAAATCTTAAGAGAAAGTTTTACTGACCTGACACTTCTGGGGTGGCAAGAACTCCCTGTCCGGAGGCCCTGCAGCCAGTGATAGAGCAGGTGGTAACCAACTACAGAACCAGTGTAAGCGGGGGTGGGGGGTTGTTCACAGAGGCTAGATGGAGTAATCGCAGAGGGGGATCAGGTGCCAGGCATACTTCTGAGAGCTACAACTGTTCAGAAGGGGTTTTCTGGATATAGCAATACTTTTGCTCTATTTCATTTTCACTTGTAAGGAAGAGACTTCTCCTCGGGCCCAAGTAGATGGCTATATCTTTATTCCTGTCTATCATAATCATCTCTGCAGTACTGAACCCAGAGTGAGTTGACAGTGTGCTTTGGGCTGTAAGTTACAAGAAAACTTGATCTCAGCTTCCTAAACATACAAGTTCATGGAGAGGTAGGATGGACACAGGGTAGTTGATTCAATGGTCAAGTAATGCTATTGACAATTCAGGTCAATTACATCTTTCTTCTCATCTCAAGTGTTCTAAGTCACCTTCAATGGCTGCCTCAATTCTAGGTCTCACTCTGCCACCACACCGCCACCACTCAGGAGCAGATCAAAGGAGCTATTATGTCTTTATGTGTCTTTTTTAACAACTAAGAAATGTTTCCAGGAAATTCCTCAATGATGTGTTGCATGACTCATTGGTCACAACTGGGCCACGTGCCTTTTCTAAGCATTCCCATCAAGGGAAGGGGATTTTCCACAGTTGGTTTTATCAAGACAGCTAGGAATGAAGCCAGCCTCCTTAAAGGCTCATGACCACAAATAGCCAACTGAACAAAGCTGCCTGAGGTTTTGTTAGCAAATAGTTGACATTTGTCACATCTGTAGCTCCTTATATTTGAGGAATTTTCATGTGGTGAGTCTTGCTCAGCAAAGATGGAAGAACTCTGAGAAGTTTCCTGGTCTCTGGCAGGGACTCCTGGTGTACAGGTATGTCACAAAGACTCCACCACCCCAACATACAAGCCCAAAACTTGACTTCAGAACCAACAAAAACAGAAATTAGATGACAGGATGAATCCCTCCTTTGGTGACTATGGAAGAGAATTACAGAAGAGGGGATTCAGACGATGCCTAGCGTTGACTCCTCCCTCTTCCCCCTATCCTCTGGGCCAGACTTGGCTTCCTCTACCATGACCTTCCTTGTTGGCTCAAAGACCTTTTTCTGGAAGTCTGTTCTCTCTCTCTTTCCTGAACCATTTTCATTGAATGCCCCACATCCCATAGTAGGGATAATTTAGTATTTAGTTTAATTTAATATTATGTAGGGGAAAAGAAATCAAAGATCAGCCTACCCAAGCTTAAAAGTTTCCAAGCTCAAAAGTTTTAAAAGTTAATAAGAGTTGTTATAAACTCTTACAGGTAACTGGAAGGGAGTGTCCTTTCCTGCAATTTATTGATCAACTTTATTAAACAAAAAACATGATGGTGACTTTAATAGTATTTTAAAGAGGGGGAAGGAATACCCCCACCAGATATTTAGGAGGCCTCTGTCTTGCAAACAATCTCATATTAATTTCTTATGAATCAGGAGTTGAAATTTCCTTCTTTCCGATGATGCAAACCTAGAATCATATGGATATTCCTGATGGTTCTGACTGGCACAGTGGTTGGTGCTGTTACCAGCAATGTCCAAAGCACGCTTTTTAACCACTCCACTGCTAGCAAATGGGTGTGTTTGAAATACTTCATAGGAGGGAAATTAGCCTTCCTGCTGTTTTGTTTGGGAGGTATTAGCGAGCAGGCTTTTCTGCAGTTCTGCCGTGAGCATGACTCTACAATGTCAAGTGTCCTCAAGGTCTTCCTCCCGTGTTCAGTCAGCCCAGGGCAGGGGATCGTGAGGACATCAGAGATGTGTGTGTTAACAGGACCGGTTCAGGGTGCCCCATGCGGCTTTCCTCGGAGGGTTGGTTTTAGGCAGAATTAATCCTTTTAGAGGGTTCTAATATTGGATTGTCCTAGTTATGTCAAAAGAGGGGCCTGGGGTGGGGATTTTTTTTTTCATTTGTCTGAACACTTAGCTTCAAGTTTTCTGCTTAGCGCATAGTGAAAAATCTCCACCAGATTCGTGGGTATAAATGTAAACTGTAGTCTTGATGTTTGAAAATGTGAAGTAGTTTAATATTCTAGAACTACATTGGTCCCTTCCCCAAAAGAAAACTGCCATTTTTGTTTTGTTTTGTTTTATTTCCAAATAAAGGGCTCCTCTCTCTTTTCCTCTTTTCGCTGTTGCCAATATAAGCAGTCATTTAAAAAAGTAGTCATGGACAAATATCTTAAAAAATGTTCTACCTCGCTAGTCATTAGGAAAAGGCTAATTAAAACCACCCTGTAATATCTTCTCACTCTATTCAGAGTGACTAAGACCTCAAACACAAACAATAGCAAATGCTGGTGTAGATGTGGGGAGAAGGGAATCCTCACACATTGCTGATGGGATTGTAAACTCCATACGACCCCCTTGGAGATCAATTTGGAGATATCTGAAAAAGTTAAAAATTGAAATTCCATTTGATCCAGTTATACCATGCCTGAGAATATTCCCAAAGTGCACTGCATCCTGCATCAGAGACGTGTACATCCATGTTCACAGCAGCCCTTTTCACAATTGCAAAGAAATGGACCCAACCTAGATGTCCAATAGCTGATGGATAGTCAATGAAAATGTGGTACATCTATGCAATGCAATACTATTCAGCTGTCAGGAAAGGTGGACTAATAAAATTTGCTGGTAAATGGATGAAGAAATCATACTGGTGAAATACCTAGATGCAGAAAGACAGATATTCTCTCTTATAAGTGTATTCTAGCATTTAACTTTCAGTTTGGTAGACTCAAACCTCACCAGACCTGCACAATGGCGGACGTATCAACATTCCCCCATGGACTGTGAGGGTCTCAGGAGAAACAGTCGCCTGCAGTGGGAACCTTGGGGGCTGGGGCTGGACAGGTGAAGAGAAGTGCCCCTGTCAGTATGTCTACCCAGGGAAGAGCTACTTGGTCTGCCACGGAGGCCCGAGTCTCCACTAGAGCAGAAAATCCATTGGGAATCTTGGCACCCACAGAAGCAGATGGACAGAAGGGTGTAAGGGAGTGGGATGGACTAGTGAAAGGAGGGGAGGATAGGAGAGGAAGGGGGGAGGAAGGGAAGAGGAAAGGAGGAGGACAGGAGCAGCTACTCATAATGCTTGTGAAACTAGAAAAAAATATAAATAAATCATTAAAAAAGTCACGGAAAGAAATTTACACTTGGCAAAACATGGCTGCATTTTCAATGCTTGTTGAGAATTTCTCATGCAGAGCTCAGGACTTAGACCTAGAAGATTTTTTTTGTTTAATTTGAGCTGCATTTTGAAATGAGAAATGAATTGCGACTTTGGCTTTTCTAGACTATGCCGTCATGGGGGAGGACAAGCAAAAAGTAACAAAAATAGTTTGGGGCTCCAAGTAGCCGCCCACGGAAACGCTGACACCCAGGGCCTTCCTTCTCTTCTCGGGCTAGTGCGTGTGCCCAAGAGGCCATTTAGTGTGTTGTTACTTGGTCCCCATTTCTGCTGTGCCCCCTAGTGGCCGAGGACCACACTGCTGCACCTGAACATAGTCTGACCTTGAGGCTGTGATATCAAAAGGCATCTTCCCTGTGTTCCCTTGACTCTGCTCAGCAGAGGGTGGGGTGGGGGGGAAGGGAAGGGGGAGGGGAGGGAAGGGGGAGGAGGAGAGGAGGGGGAGGGGAGGGGGAGGAGGAGCAAGCGCAGCTTCCTCCGCTGGTCAAGCAACCACCGTGCAGCTGCTGTCTGAGAAAACTCACTCCCTCAGGACTGATGGCTCCTTGTCCTGACAGCTAATGCAGCTCCCCTGCTCCAGATCACATTTAAGTGACCACAGAGTAAGTTTGCCTTAGTTTTTTTTTTCTCCTCCTTTCAACAGTTAGGACAACCAAGCAGTCCCAATCAAAAAAGGTACCTATGCCACAGGCAAGAAGAAACTTGAAATAGATCAACAACATCAAAGTAGGGTCAAAACCAATGAAACTTATAAGAAAACAGGAGACCCTCATGGGGTTGGATGTGGCAATGGAGTCTTGGATAGGACATCAAAACATAAGCAACACTTAAGTCCATCAAAGTTTAAAATTCTTGCTGCATCTAAAGGTATTATCAAGAAATGGAGAGGGAAAACAACAGATAAGACGGTTTCAAATCACATGTATGCTGATGTGTGGCTTTTCCTGGGGAGGTGTCAATAAATACCTGTTCACCCCACATGGGGCACCAACCACAGACAGAAGAAACCAAGTCTAACTTGGTGAATCAATGAAGGGCCTGCTACAGGAGCATGGGGAACTCAAAGTCAGCTGCATCAGCAAAATGTCCCAGATGACTCGCAGAAGCTGATTCCCCGAGCTCCTTCCAGCTTGGAGGCAGATTTCCTGCACACACCCCCTCCCTCCGCCCCCCCCCCTTTCCAAGCGAGCTATGCTTCCAGTTTAGCCCAACCCGTTATTTGCATGTCTTCTTTGGAGAAATTTCGATTCCAGGGCTGTTGACACTTTAAAATTGCGGGGTTTGTTTTTTGTTTGTTGTTGTTGTTGAAAAATAAAAGTTCTTCATATATTCTGGGATTATTGACCTTTTTCACTAGCGTGTATCTAATTTTTCCCCAACACTTCCTTTCTGAGGATAGACGGATAGGAGGAGAGGTCGAAAAGATTCGGTCCTCCCCAAGTTATTCTCAGCGTGAGAGATTGCTTG